>CM053408.1:53493923-53555935 GCA_028644305.1 Xerus rutilus
GTACATATACACAATGGAATATTATTCAACAATAAGAGAGAATAAAATTATGGCATTTGCAGGCAAATGGATGGAACTGGAAAGCATTATGCTAAGTGAAGTAAGCCAATCCCAAAAAACCAAATGCCGAATGGTCTCTCTGATTAATGGGAAACACATGAGCTTTTGAGGGACACCTCATATCTAAACCATAACAGTAGAGTATGTCATCTGTATTTCTTTCTTCTTGATTAATTAATTAATTAATTAATCTTTTGGTGGGAGTAATTTATGTTACTATGTTTGTCTGTTTTTGTGTTTATTATTAATATTTTATTTGTTATTACATCCCCTATGGTAGTCCAACTTTAAAACTTTTAAATCTTGTTTTAGAAAAAATGTGGCATTTCACTGAGTGCAGTGGCACACATCTGTAATCCCAGTGACTGGGGAGGTGGGAGGATCGTGAGTTCAAAGCCATCCTTAGCAACTTAGCAAGGCCCTAAGCAACTCAGTGACACCTTGTCTCTAAATAAAACAAAAAAAGGGCTGGGGTGGCGATGTGGCTCTGGCTTCAATCCCCAGTACCAAAAAAAATAAAAATAAAAAATATGGTATTTTACTGATACTTTAACTGACTTACTTTAGTTAAATCACTGAATATTACTTTTTGTGTAAAATGGTAATGATATTACCCAGAGTCTTGTTTGAAGATAAATAATATGGTATACCAGAAACACTTAAAAATGTGATATAGATGAAATTATATTAAACATAATCAGAATTTACTTTATCGATGAATATATATGAGTTTATTTTCTGTGAAGGACACATAAGAGGTGCTAGGATGGAGTAAAAATACGATTGTTTAAGCATAATTGGCCCAAAAAAGGCAACTATACAATGTTAAATAATAGTTACAATATAAAAGAAGAACTTGACTTTGTCTGTTGGGAAACATTTTCTTTAAGAAAATAATCCCCTTATCATTATGGCTAAAATGTGAACACTCCCAAACTCATATGTTGAGGCCCTAACGCCGATTCTTTTTGGAGGCAGAACCTTTAAAAAAAAAAGTGTTAGAGCCTTTAAAGAAGGTTAAATGAAGCCAGCCATCATAGTGGAGTCTATTCCAATTAGGTACCTTATGAAAGAAGAAATTAAGACTCATAGAGAAACATCAGGGATGTGCTCACACAGAGGAAATACCACATGAATAGCAGAAAGAAGGAGGCCTCTACAAGCCAGAGAGAGAGGCCTAAGAATAATCCAAAATTGCTGATACCATGCTGTCTGTCTTCCAGTCTGTACAAATAAGTTTCCATTCTTTAAACCATGTGGTAGTTGGTATTTGGCTACAGTAGCCCTAAGCAAACCAATATGCTTGTATTATTTAAAGATAAACACTCTAGTTTCTATTTCAGTTAATTTTTAATCATGCAAGTTGCAAAGAAAGTATGTTTGCTGATTTGCTCTATATTCTAGTTGTAGACCAAGCATAATAGACAATGTGCAGTTTGCAGTACTATATGTATCAATAGAGAAGTAATAAGTGACATCAACTCTACATACTTATTAACCAATCAACAGGGAGTGCTGCAACATTGCATATAGTTGTTGATGAATCTAGGTTTATTAAGGAAGATATTCTTCAGAGTTAGGGATGATGAATGTGGGAAAAGTAATGAACTTTTTAAAGTTAATGTTCTTGAAAATCATCTCTTACAATTTCTTAAAGGGCGTATATATGCAACTTAATCCCATATTCATGGCAGTGATCCTTTTAATTTGTACACATTCTTAATGATAATACTAACAAGATATCACAAGGAGAAATCCTGATTGACTTTAATACCAACAGCATTCAATCCTAGAGCCATATTTAGCGATGTTGACATGTTTGCACTGTCATTTTTTCCAGTACTTCCTGATATAAGCTTATTTGATTTACACATTTTTTAATAGCTCATCAAGCACAATTGTAACTGAATGCTGCATAAAATTAAAACACAGCATTAGGTATTAGACAGGTCTTACAAAATATCACTTGCTGTTACATATATGGGAGATACCCGAAATAAAAATATCTAGGTTAAAATATCTATTTATTAAAATTTAGGAAGTATCCTATCAAATGAGTAGTATTGAAGCGAAATAACAGTAAAATTCATTGGCATTTTAAAAAATAAGCGTTTTTGAAATTTTATAATTGTACCCTCTCTTCTTTGACCCAGGACTTTAAAAGGCTGAACTCCTGGAGTAGGTTATTTTTTATTTTTCTTTTTTAAAGGGGACAGTAAAGTGTTATACTTTTTACCTGTATTGTAATATTATATTCAATTGTTTCATCTTAAGTACTTTGAAAGTTAAATTTAGGTATTTAGTGTAGTTTTGCCTTTATATTTTCTACTCTATTAGAATATCAGAATATGGATGACCTCGTTTCCTCCATTTCTCCTTTTTTTTCTTCTACTCTGCTCACCAGGATACTTCTAGGACAGCATCTATTTATGAGGCTACAGTGTTTTTATTGGGAATGTTAGCCTGTTTTGAAGTCAACTAGGCTCTTTGGTAATGAGGTCAAACATTTCAGTTTATTAAATGAGTTTAAGTGAGTAATCATGATACCTACCTGTATCTACAGGCCAGACATACAAGGAAGAGATTCTTCTGTTGGTGTTCATTATTCAAACTCAAACCTACTTTCTGCAGATTGAAGAAATTTTATACATATAAAATCCAACATGGAAAGGTAATAGGATATTTGTAAATTTGAAGGCAGAGTACTTTGTATCCAGTTCCAATATGGGTTGCATATAATTTACATTTAAAGAAAAGATTTCCACTGAGACTTGTAAGAAAGTAATCCTCTATTATTCCTCATTATCTATCTTACTAAACCCCAATTTTTCCAACAATGGCCACTAAACTGAGACCCTAGTCTGGCACTTGCATCTTGATTTTTTTTAACTAGCAAAAGGAAAGCCTCACTTTACCTTCTGAGAATTCACACAGTAACAAGTTGAACTTAATTTACTTGCTCTATTCTGCCTTATAAAAAATTTTGGATTCCTGGCTCTCCTCAGAATATTTTGAAGCTACTCTCTTTCTTTGCAACATTTTCTTTAAGGCTGGAGTCAACAGGTTTTGTTTGTTTTCTGTCATTTTATATATCAGAATTTCACCATAGAAAAGTAGAAGAGGGTGGAGGAAGTGGGGGAATAATGTCCCAGAATGATTAAGAAGTATAGTAGTCCTCCTGCTACCAGTAGTGATAAGTTCAAAGACCCCTAGTGCATGCCTAATACCAGGTATAGTACCAAATCCTATAAATACTATACATGCATACCTTTGTACAGTTTTTATTTATAAATTCAAAACAGTAAGAAGTGAATATCTTCTCCAGCATTTATTATTATTTGTACTCTTGATGGCCATTATGACTGGTTTAAAATGAAATCTCAGTGTAGTTCTGATTCACATTTGCCTAATTGCTAATGATGCTGAACATTTTGTCATGATCTTGGCCATTTGTATTTCTTCTTTTGAAAAGTGTCCGTTTAATTTGTTTACCTATTTATTACTTGGGTCATTTGATTTTTTGGTGTTTTTTTGCATTATTCATATAGTCTAGATATTAATTCTCTCTGTCAGAGAGTAGCTAGCATTTTCTTCCATCCTGTAGGTCCTCTCTTCAAATTCCTTCCTGTGCATAAGCTTTTGAATTAGATGCCGTCCCATTTATTAATTTTTGACATTATTTCCTGAGTTTTAGGGTCATACTGAGAAAGTCATTGCCTGTCCCTATATGCTGGAGTGTTGACTTTATCTTTTCTTCTAGGAATAGAATAGTTGTAAGAACATTTTGAAGCTTCTCTAGGATGCAACCAAACTGCCAGTATCACTATTCTTGGTCTTTGGGACCATTATTAAATAAAATAAGGGTAACTTGAACTCAAGCACTAGGAACCTGTGACAGTATGACAACAAAGATGGCTATTGAATGGCTAACTGGCAGGTAGTGTATAGATTGTGGATACGCTGGACAAAGGGATAATTCATTCTAGGCAAGAAAAAGCAGAGTGGTGCAAGATTCTCCTCCACTATTCACAATAGTGCACGTTTAAAAGTTATGAATTATTTATTTCTGGAATATTCTGTGCAATATTTTGGAACTTCTGTTGACTATGAATAACTAAAATCACAGATAAGCAGGGGCTATTATAGTGGAAAGACAACTTTTAGCTAGAACATTTCTATGACACATACTCTATTAATAAGGATTTATTTCAGTAATAATTCTAAAAAAACTTGAATGGTTTCATAAATTTGAAGTAAGTGACTCTAAATGACCAACAGCTTCTCATCTCAAATATGGGTTATTTTAATTAGTTAAGCAGATGTGCTGTCATACTCAGTGAAGGGAGACCTCATTTGGAATAATAAATTAGGCAAAAAATAAATACTCTACAAAAAAGTAAAAATAAAACAATATATAACTATCAAATATAAAAATGACAAGCTATGTAGCACAGGGAACAATGTTGAAAAGCATCCAGGATTTTAAATCAGGCTTAAGCTCAGCTCTGCCCCTGACCTGATATGTGAAACATATATAGGAATAAACACAGAGATGATTTTCTTCTTTGTAAAATGAGAAAGCTTGGTTATTCTAGCCACCTCAAATTTCATGATTCTGAAATATCTATGAAGGGGATAGGAGGAAAGGAGATTAGAAGAATAAGAACAGAGAGAAGGACTGATGAGTTCATATGCACAAGTGTTTTAAGAAAATATAAGTGATAGTACAAATGGATACTATAAACTTCTGATTCTTGAATCAAACTTTTCAGGACTTTTTTTTTGTTTTTTGCTTTACAGTCATAGTATTATGTGTACCCACTTAGAATGCCCACTCAAAACAAACTGAAACTTAATATATTCTTTTCAAGTCCATTATGCAGAGACAGAAGGAACACTAAATGTTTGAAAGGTTTATAATTCTCGATACTCTATAATTTCATAATAGTATCACATTTTCAGATACTTAAAATTTGGGGGCCATTTCTTCAAAAGCCATATTTCTCACTGCAAAGAACTCTTTCCTCCACCATCTAAAATAAAGTATACTCTTCGACTTTAGGGGGAAAAATGGTAAGTGCTTTTTTTCTTCCTCCTTCATAATAATGGAAAGCTTTACTGGTTTCCAGGGACCAGACAGGGAAGTAGACTCTGAAGCGCACGAGGACGACACTGCCTCCCAAGAGACGTTGGTGACAGCAGTGGAAAGAGGTGAGGGTCAAACACAAGCCCTTCCCTGACAGCTGTGAACTCCACATAACCTCATGAGTGGCTTTCACAGTATGCTTGAGTTCACTGCAGTCCTTATGTAAGTGGTATAAAATGATATTGAACACTGGGTAATTAAACAATAATGTGTTCCAGGAAGAGCTTAACGGTACACAGTAAATGCATGATGCTGAGAAAATGCAAGAACCTGCTTTCAGCTCAGACTCCAACTAGAATGAGGCTCTTGATCACTAAGTGTATTGGACAGCATCCATGTTGTGGCCACAGCTCATAGAGGACAAACATCAACATTATGGAAGCAAGATAGCCTGGAGTTTATTTAGACTATTCATATGACATATTACTCATCACAGAACTATCTTCAATGAACGCTGCCTGAGTACAATCATTTATAAAGTATCACACTGAAGAGTCTCTTCAGGTCATATTAAATTTAAATATATGGCCCAGCTGAATTCTACCTATTTGAGTCAGCATTGTGTTTACTGTGGGCAACAGCAGGGAGCTAACACTGCTTATAGATTCTGTATAAGTCAAAGGGTTATTTCTGTCTCAGTGTAATACACATTATACCTAAAAACTCCTCACACATTTTCACACTTCACTGACGGTTGCACTTTACAATCATGAGATAACTGACAGTATACCACTATTTTACTATTAATCTTCCCCTTGTATTTTGTGCATATTGTTGTTAAGCCCTTTCAAAACAGATTATTCAATTTCCTGCACCTTCAAGCAGGTTAGGAAGGTGCATCTGGAAGTTAATACTATACAATTCTTTATTTAAAGCACAGAATTGAATAGCATGTGAAATATAACTGAAAGCTTTGAGTAAAATTAATCACAAAATTTGTATCTGCCTTTCAATGTGCCTATTGTGCACATAGATTGTTTTAGTCAGCTTTTTCATTGCTGTGACCAAAAGACCTGAGAAGAACAAGTTAGAGCAGAAAAAGTTTATTTTGACTCATAGTTTCAGAGGTTCAGTCCTTGGTTGGCTGACTCCATAGCTCTGCACCTGAGGAGAGGCAGAACATCATAGTGGAAAGGTGTGGCAGAGGAAAGCTGCTCAGGACATGGCAACCAGGCAGCAGGGAGAGCTCTGTTCACCAGGAGCAAAATGTAAACCCCAGGTCACCCCCAGTGACCTACTTCTTTCAGTCACACCCTACCTGCCTACTCTTGTCACCCACTTAATCCATATCAGTGGATTAATCTATCGATTAGGTTATACCTCTCATAATCTAATCATTTCACCTCTTAAAATTCTTGCATTCTCTCACATATGAGCTGTTGAGGTGTACCTCATATCTAAACTATGACATGGATATTTTATTTCTACTTTCCTAATTTTGTAGAAAAGAAAACAGGATTTGACAACTAAAGTTATATGTTATGTGACAGTAATGGTGTCACAGCTGAGTCTGAAACTCTTGAGGCAGTGCAGTCCATAAACATATAATTAATTTAGAAGAAAAAGTACATTGTCTTTCTAATTATCTTATTAGTAAGCTATAACTTTTATTAGCAGTTGGTTTTTGTCTGCTGATAATTATACCAATATTTACTGAAAACCAGCATTGGACAAAGGGATTTCAACATAGTAACACCTTATGTTCTCAAAAACACCCACAAAAGGTAGAAAACTATTATTTTCTCAATAAAAAGTAAACAATGCACAGAGAATGAAAAAAAAAAAAAACTTGTTTAAGGTAGCCAAATCTAAAGTAGTAGAAATGGAATTTAAACCCAGGCAGGCCATTTCTATGACTGGTGCTTTCCTCTCCAAAATGCTGCCAACATAGGGGGAATAAAAAGTAAAACAATTCCCATTTTAAGATGTTTACAAAAGACTAGTAAAATACCAATGATATAGGTTTTAGGAGGAATAAGGGCTTTTAAAAAATACATTATTTTCTAATGCTAAAAATATTTAAATATATTAGCAATGTAAACTGCCACTTACTGAGAATTATGAGATATATAGAAAAAAACAGGCTTAGAAAAAAACTTTGTTTTTAA
Source organism: Xerus rutilus (assembly GCA_028644305.1). Classification (NCBI taxonomy): domain Eukaryota; kingdom Metazoa; phylum Chordata; class Mammalia; order Rodentia; family Sciuridae; genus Xerus; species Xerus rutilus. The sequence continues at coordinate 53,501,238 of CM053408.1, forward strand.
AATTCACCCAAAGTTGGAGAGCTAATACATAGAGGTGACAGAATTTAAGTTAATTATATACTACATTGCATATATATTCAGACTCATAACTTATATTTTACATAGGTATCTTCTCCATTTATAGCATATATATCAGTAAATCAATAATAAAATGTATGTTTATTTATTTGAATTACCTAATCAACAACCCATATTTTCTGTTGTCTATGTAAAAGCTTGTATTCTTATTTCAAAATGAGATTTCAGGAATTGTTCACATTAGAAACTTAATCTAGTTCATTACCCAATGACACCTAAAGTCAAGTTCTGGTACCACAATTGGGCAAGATCCCCTATAGAATGGCACCTGGGAGGGGCCATTTCCCATTTAAATCTGTTAGATATTATGACAGGACAAAAATGAAGGAATACTACATTAATTTACACAAAGATCTAAAAGTCGCAGTACATGGAAGGAGGTGGTCTGAGTACCTAAACTACGGAATAACCCAGTCATGAGCTCTCTATCCATTGAAAGGAGTGTCCCACTCTCCAGGAAACTATGTCCCATTGCCATCTAGAGCACAGGAGACCTCAACTGTAGACAAAAATGACTGTGGTATAATGTTTCCTTGAAAACTAAAATAATTTCTGAGACTATTCAGAGTAAAATTGGAATCTCAAATATTTCTGTTCTTATGTAACTCTTAGTATGGTTTACTAGAATTGGTGTGAGACAAGATAATTTCTGGGTTTCATTTTCAGCTTTTAACACTTGCTAGCTGGCCAATCTTGGTATAATCACTCAGCTCTCTGAATCTCAACTTCCTCATATGGAAAAAGTAACTGCCAAAAATATTCACAGCATTATTATAAGGATAAAATTAACAACTTATGCAAGCATGCTTTATAAAGAATAAAAAAAACAATGCCAGTACTTTAGCACATTATAAGTAAATATTATATCTAAATATATTAACAACAAATACGTTTTTTCAAAGTTGTGCAAACTTTTTATAATTTTAATTATAATTTTTGCCTTAAAAAACTAGTTCTGTTCTTTATGAAAAATTTTCACATATTGAATTGAGTAACTGGTTAATAGCAGCATTGTTTTCTCCTGTATTGACCAGTGCATCCATTCCATACAGTTTTGAGCATATAATATGTTCATTCATTGTTGATTCAATTATCATGGAGGACCAAGGAATTTTACTTTCTAACAACATCACAGAAAAAATTTAATGAGAAATGTCAGTAAAAAAGCAACCAACTCTTAGATAACTTGATAGATAGTTTTGAATGCTGTGATAAACTTAATATAAAAACGATCATTGAAAAGGAAAACAAAACAAACAAAATTACCAATATAATTTTGTAAGTCTCTGAAATCAATTAAATAAAAACAAACAAAAGACTGAGATAAATCTAACAGAGAGCATTAGATAAGCACTAACACTAGGTTGCTCTAGTGTAATGTTAATGACAACAATAAAATATGTAGATTAAGATTGGGTCCCTCCAGAAATTATGAAATCCCATCTGAGTCTTCAGCAGTCAGCAGGAATCTGTAATCATTTCTGATTGGTAGCTAACCCTCACTTCCAGCAGGAAAAAAAGAAAAAATATTTTCTGTGATCAAAATGATCTCTAATTAGATTTTTGGCATTTTCTCATATTATCTTCTAACAAATTTGAGTTCACAGTAAAATAATGCAGATATACAAAGAAATAGTTGGACATGTGTGACAACCAATAGAAACAGACCAATAAGAAAATATTTATATTCAGATACGGTACTTATCCATAACAGAAAATAAATAAGCATAAAAAGGTTAAATATTTAAAGAATAGAAAATATAAAAATAAGAAATTTAAAAATATGCTACATATTAAAAGGCAAAAACTTTTAGAACCAAAAAATTATATATATAGATAGATCAGAGTTAAGTATAGCAAGAATTAGGAACTGGAAGATTCCCCAAAGGCAAAACAGAGAAGTAAGCCAATTCAGCATATAAAAGAAGAGACATAGAAAAGGAATGAAATAATATAAGATGTGTTTAACTGAAATCCCAAAGGGAGGGAATAAAGGATATGTTGTATTCCAAGGAATAATGACCCAGAAATTTCTACAACTAATAAAGATATGAAAACAGTGGTATCAAAGAGCTATGCATATGAATGAATCACAATGAATGAAACTCAGCCAATACTCAGACACTTTGTAGTGTCACTCCTAAAGACCAGGGATATAAAGCAGATTGTAACAGCAAGTGTGAGGTGAAGAACAGAGCAGACAGATGACTTACAAAGGAACTAGAGCTAGTCTAATACTAGATTTCTCAAAAGCTACAATAGAAGCTGGAAGACACTGAAATAGTACCTTCCAAATGATAAAAAACAACTGTAGACCAGAATTGTATATCTAGCACTATCTTATAAAAATGATGGCATAGTAAAATATTTTCAAATGAAAAGAAAAACTGGTAATATTTACTACCATATGCATTTAATTAAGGATGGTTTAAGAATACATTCCAGGAAGAAGAATTCTATTCCTCCTTGAAGAATAAATTCAAAAGAAGACAATATCTGGGAGAATTTATTTGTAATACCTACAACGTACAAAGAATTAGTTTTAGAATGCGTATAGAAATACTAAGAAATCAAGGAAAATGACAATCAACTAAAAAGAGAAAAAACGCTTAATTTCAAAGTAGATACTTTAGATAAACATCCAATAAATATATAAAAGATATTCCATCAGATTTTTAATCAGGGAAATGAAAAGATCATAATGGCATGTAATTCTTCAGATACAAAATTTTAGTAAAAATTTAGATGTCAAATAACATTAAGCATTGATAACAATATGGATCAGCTGGGTGTGGTGACACACACTTGTAATCCCAGCGGCTTGGGCGACTGAGGCAGGAGGATTGTGAGTTCAAAGCCAGCCTCAGCAATTTAGTGAGCCACTTAACAACTCAGTGAGACCCTCTCTCTAAATAAAATATACAAAAGGGCTGTGCCTCAGTGGTTGAGCACCCTGGGTTCAATCCTCAGTAATATATATATATATATATATATATATATATATATATATATATATATATATGGATCACTGAGAATGCTTCTGTTCTGCTAACAGGAGTGTGAATCATTAGAAAACGTTTGAAAAAAATGCAGATAGGTTTCTTTTAAAGATGAACATATGGACTCTAGGGTACAGGTAGGATCAACCACTTCATTTCTTCATTATCTTTAGAGTCAGAGCTCCTCCAGTGAAGTATTGGCTGTATCTCCTTTCACCATTTCTTCCATTCTCTATTCAAACCACCGTCATCCAGTTTTTGTCTTCACTACTCTATTATATCTGCTCTCACTAAGATCAACATGAACTTCTTTGTTGTTGAATCTGACAGCTACCTCTTGCTCCTCTTTATATTTGATCTGTGGCCAGGTTTAGTCTTCTAAAATGTGAGGAGTATGTACCTAGATGGCCAACATCCTGGAATGGCTCCCCCTTTCACTTACAGTAAAATCTAAAATCCTCACAGTTAACTGTAAGGCCTATTAGTGGTCTAATCACTGAAGATTGCCTCTGCTTCATCTCCTTTGACTCAATTTGCTCTGATCACTGCTGTTTTCACACTTCAGACATGCTTCTGTTTTCAGGATTTTCACTACCTCTCTTCCTTTGGAATAAGGAATGTATCTACCCCTTCTCTAAGTTTTGCTAAAATGTAACATTTTCCACAGGGGCTATACTAGCTTCCTTATTTAAAATTCCTCAATTCTCTTCTATTCCTGATTCTCTCAATACTCCTCAACCCTAAACTACTGTTTTTAAAATTCAAGTCCAGATCATTTATAATCTTCTAACATAATTTATATCTTTTTAGTATCTGTTTTGGATAGTATGACTCCATTAGCTAGAATGGATCCATCAGCTAGAAACATCCAGCTTTATAATGTGCAGGATCTTTGTCTTTTTATGTTTATCTGACTTAGAACAGCATTTGAGATATAATAGTAATAAATGTGTTTTGAATAAATAAGTGAACTCTACTATTTGGTGTGTTCCCAAGAAAGACATTTGAACTATTCCTTATTCAGATGTAGCATTAACAATAGCAAATTTGCTTTTAAGAGCAAAATGCCAGAAATAATTAAAAAATGCACTGACTTCCAGGAAAGGTGCCACCAAAGGCGCCAATTCGTCTTAGATATTTCATCTTTATTCACATATTGCTGTTCATTTCAAAGATATGTCCATAATTCATTCTAAATATCTGCACTCACCATCTTTAAATTTGCTGTCTGATTAAAAATTGTTTAATTAAACTTTGAGTTAAATCCAGTATGAAAGATGAGAACTTCCTCTCCCAACCCCTCATCAAAATAGTTCAAGCCTAATGATATATGAGAATCTCTAGTCTCTTCAGGGTATGCAATAATAATTGCTAGCATTATCAAGTGACATATTTTCTGTCTTTTTTTTCCTTTTTTCTTTTTGTTCTAATTAGTTGTGCATGACAGGAGAATGCATTTTGAAACATCCTACATAAAGGGGAGATAACTTCTCATTCTTCTGGTTGTATATGATGTAGAATTACACCAGTCACATAATCATATTACACATGTAGGGTAATAACATCTGATTCATTCTACTATCAAGTGACAGCTTTTCATTCTTTCTTCTATCTTCAGTTAAAACTCTTAATGTGTTTTAGCAGTGTCAGCGCCTAAAACTTGCCTCAACTTTCCCACCTATACACCATTGCCTGTCTGCGCTGCAGCTTGCCTTTCTGCATGAAGGGAGGGTTCCTTGCATTTGAATTTTATCATATTTATGTCATGTCTTTCTTCTGAATCATTTAAGTATCCTTGAGGGCTTGCAATGATTACAGCACACATTTAGGATAGAAAGTTAATATGACAAAAAGTGCATAAAAACCTTGAGAGATAGTTAAGCATATAAGATAAATATCCGAAAGGATTAGAAAGAAAGATCATTCAAACTGTCGATTACCAAGCAGATATTACAAATGTATTGGTCATTAAATTCTTCTTGCCTAAAGATATCAACCTAAAAATGAGAGGAACTGTAGTATTATCTATTGTCTATATTAAAACTGGGACCTAGATCAGATAATATCCCAGTGGCTGGTTTATGTAGGAAAGGCATATGCCAGAGACAATGACCATGGATACTTAAGATAAAAGACAAGAGATTTTAAGCAGAGAAAGCAAAGCAAAGCAAAGCATGAGCTCAAAAGACAGGACTAACCTTAGGACAGTGGAACGATGAATCTGGCTTATTACGCAAGTTGTTTTCTTTCGAACTTTGAATCTACAAAGCACCCACCCCATTTCTTTAAACATTTCTGCTTTTGTTTAGTTAAATATCTTACATTTGTGCTAATGCAGAGCTAGTTCTGACATCTCTAATGTTACACTTAAATCATATGTTCCAACCCTGTCATTTTCAAAACAAAAAAATGCCTCTATGATCAAGTATTGAAATGTCAATTTACAATTTATAGTTTTAAGAAAGAGCCTTTTATAAAAACTAAAACACACAAAAGGTATTTAAAAATCTCTGTTAACTACTGTTTCTTGTCTTTTACTTTTTATATTTGACAGCACTTTTCAAAAAAAATTCAGCAAAGGGATTACATCAAACATGAAAAAAGAATTCAAAAAGCTCAAACACATATACCAAAAATAACAAAACACCAGGAATATCTCTTTTGTGACATAGTTTCTCTAACTGATCAAAGAAATGTAGGAAGGATCAAGATCCAGTCTTCCAGGGTTGCCTTGAAATATACTCTATTTTTAAAGGTAGCACTCAAAGCAGAAAATTTTATTTTTTATTATAATACTGACTTACAGCTAAAATGAAATCAATTTCTTTTTCTGTTTTCCCTCTTCAATTGCCACAAAAGGTATGTTGGCAAAAAACAAAGAAACAAAATTATAATTCATATAAGAGAATATGGATTTCAATATATTTTCATCCCAAAATTGCATGTTAGAGTGATTAATAATTATTCTATGCAAGATACTGCAGAGTATATTTCTTCTAGTTACAGACTGAAGAAATTTTAGGATGTTTTAATATTGTGGGTACACATATAGAAAAATGAAATTATGGCATTTACATGAAAATGGAGAGAGCAAGAGAACATTATGTTAAGTGAAATAAGCCAAATTCAGAAGGTCAAGGGTCATAGGTTTTCTCTCATATACAGAAGCAAGAGATGTAAAAGGAAAAGAAAGGCGGGGGTGGATCTCATAAAAATCAAAGGTTGATCAGTAGAGGAAAAGGACCAGGAGCAGAGGTGGAGAGGAATAGAGTTGTGGTGGGGAGTGATAGCAGCCAAATTATATTGTTATATTGTGTGCATGGACAAATATGTAACAAAACCATGTCACCATTATGTACAATTATAATGCACCAATAAATAATGTGTAAAAGCACTTTGGCTTCATCTTAGGGATTTGTTGATAATTAATATTATAACTTCATTCTACTGATAGCTCTGTCTGTCTATATTTTGAAGACAATTTCTCTTCTATTTTAGAGACAATTGCTATAATGTGTGAATTTTGCCAGGGTATGCTTGGGTGGTAGGTTTCTATGTTTTGGTGAATTATGTTAGTTGTAGGGGAAAAAGGAGCACAATGAAAGCCATATTCAGTTTGAAATTAAAGTGGGAATTAAAAAATGGCCTTTTGGATGCTGACCTTTCCACATCCTAAAAAGATTGATGATACAATGTTTAATGGTACTACTGCAGTACTTAATACCACATAATTCACTCTCACAGCAAAGCAAATGACTTTTAAACTATCTTTAAAAAAGATGACACAGCTCAGACCACTGGATCAAGAGCTTCAGTGCCACCCTTACAGAGAGAAAAATACTTCTCCAGGGGAAAATAGTTTCACATGGATCATATTTGGCACTTGGTTTGCTATTTTTGAAGGCATTTGGATCAATTGTAATGTAAAGTCCAGACATTACTTCTATCCACCCAAATATATAACTCTTATTTTTAAATACTATAAGATATAAATAAACACTGAGGTAGCAACTTTCTTCTATTTCAAATATTAAACATTATCCTGTAAGTTTTGTTTTTATTACTAATAAGTATGATACACATATCAATTCTTCAATGTAGACATCAACCTCAGAACTATTCAAATATTTTGACATTTGTGTAACATTTATCAGAATATTTAAGAATAAAACTATAATACTCATGAATTTTAGTTTTCTAACTAAAATATCACATACAAATTAAATATATTAAATTTTAAAATTGGAAAAGAGAATCATCCACATAAAAATTCTAAAAAATCTTTAATGGGAGGAGTTTTTAATAGAGGATGTTTCAAAATTATTATAAAATAATCATACACAATCATTTATTTAAAAACGTAACTGAGCTGGAATTTGATATTAGCTAAGAGACATGCTTTTGAAAAACTTTTTTTTGAGGTTATGTAATTACATATAATGTTGAGCTGAAGATGATAAAATGAGCAACTTCCTTGATGTGCTCTTATCCAAATCTACAGAATTAAATTCAGTATATTGGCATATGATATCAATGCTAAGAGACATGCTTTTGAAAAACTTTTTTTTTGAGGTTATGTAATTACATATAATGTTGAGCTGAAGATGATAAAATGAGCAACTTCCTTGATGTGCTCTTATCCAAATCTACAGAATTAAATTCAGTATATTGGCATATGATATCAATGTGTAAATTTGGTATCATCATAAAACAAACTATGTCAGATAAAGTAATTCCTGAGGTAGATTTTAGGTAGATATTAATATCAAGAAACATTCGAGAAAAAAAATATTGACTTAATGACAAAATGAATTTTTCCACTATTAGCAAAACTTCTTAAAATGGGAATATAAAGTTGTAGATTCTCTTTTAATCTAATAAAATGGAATTAAGTAAATGAATCCTTAAAATTTGAGCAAAATATCTAAACAAAAGCAATGATAACTTTCAAATAGATTTATTCAATAATTCTGTTTTACTAATGGACTTTTAACCCTACAGGCTATTTTGTTCAGATTTTCCAATGATGATATCTAGTAAGGAAACAGCACATTATTTTCTGTCTTCACATGTTTTTTAGCCTTTTGGAATATGTACTTTGGACAAAAATCTCTGCTTACAAAACTGTAAACCAGAACCATATGAAACTGCCATTTTCGTAGGTTAAAATAATATTTTCAATACATCCTTAATTCTACAAAAGATGAAAACTTAACATATAGTTATTCTGAACTGTTTCATAGCACTTTCTTTCTAACTATTGAAAACTTCAAATAAATGATCAGAATTCACTATGGATATAATTTTATATCCATAACATATATTATGTTATTTACATATTACAGAAACACATTGTTAATTAACAATATTAATAATAATATAATAGCTATATTCCAAACTTCACGAATAAAGCTGTGGATACAGTTCAGTGGCAGAGCACTTGTGAGTCCTGGGTTCAAGTCCCAGCACTCCCCAAAATAAAAAATTTTACCAATAATGTGAAAATACACCGAAATAATTAATTAAAAACATTTTATAATTTTATTTTCAAAATAATTTGGAAAAATATCTCATTTTATCTTTATAAGAATCTTGGAAACAAGATATTATTTTCTATTCTGTTCTGGTACTTAACATTTTTCTAATGGTCCCAACCCTTATCACCTTTTGGAACAATAATCTATATTCTATGGGAAGGTGAAGACCTGAATCTCCACAGATCCACTTTACCTCTCCACAGAACCACTTTCCCATCCTTGAGCAATCCCATTTTGGATCCTGCAGGCTATCAACTTTTTTTCGCATTTCCTTAAATTTCCACTCACCGTATATCAGGCACACTGTTGTAGTCTGCAAACATATCTTTCCATCACTGGTCATGCATTTCCAGGTCTACCTCAAGATGCTGTCTAAATACACAGGCTTGAAAACTCAATAAAGTTTTAAAATTATAAATGAGCAGCAAATATACTTTAAAAATTTTAGAGGATTCTCTAAGAATAATATGGATGGGCTTTAATGAAGAATTTTGGGAAGCCTATTTTTAATTCTCAGATAGCAGTTTATAGATAAATTAAGTTAAAAGAAATGTAAAAAGTAGATCTATCTACTTTTCTGAGCACATGGACAGGAAAATATCTTCCATATTCTTGGTTTAGTAAAATTGTCATTTAAAGCAAAGTATGCTCAAATTTAAAATTATAATGATAATAAAAAGCATTCAAAGACCTTATAAAATAAACATTTGAAAAATATTATTTAAAAATAATATTTTAAGAAATATTAGGAGAGTTCTCAAAGTATCAAAAAAACACACAAATTTCTGTAGAAATTTTACTACAAAGAAAAATTAGCTTCATATACATAATAGTATACTGTAAACTCTTTGAAGGCAATAGGCATATGTGAATATGATATATTGCTGTACAAAAATCTGTGAACGGATGGTAATGAAAAATTATAACTTTTCTCTTTTAATGAAATTTTCCTTCTTTCAAAAACATACATTTGTGAAGCCTCTATTGGAATCCATATACCAAACTTAAAGGTACACTCATACATTGCTGGTGGGACTGCAAATTGGTGCAACCATTATCAAAGCAGTATGGAGATTCCTCAGAAAACTTGGAATGTAACCACCATTTGACCCAGTTATCCCACTCCTCAGTTTATACTCAAAGGAATTAAAATCAGCATACTACAGCATACACAGCCACATCAATGTTTATAGCAGCTCAATTCACAATAGCTAAACTATGGAACTAACCTAGATGCCCTTCAACAGATAAATGGATAAAGAAAATATGGTACATATATACAATGGAATATTACTTAGCTTTAAAGAAGAATGAAATTATGGTATTTGCAGGTAAATAGATAGAGCTGAAGAATATGATGCTAAGCAAAAAAATCAAAAAAACCAAAAGCCAAATGTTTTCTCTAATAAACAAATGCTAATCAATAATGGGAAGAGAATAAGGAACTTTGGATTGTGCAGAGGAAAGTGAGGGGAGAAGGGGGCAGTGGGAAGGATGGTGGAATGAGATGGACATTATTACCCTATATACACGTATGATTACACTACCAGTGTAGCTGTATTATGTTCAGCCAGAAGAAGGAAAAGTTGTGCTTCATGCATACAGTGTGTCAATGCATTCTACTGTCCTGTATAACTAATTAGAACAAATTTAAAAAATAAAAAAAAAAAATCCATCCATAAAAGAAAGTAGAAAAGTCCACTTCCTTAACAAGAAAATTAAGCAGATGAGTACAACTCATCATTTTTTTTTTTTTTGTACCAGGAATTGAACTCAGGGTACTTAATCACTGAGACACATCCCCAGACCTTTTAAAAAAATTTTGAATTTTTGAGACAGGGTCTCCCTAAGTTGCTTAGGGCCTTGCTAAATTCCTGTAGCTGGCTTTGAACCCACAATTCTCCTGCTGCAGCTTCCTGAGTTGCTGGGAGTACAGGTATGAGTAACTGCACACAGCATATCATGCGTTTTATGAGGAAAAAAATACTCCACAGGGAATAATTTCTAATCTGTTTCCTAAATTTTGTTGAGATCTAACATACATTTTGTAAAATGTGCATATCTTGATTGTATAGCCCAATTAATTTTACATATGTCCTTTAACACATGTGAAATCATAGTACATAAAAATTTATAAAAGCACCCCAATTAATATATAAAATATATTTAAACACTTGAAGCTTCCTTTCTTAATATATTGTAAGTAATACTGGACTGAAATTTTTAATATGTGTTTCAGTTACTTTGAAGATTTCAATCTCTTGGAAATATAAATTAATTAAATTTAAACAACATAGGAATAGTTGTACAAATTTACATCAGTATTTATTCCAGTTAGGTAATTTTGATAACTTTCATTAACTGTTTTTAAGCAAATATTTGATATGGTATAAAATACCAAATTTGCTTAATATCCGTAATAAAACATATTTGTACTTCTTGTTTGGGTAACAAGTAAAGGAAAACAAAAATCCTTAGGAGTAAGCATACTAGTCATTTGTCAATGCCCTAGAAAAAGAAAAGTTTTTAATGAAATATTTGGATGGCTGATCAAACCATAATATAGGATCAGAAGGCATACAAAGAAGTTTTAATCCCTTCAGTTTTCTATTATCATGCATGAACAGGCTGACTGTAGGAGAGGAAATACACAGAGAATATTCACTACCTTGAACAGGAGGATTAACAGGCCATGGGCTGGACACAAACCTTGGTAGTGCTACTCGTCTGAAAGACACCCTTACTCACCCTTTCTTCCTAAAGCATGTAAACCTTAAGGTCTACTAGCAAAAGGATCTGCAGCAAGAAAACTTATCTGCTCATTCAAAACACTGCTTCTCTCATTCCCTTTTTCTTCTGTGTTCATTATTATTTCTTCTGTGTTCATTATTTAAAAATCTTAAAATTATATTCTTCATAGAATAAAAAGTCAGAAAAGAAAAATGGAGACTTAAAGCTGCTAAACATCAGAGAAGACACCTGTGAGAAAACAAAATGATTTAAAAAGGACCCTGAAGATTTCTTTAGTTGGCTTTAAATAGGCACATGTGATAAAGTTACATATGCTGCATTAGGAAATAGTACTTAAGGATATTGAATTAATAAAATACATTTTTGTTTCAAATATTCAAACGAAGTTCCTAAAAACAAAACAAAAAAATATATAATGAACAAAATTAAATTAAAAAAAAAGAAACCTGACCAATAGACCAAATCATGTATCAATGAGTTTTACTACAGATTTTTCTATAGATAATCAGTTTCTAAACTGTATGATTTAGATTTTACATGTTAGAAATGAAGGATTTTTGCATTATATGCTGTCATTTGTGCACCAATCTGCTATGTTCAGTTTCTGTATGTATGTATTTTTTTCTGTATGTATGTATTTTTGCAGTGATGATGATTGAACTCAGGGACACTCTACTGCTGCTATAGTCAGCTTATTTGCTGCTGTGACTAAAAAGACCCAACCAGAACAACTGTAGAGGAGGAACAGTTTATTTGGGGATCACAGTTTCAGAGGTCTTAGTCCATAGACAGCTGGCCCCTTCCTCAGTCCTCAAGGTGAGTGTGAACATCATGGCGGAACAGTGTGGCAGAGGGAAGATGCTCATTGGTTGATCAAGCAGAGAGAGAGATCCCACTCACCAGATACAAAATATATACTCCAAAGGCATCCCCCCAATGACCCACCTCCTCCAGTCATACCCTGTCTACTCAGTTAATCCCATCAGGAGATTAATTGATTGGTTAAGATTCTTATAACCCAAACATTTCTCCTCTGAACCTTCTTGCATTGTCTCACACATGAGCTTTTTTTTTTTTTTTTGGTACTGGGGATTGAACTCAGGGGCACTCGACCAATGAGCCACATCCTCAGTCCTATTTTGTGTTTTATTTAGAGACAGGGTCTCACTAAGTTGCTTAATACCTGGCGATTGCTGAGACTGGCTTTGAACTCGCGATTCTCCCATCTCAGCCTGCCAAAGTGCTGGGATTACAGGTGTATGCCACCACGCCTGGCTATACATGAGCTTTTGAATGATCCCTCACATCTAAACCACAACAACCATTGAACTACATCCACAGTCTTTTTATATTTTATTCGGAGACATGGTCTTGCTAAATTACCCAGGCAGGCCTTCAAATTGTGATCTTCCTGCTGCAACTTCCTAAATCACTGAGATTACAGGTGTGTGCCACTATGTCCCACTTACTACTGGTGTTAGATGAATTTTTTTCAGTAATAGAATCGATTTTTTTTTCATTTTTTCCAGTTAATCATCTTGAGGTGAATGCCAAATGTTTTCAGTATTACTTTCTAGAGTTAAACATATGTAACCAATGACTGAAACATCTTATTCCAAACAAGACTTCATGGACATATTTTCTTAAAGTTAAAAACAGCTAAAGAGAAGGAAAAATAACAATAAAAAAGAGATTGACAAAGACAACAACTGAGTATCCCATGTGTATTTTCTCTTTCTTAGTAACGACCCACATTTTATTCTGGATGACAATGGCTCCTTTGAAAGACTGCATCTTCTGGCCTCCCCTCATACTAGAACTGGCCAATGAGATGTAAGTGGATGTCACTAGCAATTCTTAATGAAAAGTCTATTAAGAGAAAGAAGCTATCTGGAGCAAGCCCTTCTTTTCTTTCTCCCCTTCCTTATTTCCCGTTTAAAATGAGGATGTCATAGTTGGAGATTCAGGTGATCTTTGACCTTAAGGATGGAAGCCAGAACTAAGGTTGTCAGAGTAGAACATAAGAAACCTACTTTTTGATACTGTGTTAGTTATCTTTTTGTCACTGTGACTAAAATATCTGACAAGAACAACTTAGAGGAGGAAAAGTTTATGTGGGCTCATGGTTTCAGAAGATCAGTTGGCTGACACCATTGCTCTGGGACAGAGGTGAGACAGAACATCCTGGCAGAGGGGCATGGTGGAGAAAACCTGCTCAGCTCATGGCAACCAGGAAGCAGAGAGAGAGAGAAAGCACAAGGAAACGGGGACAAAATATAGACCGAAAGGCATGTCCCCAGTGGCCTACTTCCTCCAGCCACATCCTACCTACCCACAGTCACCACCAAGTGGTAATTACAAATTTTTTTTTTTAAATATTTTTTTAGTTGTAGATGGACACAATGTCTTTACTATATTGCTTTGTATGTGGTGCTGAGGATTGAACCCAGGGTCCCACGCATGTGAGGCAAGCGCTCTACCGCTGAGCTACAACCCCAGCCCCTACAAATTGTTAATTCATCAAATAGATTAATCCACTGATTAGATTATGGCTTTCATAATCTGATCATTTCACCTCTGAACATTGCTGCATCATCTCATATTCAAACTATAACAAGTGCTTCGTGCTTGTGGAAATGCCTACTTCTAATCTTTTGAATAATTATTATTTAAGAAAATAAATGGTCCTATGTTTAAATTCCTATAGGTTAAACTGTTATATCCTTAATAGTCATAACAATCCACTCAAATGGCTTAAATATTTCAATAAAAGAATTGAAACTATAAAACTACCACAAGAAAACATAGTTGAAATATTTTAGGACACTGATATGGGGAAAGAGTTTTTGAACAAAAGCACAGGAAACAAAATCAAACATAGGCAAGTAGGAATATATCAAACTAAAATACTTCTACATAGAAAAGGAAAAAATGAACAGAGTGAAGGCACAACCTACAGAATGGGATAAAATATTTGTAAACTGTACATAAAACTAAGGGTTGATATAGAATACATAAGGCATTTCAAAGATTCAAAGCAAAAAATAAATGGCCTGATTAAATATTAAACAATAGATCTAAGTAGATATTTTTCAAAAAAAGAAAAACAAATGGCCAATAAGTACATGAAAAAATGGTGAACATTATTAGTGATTAGAGAAATGTGAATCAAAACCACATCCCTAGTAAGAAGGGCTGTTGTAAAAAATATCAAAAGTGCTGGTGCAGATGTGGAGAAAAGGAAACCCTTGCATGCTCTTGATGTGATTGTACATTATTAGAGCCATTATGGAAAATAGTATAGAGGTTCTTCAAAAAATTAAAAATATGATCCAGCAATCCCACTTCTGGGTGTATACCCAAAGGTAATGAAATCATATATTAAAGAGACATTTCTACCTCCATGATTATTGCAGTATCATCCAAAAGAGCTAAGAAATTGAAACAACCTAAGTGTTCATGAACTGTTGAATAGGTAAAGAAACATGGTCAACTTACACAATGGAATATCATCCAGCCCTATAAAGGAATGGAGTACTGTCATTTCAACAACATGAATGGAACTAGAGATGATTATGTTAGAAGAAATAAGCCAGACACAGAAAGACTAGTGCCATGATTCATTCATAAATGGAATCTAAAAGAGTTGTTTTCATAGAATAGAATAGTGGTTACCAGAGGCTGGGGAGAGTGGAATGAAAGGAGGGATGAGGAGACGTGGATCAATAGGTACTAAGTTATAGTAGGAAAGGAGCAAGAAGTTTTGGTATGTTATTACACATTAGGGTTATATAAATAACAACAATATACTGCACATATCAAAAAGCTAGAAGAAAAAATTTGAAAAAAATTTACCATGAAGAATGATACACATTTGAGGAGATAAATATGTTTAACTTGATTCAAATATTGCACATTATATACCTGTATTGAAGTAACATGCTATTTCAATAATGTGTTATTTAATAAAATAATGTTATTTGAATAACATATTTGTTTACCTATTAATGGATAAAAGTTTTGTGTTTTTATGTAACAGTTAAAAATAAATTTAAAACAATCTGAAAATTTCCTAAGTAACACAGAGAGTAATGATATCATATATTGATCAATTTTCATTCCAAATACTAATTATAAAATCATAGGAAAATGAAAGATAATTCAGGTAACATATTTCTGTCAGAAACTTTGGCTTGTGTTATTTGATGATGGCATCCACATGTAACCTAATCTCCAACACTGACCATGCCAGAATAAAACACACATATACATACATATGCGTGCATACATGCAACCCCCTACACACATTTATGTATTAACTAAAGACTAATAAAAGTAGAATGTTATTGTTTAATCCAACAGAAATATTACTATGACTCTTCTAAAGTATCTCCACAATTGCATATATAGGGTAAGTGAATATATAAATTTTTGATATTACATTTTACATATATAACAGAGTAAAATTTTCAGTAAATAAACAGAAATGATTTTTTGGAACAATATGTAGCATTCTAGCCTCTGGACATCCCACTTAGGAGCTGAATGACTTGTCAGCTCACGGAATCTCTCTGATAATTAAGCTACCTTACAAAATAAGAGGTTAGAATAGATTGTCTTTAAGACATGAATAAGCATTATATTTCTATGTTATTCTGATTATTCTGATGATTCCTTCACATGTAAACTACTAATGAACACTAGATCGGAGACGATTTCAAATATTTTGTGACTATAATTAAGTCTTAGTCCTTGTGTGCTGCAATTTTCGTATTTTCAAATGCAGTGATATAACTCTAACATCCCACAAATCTATAAATTACAATTGCCAAATTTTTCAGATGCTGTATTTGTTTTTATAATAATCTATTAGCTATCTCTGACATATATGCTATTTTGTATACTAGGATTGATTAAAATGATTGTTCTTTAGTCTTGCCAGTTTGTCACAATTGCCTGAGTACTTATTAAAAATGTGCATTTTTAGGCTCCTTGAACCTAACAGGGAACCTAATCAACCAGAATGTACATGAAAGGAAGCTAAGTATGCTATTTTTAACACTTGGAAAATAATCATTGAAATAAGCAGGGTTACAAAAATACTAGGTTAAATCATACACATTACTTTAATAGGTATAAAGAAAATAACATTTAACAATTCATGCAAACATATTGTCAAAAAGTTCACAGAGAAATTGAAGAAACTGGAAGGCAATTTGAAGAGATAAAAAAGTTTTCACTGAGGTTCAGCATGAGTAGTGTGTTTATTTCACCACCGGGCTAAGTGGTAGAAGAGGTAGGGGCAGTTCAGATGGCAGAAGCATGTGTGGAGCTGTCCTGTGTGCTATAGGGTGTATCAGCACCCCTGGCCTCTACCCACACAATGCCAGTGGCACCTCTGGAGTGGTAACAATAAGCATTTGCATAAGGGGTATGCTTCAGGCCCTGTATTAATGTGCTATGGCTGTCATAATGAATTACCATAGACTGGTAGCATAAACAATAGAAAGTCATTTTCTCACAGTTCTGGAGGGGGAGAGTCTGATATCAAGGTGTTGGCAAGTTTGTATTTTCCCAAGGCCTCTCTCAATGTCTTATAGATGGCCACTTTCACTGTGTCCTCACATAGCCTTTCCTCTGTGCATAAGTAGCCCTGATCTCTCTTCATCTTTTCTAAAGATATAATGGGTTCAGGCTTCACACTTAAACCTCATTTAATCTTGATCATTTCTTTAAAGACCCTATTTCCAGAAACAGTCATATTATGAGCTAGGAACTGAATTTGGGAAGACACAATTTAGTCTATAACATCCCCTTTAAGAAGCAATGCATTAGACGTGACTGAAAAGAAAATGCAGGATCAGATCCTTAAGTCCTGTACTGAGTATTAAGTATTTATTATTTCCCTTTGCAACATACACAGAAGGTAAGGCACTGACAACATTTAAGCTGATTTGGAATGGATGAGAAAAATATGGAGGCAAGATGACTAGTATGAGGTTCTCAAACTAGTGCAAAGCAAAACATAATGACTATCTAAACTAAGGAATATGGACATAAAAAGGGAGAAAAACTAAGTATTTACTATTAAAAAATTCTAGGTCAAGCTCTAATAAAGAAATAAATTCAATATAGTACTAGAAAATCTATGGATACATTTTTAGAACTGTCAAACCTTAGAACTATAAAAGATTTCAATGTAATTTTTCCAATTCTCCCATGCAGAGGAGGAATCTCTTTTTCAGTATGTCTAATGGAGAAATACTTAGTCTCTACACAAACACTTCCACAGGAGAAGTCAATTCCACATATTTACTCATTGCAATAATTTTCTAATTATGTAATGAAAGTTTTTCAACTTCCTTACTCAGTATTTACAATTACTTCACATCATTTATTCCCCTGCTGTCTTACATAATTAGATTATGTAAGTTCTAGAAATTTTTTTTTTTGTTGTTCTTAGTAGGGACATACTAGTATACTATCCTCATTCCTATGCCCTTCAGTGATTTCAGCTCTTTATTGTCTTAAAGCTGTTTTTCTTTTCTTCTTAAAAGAAAAGGTAGCCGAGCTCCTTCATTTTCATAGTCTTCATACAGAAGTAGAGAGTAATTCTTACAGAGGGATAAAGCAACATTTTAAGATGAGGTGCTAACATTTCCTGCCAGCACATTTAGTCTAAGGGCAGTTTTTAGAAAATCTTTAATTATAATAGCTAAAAACTAACAGGGGAAAAATCTAGATGAATCTAGCAATTTTAGTATGCAACTCAAGAACTCAATGCTAATCTAAAACATACCCTCCTATACACATCCACTTTCTCACCAGGGTGGTTATGTGTGGGTGCATGTGTGTATCCCTTTCTAATTCTTCAATTCTTGTCTGAAAGAAAACTAGTCACTAGAGACTGTTTATAATACTGAACAAATATCACTCACAAATCAGTACATCTCTATGGGGCCCATGATGTTACCTAAAACACATAATACAGAGACTGGTTTTCTGTATCAGCCTATCAATCATTTTAGAGTAAGAACATCCAGTATTTCACAAAAGTTACTTATTTTACTAAGTCTACTTACATCAAACCTAGTAAGAAGCACATTTTGAAAATTATTTTTATAGTAATAAAGTATTAAAAACACACCCCAATTATTTTTCTTAGCCTACATAAAACGGGGGAAAAAACTTTGAGATGATCAAAATATCTGTTACTTTTATAGGATTATATGGCATTCCTGCTGCAGCACCTCAAAAATTGATTTTCTTAAATTATCTTCAGTGTGACAGTCTACCTGAACTTACTCAATTTTTAAACATAGTGCATGCATTAACAAATATCCTTTATGTGCAATGACACTTATAGTTTTAAAAAATGAATCCCATCTTTGTTGTGAACCTTTATCATTTTCCAGATCTGGACACAAGAAATGAATGGTGTGGAAGTTGACAGTTCTGACAGAGGAGGCCACGAGTTGTGGCCAGTGATTAATCTGACAATTAAACTAAACCCCTGTGCTATCCCAAGACTTTAATATTAAAATGTATGCAAGTTAGAAGAAAGTCAGAACATTACCAAGTAGTCAGATATTTTGCTAGAAGATGTATGCCAACTAACTTTAGGATGCCTGACAATATCCTGGGTCCCTGTAAACAAAAAAAGACTTGAGACCCTCTGGAAAATGAATAGGAAAAAACAGAAGTTTTTAGTTACAATTAGAATGTGCTCTAGAAGTTTGCATTTTCATTTGCTATATCAGAAAGCTAATTCCAGGCATAGATCTCCTCCAAGAGGGCTGAGACACAGAATTTAACTGCCTCACTTAGTTGACTGGTCTGCAGCTCAAGTTGCTAAGGTAAACTTGGATTTCCTGAGTCATGGAGACTTTTCTTTCTTTATTACTCATTTGTATTTTTTTGCCATCTATTTTGCTTCTAAGGAAATGATGGTCAAAATTTTACTGCACTAATCCACAGCAAAATAACTGGCCAAAGCTACTGTTTAAAAACAGATTCCCATACTCTACTCCAAGGCATTGAATAAAAATTCATTCTGAAATTTGAAAAAGACTGCTGTAGGAATTCTAAGCATTCTGTGTAATTTAGAGAATAATGTATAATTCATTCTAATTCTAATAACTCATAGTTTACTGAAATGTAAAATGTTTATAATATTTGGAATGTTTAGAAAGAAAATCCCAGCAGCCTCATAGACAAGATGGTTCGTCCTCCAAGTCCAGTCTCCATATTAACTATATCAAACATAAAATAACCATTGCTTATTACTAAACAATGGGAAGATTAGGAAACTACTTGGTAATTTCCAATAGAAAACTTGGACAAGAAAAAACAGGTCTAGAATGTTTACAAAAATTCTGAAAGGAAGAAAGATGCCTTGAGAAATGATTCATTTTTTTTTCATTCCTATCAAATGTATTGATAATTTTATCCTCCATGAACATCCTTAATAAATGACAGAATTCTCTGATATCAATGATACCACATGATACATTCTCAATACAGGACTAAGAAAATTTAGACTGGTCATTTTCTTCAAAGTTTTCAATGAATCAAACTCAAGCTTTACATGAACTGGAACCTGCCAGTCTTCTCTTCAAGGTCACAGGCTGCTGATGGTCTGTGAAGCTTCAGCCATTCTGCTTCCTCACAATGCTCCCCCTGCTCAGCCCATATGTTCCGCACCCACCCCTGGAATCTTCCGCAATTCCTGACAACTTCAGTCTGAGCATGAAGGGAAGCCTTGTATAGTTGCGGCCATCTTCTGCCTTTACTGGGTTGTGTTAAGGCTATTTATGTGTTTTCATGGCCCTTGTATTTTTCTCCGTATAACATTAATACACCTAAGAATTAGTTATATTTAAAATTATTAATATAGCTCTCACTATTGCTGTAAATTCAGAGAGCTCATGAATCATCTTCTTGTTCAATCTAGTTATCTTTAGCCTTTAAAAGTATATGATATATAGCAGGGTTTAAAATATTTTTATTAAATGAGTCCATGTTCAACTATGTGTAAAGAAGATACATTGACTTATCTAGTAGCATTTAATGGCTTGTATGTAGCCTAAAATTACCAAAAAAATATGAATTTTACTTGAAATCTCACTCTTAAAAATTGGGTTCTTTTAAAAATATATTTCCAGATGATTGCTAATTGGAAAATAATGTCATTATAGCCTCTTTAAAATAGGTAAAATTAAAAGTAAAATAATTAAAGTTCCCACTTTTTCATTTACCTTTATGGGAACTGTCAAAAACGTGATGTTAATTTTTCTTTCATTTTATATCATTACTTGATAACATTTCATATTTTCCTTATTAGTGATACATTCACTTTTAGTTATAAATTTTGGACTTCAGAGAAGCTAGAAAGGTTTCCATACTTTTTTCTTACATTTAATTGTCAAACAAGTATTTTTAAGTGCTTAAATATCACCAATAGTTTATGATAGTTTAAAAAGCTATTTTTTAGTTTTTAAAATTTACTTATTTATTTATTCCAATAAGGTATACATTTTTCTACATTTTTGTGATAGTATTTTTTGATCAAGTTACTATATGTAGAGTACAGAATACATAAGTACAATACAATAGAGCAAAAAGATATAACCGGGCTTGCTAAATGATTTCCAAATGTTGGTATCATAGGGAACTATAATCTAATCTATCAAAATGGATTTGATATCTCAAATGAGATTTCTTCTATATTTTTCTTTCAATTGACCCTGCAATGGCATTGCAAAGAGATTTAAACTGCAGTTAAACATCCACAGTTCAATATCCATTTTATTGGTGTTTAGTATAATTCGGAAACATACAGGAAGAGTATTTCATAATATGACAGATTGTACTGAGAGGCATTTCATTTAATTAGATTTTTATCATACGGAATGGATATTTAACAAGTAAGGGCAACATGAGTGAATAAAAGTGCAGGAATTTTTTACTTGAAGATCTCATCAATTTCCTTTGTGTTGAACTAATAAGTATGTGATTTTTCTAGCATGACTTGACAGAGCATGTAAATTAACCAACAATATGAAGCCTCAGAGACTAAAGCAATCAAAAGTTGCAGTGGATGCTGAAGTTCAGGGAATGTAACATCACCTTTCCATAAGGGAAGAATAGATTCGTATGCATCAATGAAACTGTGCTGTTCACCACAAAACAGGTCCCATGACAGAAATAGCAGTATGGACTTTGCACACTGCAGTATAATTTAAACTCTCTACTTTTATGTTCCAGGCAAAATGTGTGAAAATGAAGTTCAGTTCGCTTCAAATTGTAGACAATCTTTGACTACAAAGTATTAAGAAAAGAACACGGGGTTCTAAATTTATAGGATGTGTGAGCTTTGCTAAATAATTATTCAAAATGCCTTGGCTTCCTGCTTAGTTAAATGGGATTAATATCTGCAGAACAGAGTTCTGAGGAGTATAAATTAGAACTGGATGGTTGTTTAAGAATAAATTCAATATTGTTGCTAACATTCAGTATTGTATGTTTTCATGAAATGCTAGTTTTTCCACCATATTTTGAGATAACATGTTACTGCTTTACTCTTTGTTGTACAAAATTTCTTCAGTGTTCATGGGAATGTAAACTAGTGTGGTCATTATGGAAAACAGTATGCATATTCCTTAAAAAATAAAACTACCATATGATTCAGCAATTCCACGCATGGGTTTATACCCAAAGGAAATTAAACTGGTGTGTTGAAAAGATATCTGCACATCCATGTTCATTGCAGCTCTATTCACCATAGCTATGGAATTGCAACAACTTAGGTATCCATCAATTGATGAAGGAATGAAGAAAATGTGGTAGATGTACATAACGGAATACCATTCAACCACAGAAAGGAATGAAATACTGTCATTTGTAGCAGGAACTGGAAATCATTATGTTAAGTGAAATAATCCCAGACACAGAAAGACAGGTACTGCGTGATCTCACTTTTATGTGGAATTTTAAAGAGTTTATCTCAGAATTTGAGAGTAGAGTGGTACTTACCAGAAGCCAGAGAGAGTGGCTGGGAGGAAAGAATGGGGAAATTTGCTCAATAGGTACTTATTGATAGTTACATAACAGCTAGAAATTCTGGGGCACTATTTCAAAGTAGGGTGATTATTCATAACAGTAATTACTATACATTTAAAAATGTTGGAAGAAAGGATATTTTAGGTTTTCACCAAAATAAAAAAAATATTTGAGGAGATAAATATGTTTAACCTGATTTAAGCATTACATGAACTATATATGTAACAAACATTAAATGGTATTAATATGAACAACTTTAATGTTTTTGTGTTTCAGTTAAAAATTGAAAATACAAATAAATAATTCCTTTAGATGGGAATGGAAATCTCACTTTCAACTAAAGTTGCAATATCTCCAGGGAGAAAAATAATGGGAAATAGGAAATCAAATATAAAAGGTGAACAGGTATATGAACAGAGAAGATATTATCTATAAGAGATTTGTAGTCATCATAGTGGACTCTGGATGGTTTTCAACATCCATGTCATCTTCCTTTTGTCTATCTGTCTCTATAGTAGAAGCTGAACTTCCTAGAGCTAGGATTTTAGGTTATGGTCATATTCTGCCAGATACAAGAAAAGGGTTGAGAGGGGAAAGTAAGGCAGCACTTGTGTGTTTGTTTCTACTTGCAAATATGATCATGGGGAATTCCATTTATGTATTTGGGTTTTTTTTAGCAGCATTAACCAAGTTTCCAGAATCCCATAATCGTTTTTGGAGGTGGGTAGAGGGTAGATACGGCTGATTGAAGTAAGTCTGGCAAAGTTCTGAATCTCACAGTACTAAAGGTAGTTTCCTGATCATTGTGGTTTCTGAAGTACAGTAGCTACTGGGCTGTGGATGTGCCCTCATCATAGCTCAGTGGGGTAGTTCTTAAGCCAGTGGATTCTGATTACAGAAGTGGCATTAGCTGCTTTGGGTAGGTCAGTGGCTGGGCTTTGTGATTCATTCTGGACAGCTCAATCTAGACTTTTTATTCACTCATACTAAGTCACTTAATAACCTTTAAAAATAAAATCCTTTTCTGTTGAAACTAGTTCAGTGATTTCTTGTCTTTAAAACTGATTCACATAAATGGAGATACTGATAAAGCTCTCTTTAAGTTATGGTCAGTGAAGGAATCATGTAGCCAACTAACATCTTAGACCATCTTAAAGACAACATTTATTTGTCTTAATGCATTTTATTTCTTAAAATGATACATTTTCAGTACTATGAAAATGGTGAAATATAAAATATAATCACTGGTCATCCACTATATACCCCATTTTAGGAAATGTCAAGTGGCAGAAAGACGAAAATATAGTACTAGTTTAAGTGAGCTCATTGTGTACATAAAAGTCAGAGACACAATGTGACAACCACAAGAAAGTCACACTTGTTTTCCCACAGCAACAAAGAAAGTTTGAGTAATTATGACAATGAAGACGAGGGAATACTTAGTATAATTTTCGTGACTGCATTCATCTAGGGAGAGGTTTCTGAAAACAGAATCTGAAAAACCATTTTTTTTCTGAGATTAATAGATGCTTAATAAAGAAAGTGTTTTGTAGTGGTATGTTTAGGAAAGCAGGATAAACAAAGGGATGTTTTGTTTCTCCAGGACAGCTCAGAGACTCTAATACTTAATGTATCTTGGGTATCTTTAACAAAGGAACATAATCCACAATATTTCGTAATGCTCTTGTCAACAGATTGCGGTTTTCATGGACTACCTGTCAAACATACTGTTACAAGAAACATGGTCTTAAAATAATATGTGACATAAGGGTGAGAGCAGAGATTCTTAGGAATACAGAAAAATAGTTGTTGTATCTGTAACACATTGACAAATATCAGACCAGAATAAAAGTTCACTTTTATAACTATTTTGTTATTAAGCTGAAAAGTCTTTTTTTTCCAAAAGTTATGTTAAGGAATTTGGACAATATTCTATAGTCAGGGGAAACCATGGAAATGTATTTTTCCCCCTTCTGCAGAGAGTAAGGTGTTCAGAACCAAGGTTAAGAACAATCAGGTGGCACAAAAGTGACAGAAATCATTACCAGCACTGAGTGGACAGCAGTATCAGAGACTAAAGATAACTTTTTCAAAGGCAGAAGAATGATAATAAATTTGCTATGAAATTTTTCAATAAAGGGACATGTATTCACATGTACAAACACAATAGAAAACCAGAAGTCTGTGTATTGATTTCTCAAAAAAAAAAATCAAACATGTATCTTAGTAACTTTGTTGAAAATGCTATTTGGAACTAAAAATAAAAAGAAAAGAAAATATCAACTTCATGGCATTCATAAAGATGTTATTTTCAACCACTGCTATTTTTTTTAATATTGTTCATTGTGCTTTTTAAAGATGAAAATATATAACTTCATAGTTTTTTTAAAATATGCAAATGAGAGTTATGATCCTAATTAGAAATGAAATAAATAAATAGCTAACACTTATTTGCTAATTATATTTCAAGTGTATTTTAAATGGATTTTATATAGAAACTAGTTTTTCCTAAATATAGTCTATGAAAGTTGATCAACTATCACCACCTCAATTTATGGATTACCAAACTGAAACTTCAGCAGCTCTGATACTTGCTCAAAGTCATCATTGTCTGGCTATTGACCATTTACCCTAATAACAGACACAAAAATACAGTGGTTTGTAAGACTGAAATTTCTCTGTTCCAGAGATACAGGCAGATTAGGAAACTAGCATTGTTTTATGAGATCATCAAGGAACTAGATGCTATCCAGTGTTGCTGTCATTCAGGATATCACTCTCACTGGTAGGGCTGAAATCTGTTCTTCATGACGATATCTACATTCAAGCCCACCAGAAGGATGTAAGAGTAGTGCAGGCCAAGAATTACTTTAAAAGGGTATGATCAGAATGTGCTTACATCACTTCCTTTCTCACACCATAATTTAGCCACATGGATTTGACTACCTGCCAGGGAAGCTGGGTTATTACCAAGAGTGAATAACAAAGAATGAATGCTGAAGTCATCTAGCTGTTGAACTTAAAGAATCCTCATATTATGATTTGGATATGATATGTCCCCCAAAAGTTCCCATGTTAATGCAGAAAAATTGAGAGGTAAAACGATTAGACTATGAGAGCTGTAACCTAATCAGTTCATACTAGTTTGAATGAACTGACTGGGTGGTATTCATAGGCAGGTGGGTGTGACTGGGGAAGGTAGCTTACTGGGGTCTTGCCCTTGGAATGGTATATCTTCCCTGAGGTTCTTTCCCTCTTCCCCTCTCTGTTTGCTGGCCAGCCATGAGTGTACCAGGGCTCCTCCACAGAGATATCCTGCATTACCATAGGCCCAGAGCAATGGAGTCAATCCACCATGGACTGAACCTTTGATATTGTGAGCCAAATAAACTTTCACTCCCCTAAGTAGTTCTTGTCAGGTATTTTAGACACAACAATGCAAAACTAACACACCTATTAAATCACTCAGGGTCCTATTTACTAATTAACAGATCTGATATACAAATCCAATACTGTCTTAACTCTGGACTGATATTCTACACCTAAAACAAATCTATGAAATAGATATTATTAACTCTACTGATAACATGTGTATTTATAATCAGAGAGCTTAAATTATTTCTCTAAGATTGGCAACTATCTAGAAACATTGCATGACATGAAACAGTGTCTCTGGTAGATAATTTTTTAAAAACAAAAATCACATTGGATAAATTTTTCTCTAACAATGAATTATACTTTTACATGTATAACTTTTAGAAAATCTTATGTACATATATGTGCATGTATGTTTATCTCCATTCAATTTATTATTGATAGAGTTCCTAGTCTCAATGGAGGTGTCTCCTTATGTGCAAGAGGTTGAATAGCAGATCTTCAAAAAGTCTTCCATGACTTTTTCTGGAAGAAAATTTAATTTGACTAATGTTATTTTAACTTACAATATCTTTTCCAGGAAAATGTACTGCTATAAATCAGAAGATTACCTGTATTGACAGTGGGCTACAAAACCTATCTCCTAGAATTCACCAAATGTTGCTCAAGCTTTCAGTATAAAAAAATCAGTATGCAAATCAGATAACTTATGTATAATAACTCAGTCTTTCTAGGTCAGTATCTATAGAAGTACATATCAAAATAAAAGCTCTCTCTTGAATCCAACTAAATTTAAATCTCAGCAGTGAGACAAGGATCATACAGAGAGGGCCAAGATCAAATTGAGAATAAAGTAATCTTGCACATCACTTCAAGTGATGCTAGCAATCAGGGAATGCCTCTATGTACCTGGGGCTGAGGTGGATAACACAAGGGCATCAATCTTTAGTGCTCTTTATCTGGATCCTTTCATAACTCCTAAAATGCACTTTAAAAATTTCAGGTACATTAGTAGGGCTGTAGGGAGTTGAAATCTCTTTTCATACCATTTTAGCAGTCATTGGGCTGTATCACAGGTCACTGTTTCTTGTATGCTATAGTAAACCTCCACCTAAAAGTGTCAGTCTGGCTGTGAGAAGCTATCAACTATCTGCATGGTCTACAGGACTGAAAAAAATACTTTGTCTCACATGCCAGACAAGCTCTCTGCTTCATTAAATTGCAGCAATAGTATTTCTTAGAGATCAGTGCCAACTTCCAAATACATTGTGTTTATTCTTACCTATAAAATGCTTATAAAAATGCATGTAATGATAAGTTTATACATGGATGTTTAATGAAAAGTAATAATTAAATTTGTCCAGGTAATTTGTTTTTGCCCTTCCTTTAAAATTAGGATGCTGTGTTCTATAACAGTTCTTAGTTTAGATTCTTAAACTTTGAATAAAGGTAAGTCAGATATTATGCTGATAATTTGCATTGAATTTTTATCTGTTTATTATACAAACCTAATATCATGGAAAATGAATATAAGACTGAAGGTATGAGTAGGTATTTTTCTTCAAAAACATGTCAGGTTCCAGTGTTCCAATGGAACATAAATTGTTCTTTAGGCATCTAAAGTAACATCATGTTTTGCTATTTATTTTTCAGCTTTCCAAACTCCTGAATTTTGAAAAGGGTTATAATGAGATAATAAATTATTATAATGATCACTATACATACAACTACATTTGTTTTGGACACATTCTTTTAATAGATTTGACATACCTATTATAAAAATCCCAGGGAATTTCTAGTCTCCTGGAATTTGTCACTAAAAACCTTTTACCCAATCCCCATGCCTTGATTTCTACTGCACCATACTATTTGAATTCCTCTTTCAGATGTTCACTTACTCAACAGATAGTTTAGTCAACATTACATGTCAGACATTGTGCTAGCACTGGGAATATGAAAACGGAAAAATATAAGAATCCATTTGCTGTTAGAAGCTTAGTAAGAGATATGGCTATTAATTAAATGCTAATGTCATCAAATTAAACATTATATTAAGTAATACAGCATGCAATAATTTATCCATGACTAGAGAAGGTTCTCATAAAGTAGTGTATAAGGCCCCAAAGTTTGCAGGTACATGATGTGTAAGGTAGGTAGGTCTGGTAGCAAAATAAGAACTGATGGAGAAGAGACAAGATTGGGTGTCCTAAATTAGAAAGCGAGGGGTTGTCCACATGCTCACCTTCCAAAGACCAAATTCTCAAATTGAGCTTAGGTTCTTTATTTTAAAAACATTTATGTGTTCCTTTTAGATATACATGACTATATATTTTGACATATTCATACAAACATGGAATATATCTTATTCTAATTAGGATCCCAGTCTTGTGGATGTACATGATGTTAAGATTCACTGTGGTATATTCATAAATGTACAGGAAAGTTAAATCAGATTCATTCCACTATCTTTCATATCCTTACCCCCATCCCTTCCCTTCATTCCCCTTTGTCTAATCTACTGAACTCCCCAACCCTCTTGTTGTGGGTAAGCATCTACAGATCAGGGAGAAAATTCAATCTTTGTTCTTTTGGGAATTGGCTTATTTCACTTGACATGATAGTCTTCAGATCCATCCATTTATAGGTGAATGTCATAAAGACATTCTTAAATAGAGAGTATCTCAGTTTATGTTCTTCCTTGTTTGATTTGTTCTCAGATGCTTCACTAAATGCTCAGAAAGGGAACTACTTTAAAAAATATATGAGGGGCTGTAGCTCAGTGGTAGAGTGCTTGCCTGGCATGTGTGAGGCACTGGGTTCGATCCTCAGCACCACATATAAATAATAAATAAAATAAAGATCCATCAACAACTAAAAATATTTAAAAATATATATATATGATATTTTTTGGAACAGACAAATGAATAGCCAAGTTGAAGAATATATTCCCTAGCCACTCTATAACCAGGTAAGGTCATTGAATAAAATTTTGGACAATGTTGTGATGACAGGTGTAAATTCCACAGTCCATAAAGGAAAACCTATATATAGACTCAATGGCTAGAACACATTCATTTTGGACTTTTTTTGCTATGGGCTGAGGACATTGGGGAACAAGATCAAGCAGCCTGCTTCCTGATGATTCCACCTTACCATACTGGATTTCTTGCTTTTAATTTTATCTTTACATAAGAAATTTTGTCATATATTTCATTTTTCACCCAACAGCCTGCAGGTGAGAATGTAATTTAAATGAACTTATATCTCTTCTCAGAGTAAAATACAAAAACCTTCACGTCCTTGGAAGCCCTTTGTGATTTGGCCTCAACTAATAATTCTCTCATTCACATGCTGCAAAGATACTGGTTTCTCTTCTCAACCATAAAAATGAGCAAGCGTGCTTTTGGGTCTTTGCATTTGTTATTCTCTCTCTCAAAAACTATTCACTTAAATAACACAAAGGATAACTACTTCATTTAATTCAAATCCTTACACATGTTTTAAACTTGTATGTGCATTCTGTGACCATACTAAATAATATCACAACAGACATATCACTTTACCCCATTAAATTTCTCTTCTGTTTTTTTTTATAGTACCTATCACCCACTGACAAACATATATAGTATTTGCATATGTTTTGTATTTCTCCTATCACTAAACTGTAAGCTGCATCAGGGCATGAATTTGTGTATTGTTTCTCACTATATCCCCAATGACTAAAAAATAGAAGTTCATTTATAAAGATGTGTTGAAGACATGAATAAAGGATCTTTATAAAGTTCAGCATGATTCATTATCTATTATAGATTGTTACAACAGCAGAAATAAAATCTGGTATTTTCCTGTAACCTACCTAGCTAGGAAAAGAAAAGAAAATGTCTTGGCAGTATGGTAACATCTTGAAGTCTGCTGATACTATTTGTATACTATTTACCAACCTCCTCTCCCCATGCCTATGACAACCCTATAAGGAACAAAGTATACACTGGTTAAAAGAGGCTAAAATAATGTGTCAGAATAAGACAAAGTAATGTCAGTTTAAGACATTGGTCAGAAATGGGAGAAAACAGTACCACTGAAGATTGGAAAGAATGTTCTCCTGTTAGTCTTGTTTGACAAAGATGCTAAGACATCAGAGAATAAAAAGCAACCCAGGTCTAAATGTATTACAATTTAAATATCTGCTATTGTGTCTACTCCTTTGAAAGATATTCATTCAACAAATGTGAACTGAGCTCAATGCAGTGAGTGATGAGTGAAATAAATTTAGACCCAGCACACACTTTTTTCAGGGAAATCTAACAGGTGGGAAACCACTATGTTCTGGGTTTTATGATTTCATCATATTTCATTTATTCTGAAGCTGAGTTATGTAAAGATAAACACTGCAAGTCAAGAGGTTTATGCAAAAATATTGAAGTTAATTCTGATAAACTGAGTTCCTAAAAGAAACAAGAATAAAATACTTTTCTTATTCTAACAAGAAAATTGAATCAGATTAAAGTAAATGATTGAAATGGTCTATTTCATTTAAAGGAGTATTTTTTATGTTTACATTAAGGCTTATTCTATTTTGAAGAAATGTGTTACCATAGGCATTCACTGTTACATGGTAATAATCAAAAATAAGAGATTGCTCTTATCCTCAGCTTAAGCTTCAATCATCCGGTTAAAGCTTAGCCTTTGTTACACATAAATCCTAAATTTTACTTTATTGCTCCAAATAAAACTCAGGAATTTGTCACTTTCTTGATTCAGTGACATGATACCTTCGCTTAGAACTCTAGGATGAGGAAGTGGCTGATTTGAGTTCCACGCTGTATTTGATCTTTCCTCACCAGCTGTGCATTCTTGATAAAGAGAAGAAAAGGAGGGGGCGGTAGAGGGAGTGGAAAAGTTGGTCTATTCATATTTCATAAGACTTTCCCTGTGAGCCCTATAGTTGCCATCAGAGCATACACCCACATGTGGTGGCCCTCACACCCCAAGGACCACAGACACAGAGTCAGGGTCAAAATATGCAGCATGACAGTTTCTTTGAAGTATGCATTTTGGTGGTCCTTAGACATACAATATTTGTTCACTTTGGAACTCAACAACCTTTCATGAATCAGATGACATATGAATTGTCAGATATTCAGCATTCATGAATGCTGACTCTGAAAATCTCAATTAGTATTTCTTACAGCTGACTGAATAGAGCTGTGAAGAAATCGGGAGCCCAGTACTGAAATTTGATAATATATTGAAACATTGTAAGTAGCAGGTTGCTACTTTCCTAGTCTAATTTAATCAGTAGTTGGAATAACCTAGACAAGAAGATTCAATCACAATTTATAATAAAAGAACTAGGAAAAAGTTGGAATTTCAATAATGTGATATTTAATTAGCATGGATACATTCCAGTGTGAGGCAGACCAAAAGTCAACTTTAGAAAACCTTTTATTCTCACTAAGTTTTACAGTGCTTAAAGTTTGGATAAAAAATAATTGATCCAGGAAATAAGTTAGTTAAAATGGGCATTGATTCAAATACATGAAATAAGGGTTCATGCGGAGTTGCCATGGAGTAGTTAATTAATTGAAACAATTTAGGCACTTCTCCTTATAACCAATTGCCTAGCATCATGAATACTTAAAGACTATTGCATCATATTAGTGTAATAACCTTTCTTTTTAATTAATGTTAGTCACAACAAAACTTGATCATCTAGAACCTCATGATCAAGTGTACTCATAGCTATCTGTATATTTTTTAAGAACAAATTAAGCTTAAAATATCATTGCTTAATAGTAAATGTGATTTTAAAAGCTTGAAAATAGTATATAAAAATGTGCTTTTGCATTTGCAGCATTCTTTACTGATTGGCACAGATTGAGGTCCCTTAGGAAATAGACTCTGACCTGGAGAGGTGAGTGCAGATTCATTAGGGCAGGATGTCTCAGAGTCAATCTGAGGGTGAGGGAAGACAAGAAGCAGGAAAGGGCAGAGTTTTGTAAGTCAGGCTTTGGTGCTATCACAGCAAGGTCTTGGCCAGCTACAAGGAAACTGAAGATGAGGTGTCCCTGGATAGTTATTATGAACTGATTGAGGGAGGTGTGCCTTCATACTCCAGTGAGACTGGTTACTGGATATGGACTGCCAGTGAAAGCCAGCAAACCTTGAGTGAGGGCTAGCTCCAGCAAAAGCATTTGGGAAAAGGGTGGAGATCTTTTAGTTGGCAACCATCCCAGCAGCTAGGGGAAGAAACCCTTCAAGCCTGGTGGGGGATCTGGGTGGTACAATACACATCCATATCATGGACTTCTTCAAATACTGATTAAAACCCTTCTACATATAAATGACTATTATCAGTGGAATTTGATGCTTCTAAGATGAATTTCTGTTTCCAGAAACTTGATAGCATAGAAATATATATACATACATATATATATGTATTTATATATGTATATATATAAATATATATTTCCATACATATATACATACACACACATACACGCATCTATACAGAAAATATTTGCTATCACCCCAAGTTAATAAATATTTAGAGACACATAAGAGATAAAAGTCAAAAGCAATAGACATCAGTTAATGAGAAGCATTGGAAAAAAATAAATAAGATTTTAACATTGAAAATGAAGAAAAAGTTATTTAAAGAGTAAAGAATATAGTTTCTGAAAACACAAGATTCAATGTAAAATGATACTTGTAGAAGAATGAGCAACAAGGCCAATTTGAAAGGAATGTAGATTACATGGTTAAATAAAAAAGTTCAGGGAGACAGTGTCCTTAAGGGAAGTTGGGGCACAGTAATCTTACTGTAAATCTTACTGATATCTACTGAAAGATCACTACCTGTTTGTTTAATGAATAGATGGAAGAAATGGCATTTTAGGATAAGACCTTCTCTAACTAGTAGAGTTTACCTACCTTTCACCCAAATTCCATGTTTTTTCTAGAATCCTGTCCTTACAGTAAACAACCAAAATGTTTACTTTTGCTGATAGGTCTGTTGACTGATTGCTATTCAAAGGAACTGAATTTGAAAAGTTAAACTATTTTTATTAGTCCTCCTAGAAAATTTACCCTAAATATTCCATACCTATTTACAGAATGGATTTTTTTGCACCAAATTTTCTCACTGCTTTGCCCTTTTCACACCTTATTTTAAAATAATATGCTAAACTTCACACTTGATCTAAAATTAGGACCTACATATAGGTTACATTTATTTCTTATGAACTCAATTGATACTGAAAGAGAAAATATTTTGTCTACAATGAAGTGGAAAAAAAAATAAACTTCTGTGACCAGGAAGATGTTATTATGAAGCACCAGATTCTGAAGAGCATGACTATTGCTGGCATGCATATTCATATATATATAATTTTAATTGAATATTCACTATGTTTAAGGTAATGGACAACTGTAAAGCATTTATTTATTAATCTTCACAGTAACATTATTAATTAGGAGCTTTATTTATTCTAATTTTTCAGAAATATGAATTACTTGATATTCCACAGTTATCCAACACAGAGTCCAGATTGAACTTAAGCTATTAACCACAAAGATATCACCCCCGTATAGTACATGAGGATGTAAGGTTACACAATTAAGGAATTTATCCTGCTGAAGTCAGGCCCGTTTAGCTCAAAATCTCACATTTATCTACTAAAGTAGGAGGTCTCGCATCAAAATTTATTAAATGAGATTTAAAGTATAGATATAATAATAAAAAATGGTATTGTGGATTTCCAAATAGCCACAGAACACAATACCAACTGAAAAGAAAGGGGGAAACAAACAAAAAAAAATGCAATAGTGAATTCTGGATCTCACTCATTATTATTCATCTTCATTCACTGAGATAATTTTATTGCTTCTTGATTTTTAAACCATCAAATAGTACCCTTTTCACCCCACAATCATCTTTGGACTGGATAACACAATATCATCTTTACTGATCTTTCAACAACTTTATCCCTGTTCTCAGATGATAACTGTGATTTTTATATACTTTTTTTAAAAAGACAGAAGCCATTAAAAGAGAACAGATTTTTATTTCCAGTGAGAGACTAGGCAGCCTACCTGCATCTGTATATTTTTAATCTGTTCTCCTTCTTAAAAAATTTAGTAAGTGTCCATAAACTTCTCCATGTTCTTTTATAGACAGATATCTCAAAATGGATTGTTAACACTTGTCAGTTATATTTTATTGCCTGCCTGACACACACCCTTTCTCTTTTTAAGCTCTTCTCTGTTGAGAATTTGTCCACTACTCCCATAAAACCTTTGTTACAAAGGTTACCAGCCAGGTTACCAGTATCTTCCTAATTTCTATAGTTCATTCTTTATATCAATCATCTTACTCAGTTTCTTAACAGTACTTAGCATAGTTGATGAGGCCCTCCTAAAAATACAGCTTCTTGACCTTTAGGAAGCAATTCTGTTTTGCATCCTACCTCTTTGGATGTTCCTTATTTAGTGACATATTCTGATGCTTCCTCCTCCAAACAGTTCTGAATGTTAGTGGCACCTGAGTTGAATCTACTATCCTTTATTCTTTGCTATCATTCACTTTTCATAGATGATCTCATCTATTCTCTTGGCTGTAAATGTGATCTGTATGTTGACAACTTTCAAAGTTATATATTCTGAAATAAATTCTTCCTGAGCTCCAAATGCTTATATATGTCTGAGTTTTTGTCAGCTTTCCCTTGACAAGAGAAAAGAGAAAAGCAGCCCCTGACATCTGGGATTTTTCCCTTTTTCTTAACATTCACAACCAGTCCATCAAGATGTCTATTTCCAAAGGATATTTTGTCTTCTGTTTTCATCATCAAACAGCAAATAGTACCCTTTTCACCCTACAATCATCTTTGGACTGGATAACACATTATCCTCTTTACTGATATTTCTAAAAACCTGTGCCTTCCACAGTGCATTTTCCATGAAAACCTGAATCATTTTTAAAAAATGCAAACACAACACTGATATTTCATTGCTTAAATTTTTGCAATGACTTACACTTAGAATTAAATGAAATGCAAGATTCTTCCAGGAGGCCAGTACACCTGTAATCCCAGAGACTGAGGACATAAGCAATGTAGTGAGCTCCAGTCTCAAATTAAAAAAAAATTAAAAAATCAAGGAGCTTGGGGCATAGCTCAGTGTTAAAGCACTTTTAGGTTCATTCCCCACGAAAGAAAGAAAGAAAGAAAGAAAGAAAGAAAGAAAGAAAGAAAGAAAGAAAGAAAGAAAGAAAGAGAAAGAAAGAGAAAGGAAAAGAAAAAAACGGGAAGAATTGATTCTTCCATGAGCACATCTATCTCATAGAAACTTTTAAGTCCCTTATTTCATCAACAGCAGCTTTCTTTGTGTTCCTTGAGCACATTAAGCTCTTTGCTGATTGAAAGGCATTTTCTTAATACTGACTGGAACATCCATCAGTCATCACCCAGATCTTCACACAGCAGCTTTCTCACTGCAGTTCTTGTCCAAATATCACTTCTGTGAAGAGACTTGCCTTACAATTCCGTTTACAACAGTACACTTCACCCAAATTACTCTGCGTTACTTTATCACTTATCTATTTCACTTTTGTGAAAAGTACTAAGAAAATATATAACTATTCTCACTAATGACTTCTCTATATAATGCTAGCTTCTCAGAAGTGGAGATTATTTCTACCTGGCTCCATATGATTCTGGATGATTGTATCCCAGTCAGTGCTTAAAGCAATGACCATGCAGAAATTGATGATTTTTTTTCTTTTTGAGAATGTGACAATAGAAATCGATTAAATTTCTCAAAATTGGCAGAAATAAAGTTTAACATTCATTTATGTATTAGACTGCTGGAGTTCACTCAATAGTTATAAGATCAGTGTGATGCCCATATTTGAGATCTAGAACCCAGGGAAAAGTGAGCACCAATGGATTCTTTTTTTTTTTTTTTTGGTACTGGAGATTGAACTCAGGGGCACTCGCCCACTGAGCCACATCCCCAGCCCTATTTTATGTTGTATGTAGAGACAGGGTCTCACTGAGTTGCGTAGCCCCTTGCCCTTGCTGAGGCTGGCTTTGAACTCGCGATTCTCCTATTTCAGCCTCCCTAAATGCTGGGATTACAGGCTTGTGCCACCGCGCCCAGCTAAGCACCAATGGATACTGATCATCATCAGCTCTGCATGCAGTCCATGGCCTTAGAAGGAGCATTTGGTTACAAAATTTATCAGTCTCTATTGCAGATAGAGCAGTTATTTTCAGAGTGAAGCATATTCCTGATCATGCAAAGATAATTACACATGTGCACATATACAGGAATGATCCAAACAGCAAAATAAACTTTTTTTTTTTTTTTTGGTTCACAAGAGATACTAAAGAAAATGAGATATATACACAGAAGTACAAGCATCTATTGTGGGAACAGACCACTTGGGAAAAAAAAATACAACCTGAGAAAATTCTCTTTTCTCTTTTCAAGTCTAAAGACTAAAAATTTAGGTCATTTGAATGTCTATATAGTTATAACCTTTTCTCAAATGGGCATTTGAAGTGTGAATATTAAAATGTTATTTATAAATGAACCAGTTTAAGAAAGATATTCAAACATGTCCAGTCCATATGAATAATTTCCAGCATTACTCATTGACCTTCATATAACTTTTATAATGTGCTAATCACTATAATTAAATAATTCATTTAATTCTTGTAACAACCCAATGAGATTGGTATCATACTGTCATTTTTACATGTCATGAAATTAAGGCAAAAAACATGTAAGTAATTTACTGACAGGTGTGAGTTTGAACTCAAGTACTCTGATCCTACAGTTCATGTTTCTCACATTTTATTTTCTTTCCTATGGATAGCCTCCATTCTCTGAGATTATCTATCTCTTCCTATGATCTTCCTGTTTCTTAGAGTCATTCTTCTGAAGATAAATTCTCTGAACTTTTTATGTTATAGGAAGATCTGAGTCTTCTCCCAGCACACAATCAATCTAACTCCTGGACTGATCTTCCCTGGATAATGCAATGCCTGCCTGGGCCTTAAGGATTCTCAAGATTATGGAATGTGAAGACATTCCAGGTTACATTAGTGTTTCCAAACAAACATTATAGTTCATTACTACAGCAAAGAGTTGAGGAACCTGTGCATTAAAATAAAAATCTAAGTAGTCCATAATGCTAATTTTTATGGAACTACCAATGATGGTTTATGGAAATGATTCTATTCTTATTATAAATGATGGCCAATAAGCACTGAAGATGTTTTCTCCATGTCATCATTTATTAAGCTATTACTAGCTTCAATAAAATATAAGAGACTAATGGAAATTGTTAAATAGTTATTTAACAAAGTAAATTGCCTCTTTTTAACAACTGTAGGGGTTAGGAGTATAGTTCAGTAGTGCAGTGTTTGCCTAGTATGCCAAAGGCCTGAGTTCATACCCAGCACATCACCACCAAAAAAAAAAAAAAAAAAAAAAAAAAGGAAAGGAAAGGAAAAGAGAAAACCTACAGTGTTGTTCTGACATTCTTATAGTCTATGTTTACTGAATCCTCTTCTTTTGGTTTTCCGACATTTGTTCATTTTGAGAAACTTTTATATCATAGTCTCTTTTGTATGGGAGTTCCTTTGTTTTTCAAACTAAGTGACAGTAATTCCTTGCACCCTTCTTCAGAGGTTCTGGTTTCCAGCCCATTAATCATTTCAGTAGCCATCTCTGAGTCTTACACACGTAAGAATTGAACTGCACACGTTCTTACTCAAATGGAGAATTGTTTTCCAATAGTTGCAGTCACCCTGCTCTGAGGACTTTCAAGGTTGTATTTTGCTGTCATGTTTTGATTTTGGCTAAACAAAGAACATTATATAAAAATAAAATGCATAAGATATATATTTCAGTTAGATCACCTCAGTTATGCACATTAAATGATTTCAGACTAACTTATTTTATAACGAGCCAGCTGTTTAGTATTATACGTATCCCTTTTAAATAAATGTAATTTATCATGTAATATTCCTCCAATGCTTCAAAGTCAAAAGAAATCCTAAATGTCTTTCTAGACTTTTGTAGTCACGTTTAAGATAGCATTCTACAGATAACTGAAAATATTCTAATAATAAAATCAAATAAAATTAGATCAAGGACTTATCTCTTAAGGACAATATCTAATTTATCCACCGATTATCATACTCATTAGTTTCAATTCTTCAAAATATGTACCAGTTACCTAACCAATCATTGTTTTGAAATAAGTTTATTATTAGCATTTTTAACAAACCAATTTAGTATACCAATCAATAGACTTCTATAATAAAATGCACGTCTTAAAAATTGCTATAAATTTGCATTCATTTGTCCCTTCTTTACTTAATTAAAATATGTACCTCATTACGAGACTAAATATTAAAATCCAGTATTAATGTATTGGTCCAAAAGAGAATTGTCAAAAATGAAACTTACTGTTGCATTTAAAAATCAAGTCTGCATTCTCTCTTCTAGGCTTTCCTTTTTCAAGATCTTCAGGAAAATATGCAGACAGAAAATTACAGATGCAGCCACATACTTACTATACCTTTATTAATAAAGTCCTTTACAAATTCACTTGTATAATATGTATGTATGGTAGGTATTTCAGTACAAGTTTAACAAATAATGAGCCTCCTATAAGGCACTAACAGTTTAAAAAGTCTATGCTATTATATCAAGCTATAGTCAGCCCAGTTTGAGTATCAAACAAATAAATGACAAAACTCAGTGAAGCACAGATACATTTCACCTATTACATTTCCACACAGATATCCTAAAATGTACCTACATAATTTTTCTCCACTCTCATGAGCATTTTAAACTTTACAAATATTACTATACAGCTGTTTGGTAATTTGACTTTTATCTTAATATTTCTTTAGCTTAGAATCCATTCATACATTTGCTTAGTATTCTTTGTCAGAGACTTCAAAAATCTGAACAAATTGGTGGCTCTTCTTAGACAAATACACAAGCATATGCATTTACTATGTTCGTTTTTGACTTAAAAGAATCTATATGGTTAAGGAAGAATGTTACTCAATGTAAAAATATTAAGGAAAAGCGAAAGAATTAAATCTTGCTTCACATGACTGTAAAGCTATAAGGCTTGACTTTCTTCTTTTCTTTTTCTTTTTCTTTTTTTTCTATTTAAGTTGCATAAATCCACTCCGGTTATTTGGATGCAACTTACAATTGAAGTACACATTATTATACTATAAATCTGGTTCCATATTAAATACTCAACTCAAAGGCTTTTAGATAAACAATATTGTATATTGCCAACATGTGTTTAATAATTATTGTAGCATTGTGGGTATGCTTACTTATGCTTACTTAATCACAGAACTGCCTGTCTGAGACAGAGAAATTTGAACCTTTGCAAAATTCAATCCAAGGTCAATGATAGCATTAGAACATTGGCTCATCTGGCCATCATCCAAACTGTCTAGTAGCTATTGAAGTCTCACTTTCCCCTTGTCTATAGAGGTTATTATGAAGGATATTTCAGATTAGACTCTTCAAGGTTCAAAACATCAAGAAACAGTTAATCAAAGAATTGTTCTTATTTTTTGCCTACTAGCTTTAAAATAGTTACTAGAATGTTGAAATGGCTATGAATGTCAAAAGTCATTATCATAGCATATAAGTTTGTATTTGAAAGTGTAGACACTGTTAATGTCTGTATATCACAGCTGACATTGAAGGCAAAGAAAGGTCAGAATGAGTGTTATAAAAAGGTGGCTGTGAAATTGTATTTCATATATATTTTATTTAACAATATTAAAATGAAAACTCTATGAAAAAAAGAACATTGATTTAAGTGTGTCTATTTTTAAACACTATCTCTTTGTAGTCACTCAAGCATTTGAATTTGGAACTTCTACATTTTATAATTGAAACAGCCTATTTTTGGACTAATTTCTGTAACTATTTTATAAATCAAGAGATACTTATACTAGATATACAAATGCCTATATTTGAAATTTGTGTTTTGATTATTGTCATTTAATTGCACATTGTTTGAAGCATGACTTTTTAAAATTTAATCAACTAATTTACTAATGTTCTTCTAGCTACATTACATATGTTAAAGTATTAAATAGATTAGTATTGCTTTTTGTCTATATGTCTTACTGCTTTTCCCTTATTAAAGATAGCATAATAATTGTTACCATCTAACTAATTTTAAAGCATGGTAAGAATGTCAACCATATTTTATTATTGCAACATATTTTCTACTGTATTTGATTATTTATGTTTTTTCTTAATCAGGTATACATATAAATGGAATGTACATATAGTCTGTAATTTTATTTTGTCCATTTTTTGTGCAACCCAATTTTCTAGTGAAACAAATCATAAAAATAAATTTCAAATAATTAATATTCTATAAACATGACAAATATTAGATACTATTGAATGATTTATTTGACTTGGAAAAATCAGAAGCTCAGAATGTTATAAAAATCACATATCTCTAATGATTTACCAATGAATATGTGTGTGTATTTTTTAAAGTACATATTTGAATATTGCAAAATATTCAGCTATTGCAAAATAAAGCATTCTCCATTTAAGTACTGAGACTTCAAAATCAACTAACAATTGGAATCTGACATAAGGCAGGCAATCTCTCAAACACTTTTTGTGATGCTAAGAGATGAAGGCTGTAGAAAGAACATTGAACTTTTCCAAATATATCATACAGGCTAGAGGAAGTTGACATAAAAATGTTCAGGTACTAGCCCCAAAAGATTGATAATTTGACTCTTGTCCTGATATTTAAGAGCAAGTATATCATTCCTCGCACCACACCTCTTGAATTCTTTCTTTCTCCATGTGAATGTCTGGAGATGTTTTTTCACTGGATATCCTGATGATTTCAAATTGAACTAATGTTATTTCCTATTCATGAGTGTCAAATATTTACATCTATTACTGATCCCAATGCCTCAGCTAAAGCAGACTGAAGCAGGTGGCAACACAGTAAGGACCTGGTAAAGACTCACTCCATAGAGCAGGACCTGTGTTGAAGTAATATTCCCAGCTAAATGAGATAACCATAGATGTTGAATTCAGATCGCCAGAGTGCCCAAGGGGAGTGGTGACTTAATCACACTAAACAAACTGTTGGTGTTAATCATATTCTGAAACCAAGGTGTTGGGATGTGAGATGTCTGTTAATGTCTGTGAGAAATATCTGTCTATTGCTTCAGCAGCATCCATCCTTCTAACCATTTTTTTGTAGAATTGATCCCATCTGTAGATTCATCAGAGGGATCTGAATGCCTTAAAATATCAGTGAAATTACTGCCTTGAAAATAATTAATTGATTTAGAAATGGGCACAGATGAAATTAAGACCACAGAAAATGTAGATGCCAGGACTTGTGCAGAGGCTACATAAATAAAATTTATTTATCTTCTCTCTCTGTTCTTAGGCAATATACTATGAGTTTATGAAGGCTGGAATGCTCCTTGGCTGCAGGTGATTTGCTAATACATAGTGTGATAGTGTTAGTGGTACCTGGGATCACCAAATGAATTCCCAGGATGAAGTTCATATAATCTCTTCTTCATTAATGGAAATACTATTTATCTAGCTCCTACTGTGACAATTTCTCAAAGATTTGAGGGTTTGTTTTCTCAAAATATGTTTGCTAAATATGCAATCAAAAGGCAGTCCTTTTTTTTTTTTTTAAACATCAGTGCTCTTGTTGGTAATACATAACTTCCCTAACTGAGAAAGACCTTTGGGGAGAAATTCGTGCAGAAGAGGGACGAGGTTGATAGAGGGAAAGAGTGCCTCCTTCTAGAGAGTGTGGCATGTACCAGGTCTTTAGGAGTATCTAAGCAAGTTTATCTATTAAGGGAATATAACATGAAGTTTGGGCCGAGAGAAAAAATAACTTGCTCAATGTGATAGAGTACCTTACCAATAGACCAGAAGTTAAAAAAGTACCCCTCAGACTCCTAGTCTGTTATTCAGAAAAGATTCTTAATTATTTCAAAGGACACTGTAAAGTAAAATTTATGAGTTTTAACTGATAAATAGAAATGAACTCTAGCATAAATTCCTCTGTCAATTTAGCATTCCAAGAGCAAAACTAAATGGTCAAGTTGCTTTCAGGAAAAATATCAAATAAACTGTGTGTGCATGTGTGTGTGTGTACACATGCATAATAAGCCAAAGTAAAGAAAAGCAAACGGGGGCCAGGTTGTGGCTCAGTGGTAGAGCGCTTGCCTAACATGTCAAATGGTAA
The DNA here is from genome assembly GCA_028644305.1 of Xerus rutilus. Lineage (NCBI taxonomy): Eukaryota > Metazoa > Chordata > Mammalia > Rodentia > Sciuridae > Xerus > Xerus rutilus. The sequence goes on from CM053408.1 coordinate 53,543,351, forward strand.
ACTGGCAACAAATTAATGAGCACCTACCATTAAGTCTAAAAATAACAAACTTCAGTGTGGAGAAACTTCTAAATATTCTGACTTTAATATTGCTATCAACCACTTATCATAGAATGAAACTAGATGACATTTTCTTCCAAAACGTTGCATTATTAAAATAAACACTGCCACAATATATTTTAAAAGCTATATGCGATGTTTAGTGTGACATAAATTTTCTAGATTATAATTCAGATACTTGAAGTTGCTCATGAGTTTATTCAACCATGGATTTATTCACAGCATACCACAGATTACTTTGTCAGGCAACATAGAGTGAAATACTCCCAGGTTGGTGACAATTTTAGGAAGATATACAGGGACATCACAGATATTTTGAAGAAAAATTATTGCAAGTTGCTTCCTAATCATTAGATCTACAATGGTTAAAACATAGCAAGGTGCAGATTTATGGCCTTCTATTCTTCTATGTTTATGTAATTAGGTCTACTGAGAAATTTAAATGTTTTGGGGTGCTTTGTTTATGAGTCAAATTCTGAAAGCAAGGGGGAGGGAGATAAACTGATTTTCAGTCACATTCTATTATTTCATAAATTTGCCCTACTGATCATGTTTCCTTCTTTTCTTCCTTCCTTCTTTTTCTCATCATTTATTTTCACTTCCTTTTTTGCTCAGTAGCATTAAAAGTTGCTTCGAAAATTTTTTTTTAATATTTAAATACATTACAAACTTCCAAGCCTAATATGTCTAGACTCAAACCACAAAACTGAGGGGAGACCTCTCCACCCTCACATACCAAACCATTGCTCTCATTTAAATTGTAATACATTCAAACAGATGAGGAATCACCTATAGGTCATACTCTCAAAACAGAAAGGTAAATACATATCAACAATACAATGAAGCAAAATTCAAAACTGGTCATCTAATATTAATACTTTAAAAAGACTTCACCAAAATTGTCAAGATAGTTCTTTTCTCAAAGGTAGAAGCAATTCACATTGAATAATGTAAATACAGACCTGTGTGCACGTGTGTGTGTGTGTGTGTGTGTGTATGTGTGTGTGTATACACATGCATAATAGGCCAAAGTAAAGAAAAGCAAATGGGGGGCTGGGGTTGTGGCTCAGTGGTAGAGGGCTTGCCTAACACATGTGAGTTCTATTCTTGGCACCACATAAAAATAAATAAATAAATATTGTGTCCATATACAACTAGAAAAAATAATTTAAAGAAAATGGAAAATAGTACAATAGGCACTGATTAGCATTCCTACGTCATGATTAATTCAGTAAATTAAAGGAGAAGACAATTACTGCTTAAATATTCTCAATGCAAATAATTTTTAAAAGAAATTACTTGAAATCAGAAATCAAAAGTATTACCTTATCTTGTCATTTCTGATCTTAGAGCTAATTACTAAGAACAATGATCATATATAATTTAACACAGTCTGTACTGTTAGTGTGGGGCATATGGTCGCTACTAGTTTCCATTCTTGCTGCTTCTGTTTCATTATTCTCTGTCAAGTCTAGGTTAATTGAGGTATTCATTGAGGTACTTCAGAGGAAGTCATAAGAGGACTGAGTGAGTGCTAGAACCTGGTAACTTACTGTATAAATTACCATTAGTCCTCAAAATTGCTCAGTAATGTTAAGTTTGTGACCCTGTTTAGTACTAAGAATTGTACACAGACAGAATGTCAGGCATCTTAGGGTTTCACAATCTGCAAGAGATAAATGACAACTTAAGAAATATACAGCAAAACATGATGAGTTGGCAAAAATATGCTCTGTAAGAGAACTGTTCATGGAACTGGGATATTTCCTTGAACCTCAGATAATAAGTTTTCAAAATGGAGAAAAATGACTAAATGATGAAATATTAGGAAATCACAAGGTATTTTCTAGGGCAGTGAGTAGAATGCGTTAGTCAGGAAAGATTCAATGGGATAAGAAGTAGAGAAAATGTTAAAATAAATTGGGGAAATATTTATGAGTAAGTTGTAAAACTTTTACTCATCAAATTTGTGAAGAATTTAAGAGCATTTATTGTCTCCTACTTATCTTCTTTTCTCCTTCAATTTTCTCATGCAGACTAAACGTGCATTTGAAAAAGTTACTGATCATCATATTTTCCTTTTACACCATGACAAATATCTCATTAGGTTGGGTTGGGGGACCAAAAACTAGAATGAGGTAATGGAAAGAGAAGGGAAATAAGTGAATAACAAGTGGAGTCGAGAAGAATGAAAGACACCATATCAAATGGTCAAATAAACTTCAGCGGATTAAATTCTTGTGTTTTACTACAATAACTATACTGAATGTCAAAATACAAATTTTATTTATAAATATGTCTTCTGTATTCAATTTTGCTGAGATTTTCACTTTAAAAAAGGATTAAACATAGTATGTAACAAAGTACACCAGCAGGATAGCAGACAGGAAACTGGTAGGCATTACATCAACCAGGTACAATTCTCAAATTGGAGTACAGAAATTTATGAAAATTACAGGGCACTATTTGCACAACTTGGACACTATTTTGTTGTAGTTTACATCTGTTGAGTTTGTAGATTAAAGAAATAATCAGTATTTTTGGTATTGAGCTATAATATAATATGCCCCAAATGTTTTAGATAAAATAAAGCCAAAATAATACAAATAAACATAAATAAGGACATGCATCAAAGATAATAAGTTCTTACTCTGATGTATTTATGTAGTATTGAGTGCTGTCTCTAAATTTAATAGAGTCTGCTTTCTAGTTATCATTATACCAAGAGATCATAAATCCATGTAACTGCTCATACATATAAAAATAAGGAAAAAAAATTAAAAAACTATGATGTCCTGGTGTAATAATCAAAACCCATCCTTTTCATCTCCTAAATCATCAAATATGTAGATGACTAGTTTATGATGAAATAATCATATCACAGATAAAAGTCAGTAGAATAAAAGCTAAACTAAAGTCTCAATATACACAGCTCTTTGTGGCAGTTTGGATTTTAATTCTTCTTCTTTCTTTCTTTTTTTTTTTCCTTTTTTTTCTTCTACTAGAGAGAAATTCCAGAAGCTTGTATTACTATTACATAGAGGATTTTGTATGAAAAAGGAAAAAAGACTTTGATGAAGATAAGCGTTCCTCAGGTAGATGAATATTAAGCCACTTCTAGAAACATAAACTAACCTTCTATCTGTGTGTGGTAATGTTCTAGTACAGAAGTCATAGATTATTCATAGCTGATCCAAGTCCCAAAAGCAAGGAACTCAGACTTTCTGTTGTACAGCTAGTTACATAGGACAAAAATGCAGATCTTGAACTAAAGAACCAAAGCACTATCCTTTTCAGAAACTTCTGCAAAAATTAAAGAAATACAAATAAAGATTAAGAGAATGTATCAAGGGAGAAATAAAAATTTCTGAAAATATAATTCAGGAGAATTGAAGAAAAAGAGGTGGTGGTGCAGAAGGGGCACGGATATGCAGAAGAGATGGGGCAAGAAAGGAGGAGATGGGGAAGAGAAAAAACAGAAAGTTAAATATAGTCCAGAGAAATGGGTATTACATAGAGTGCAATGTTTTAATGGGTTTCAACAAGCTGAGTATTTATAATTCTAAGAAACTGTAAATGTGTTAATTTAATAGCAGGAAGAAATTTTGAAATAATTAAATTCTGTTTTATAAAAATTATATTAATATTCTGCTGATATTATGGAAGAAATGCCTTACAAATGAATACTGGCTTACTTTTTAAAATTTTGAAGGCTACGTTTTTTTACTAAATATCTTAGATAATTTTTCTGTGTTATATCTGAGGGAAATTCATTATTTATTTTAAAAGTGACATTTTTAATTACTTCCATAATATATTACAAAAACAAAAACCACTTTACAGAGACACCAGTGAAATATTATCTGTACAAACAAATGTGATACTATTTTCAAGCTAGAATTTATACTGTTTCCTGTAAAATAATGTTTTTCTCATCTATTGATATGAGACTATTATAAAAATATAAGAGGAAGTAGATAAAAATGGCAGAAAAATAAATTATTGAAGACAGCAATTCTGAAATTTATGTGCCTACCTTATGCTTATAATAATTTAAAAAATAAGCCAAGCAATTCAAAACACAAAACCTTCTGTTCTAAGAGGGAAAAAATTCAAATGCTTTTATTTTATAAAGATTTGAATGGAAAGATAAAATTTCCATTGTAGGGCATTCTTGAAAGTCTGCAATGGGACAAGATGAGCAGCTGAGCAAAGACTTGAAGGCGGGGTAGTCTGTGCAGTCTCCTGTGAGAGGCAAAGTGTGGGAAAATGTAATCAAAACATGAATCTGGGATAATAGATTAGGGAAGACTGAGGAGGGTTTTCAATTATGTGCTGAATTTCAATTTTCATTTGGATGGGATGGAGGAGACACAAGTATGTTTTATTATAAAAATTATGTGACACACCAATGATTTACAGAGATGAGTCTCAAAGCTGGACCTACAATAGTCAGACCTTAAACTACTGCAAAAATTTAAAGAGAACTAGATTTAAGGCAATGGTAGTTAGAATGGAGATTACTACTACTGATATCTCAGTTCCAGGTGGTGTTTGAAATGTGACTGAGGGTATGTTCTGCTCATTATGAATATTATTTCATTTAATTATCACAACCATCTATGAGATATGTATAATCACTTTATTGTTTATTTGTTTATTTAGGTACCAGGGTTTGAACCCAAGGGCACTTAACCACTGAACTACATCCTCAGCACCTTTTTTATTTTTATTTTTCATTTTGGGACAGGGCCTCACTAAATAGCTGAGGTTGGCCTTAAAATTGCCATCCTCCTACCTCAGCCTCCCACGCTGTTGGGATTACAGGTATGTGCCACCACTCCCAGCCACTTTCGGGAATTGAGGCACAGAATATCTATTGCACTTGTTAAAGTTTCTATACCCAAAGAAATGAAGTTAGAATTTAAATTCATGTTGATTGGTTCAGAATCTTCACTGTTAACTCCAGTACAGGATTGTAAATATGTTGATCACACAGGAGAAGTACTATACATACAGAATAAAATTATTTGGTATCATTATACATGATAAAGTTTAGTGGAAAATAAAGATAAATGTGACATTAATTATGTAATCATCAACCTGAGATTGGAAACCCAAGAGAAAGGGCTAGTTTCCAGTGGAAAATAGGAAAATGAATTAGGTTTTATACAGGTTGAATTGTAAACAACTACCTATGAGGCATAATCTCTCTGTGTTTTGAAGCTGTGGTTTTTGAAATTCAGAAATTTCAGTAGTGATATGACAGCATGGGAATTCAAATATTAACTGGAGTCACTACTAAAAAATGCCAAGAACATGAAAAACCAAAATCACTGGTGGTAGGGGGATGCAAATGAAGAAATGGAAGAGAATCACACAAACTTGCATAATGAAACAGAAAGGAGCATGAAAGTTGAACTCTTGTGAAAAATGCAGAAGGTATAAGTGTCTTATTGACAGATTTATATTTTTCCTTTTTTCCTTTATATTTAGTCCTTGTGGTATACAGTTAATTTCCTTTCTCCAAGTTACACAAAGTTGACCTGTGAGTGTACTTTTAATCAACCTCTTTCTCTATGGTTTGACCTTACCAGGTATCTGTTCTTTATATTCAAATGGGCATGGACTAAAACATGACTAGAAGCAGACAAAAGAAAAAAAGAAAACATCCAAGAGGAAGGACTCCTAACCATTTGATCCAGCTATACTACTCCTCAGTATATATTCAAAGGAGTTAAAATCAGCATACTAGAGTGATGCAGCCATATAAATGTTTATAGTAACTCAATTCACAATAGCTAAACTATAGAACCAATCTAAGTGCCCTTCCACAGATGAATGAGTAAAAATAATGTGGGATCTATACATAATGGAGTATTACTCAGCCATAAAGAAGAATGACTTTGTCATTTGCCAGTAAATGGATAATCTGGAGACTAAGTGAAATAAGCCAGTCCCCCAAAAGCCAGAGATTGAATGTTTTTGCTAATATGTGAAAGCTAACCCACAATAAGAGGTGGAAAGATAATAGAATTTCAGTAGGTTAGACAAAGGGGAAGAAAAGTAAGGGAGAGGAGATAAGAAAAGGAAAGATAGTGGGATGAATATGAAACACTTCTCCTATATACATATATGAACACTATAGTGAATCCCACCATCATGTGCATCCAAAAAATGAGGTCCTAATTAGAATAAGATGTAGTCTATGCTTGTATAATTATATAAAAATGAATTCCACTGTCATATGTGACTAAATAGAGTGAATAAATAAAAGAAAAAATGCAATAGAAAATGTTTAGAGAGGTCTGATTTGATATTTTATTCTATAGTAAAATTTTCTTCAACTTTCAAAAGTATATTAGGACATCCTTCTCTAATGAGCTTATGGATTATCTTTCAAGGTCAGAAAAAATTCTGGAAGATAATTTTATGTTTAATTAGACTGAACAATCTTGTATTAAAAGTATTATTTTCAACATAATATTGTTTTGAATATTTATAAATATAATATCAGTGAAAAAGTACAAGTGAAAATTGACATAGGAATAGTTTAGGTTTGTATAACTCCTGAATAGCTAAGAGATTTTTAAGAATTCTAATTCCAAAGTTATTTTTTTCCATTAGTGTCCAACTCATCCAAAGCTATCTTCATAGTAAAACTTAAGCAAAGAGATAAACATATAGATAAGAGAAGAAATTAGCAGTAAACTCAAAGAAATTAATAGTAAACTCACAGATGTAGTTGGTATTTTGGAGATAATGTAAAAACTTTCTGTGTTTCAGCGCTATATAGATTTCATTAACATATAGCATTGTTTTGGGAACAAGAGAATAAGAGCACTTGAAATATATTAAAATGAACACAAATATTAAATATCAAAGATTTGCATAAATAGAAACACTGAGTACACTCTGTTTATGATCTAATGAGTAGATACTAGTTATTTGAGTGACTGCAATTAAATATGGCACAGAGGAAGACTGGAAATAGGAGATGATATAAACCATACAACTCCTGGTAGACATAGCTTAGTCATGGCGAAAGATGGGCTCCTGAAATCTAGGACTATATGATGTCAAAAATTCATACTTAAAGCAATTATTAGTTGTTATTTATTCAGTAGAGATACACAATATTCTTAGTAACTTACTGGAAATTTTTTAAGATCTGAGTTTAATAACCATCACTCCTACTTCTTTTTAAATATTTGGAATGGTGGCTGTTTATCCTTGACAAAAATCACAGGCATCCAATCATAAGATACCTTTTTCCTGTAATGGCACTAAAGTGCTACTAGCTATTGTACTGCTAAGCAATATGTTTGCTTATGTTTAAGAAGTAGATAAAGTCTAAGAAACTCTAGTATGCTAATATTGAAGCCCCTTTAAAATGAGCATTCAGATGGCAAAGATTTGCATTTGTTTTACTATAAGGTTTTATAGTGTAAACTATACATGTCAATAATCTATAGGACCTTCATTTCTCATGATTTATGAGTTAGACATCTTAATTGCTTCTTACCTAATAAATATTAAACCACTATAAAAATGTTTTCAATAAAACCTGTGCATATCTGTTTGTTTCAAACAAATACATTATCCTATTTATAATGTTCTCCCTGTTTACCACACATACCCACTGCCAGCATCTGTCTTTCTGGGCATACTGTGGTTTACCAAAGCTGATGTTCTTAAGTATACTCGTTGATAATTTTTCACCTTTTACAAAATTTTCCATATATAATTCAACATTTGTTGTTTTACCATCAAATTTTGAAATAATTAGAATCTATAAACAGGGCCAAACTTTAGAATAATGATAAATTATATGTGATTATATTTCGTAGAAACTGTTGTGTAGGATGGAGAGAAGAGTAAATATTACTTCTAAGATGATAAAGCCCAAGTATGTGTCCGTAGATAGTGTAAATATTACCTGAATACCTTGCTATATTTAGTAATAATATTCCGTAGGTTAAAATAACAAGTGGGTGACAATTTATGAGACCTTATTCTTTTCACAGTTGATGAGACACAAGTTAATACTCCCTACTCTTCTGTTTTAGAACTGCATGGTTTTCCCACTGCAGCAGGGCTGTAATCAATTCTACACACCTAGTAGCTTAAAATAACACAAATTCATTACAATATAGTTTTACAGGACACAAGTACAAAATGGTTCATGGGACTAAAGTAAAAGTGTATTCAGGGCTGCGTTTCTTCTATGCGAGGATTGAATTAGTTTCTTGCCTAGGATTCTTGAATTCCTCAACGTAGCCCCTTTCCACCTCCAAAATCAGCAATCCCTTCATTGTGGATTCTGCTTCCATTGTCTCCCCTCCTTCCATGATTCTGTGCATTTTACCTCTTTTTCACTTGTCAGGAGTATTGTCATTATGCTGGGACCCACAGATAATCTGGGATAATCTCCTTATTTTAATATTCTTAATTTAATTACATGTACTAAATCCTTCTGCCATATAATGTTCCAAAGATTAGAAATTGAATTTATTTGGTAGTCTTAATCTGTCTATCACATGAATTCCTTCAGTCATTTGTGATTAGTCTCAACATAGGACTTTTTCTTTACAAAATCTTTCTTTCCAACTTTTAAATTTATATATACTCTTGTTTTCATGGGATTTGAAGAGCCAAATAGATACAGCTTTATTGATTATTAATTGAGAAAAACTATCAAGTGAACTAACCAATAGACACTGGAATAGATTAAAAGTTTATAATAGATTAAAAGTTTATAAAAATTAAAAAAGGCCAATAAGTTTTCTAAAATTATTGTTTTCCAGGAAATGTTCATACACTTGATAAGAAGAAAAAGAGTTCACAACAATCTGAGTAGCACTGGAATAATATAAATATAAATTTTAAGTTCAATTTGTATAGTTAACTACATAAAATCCTCAACTGTATTTTTAAATATGTGTGTGCAGGAGAGTATAATGTTTTATCCTCTTTCATATGACAATACATACATTCTTATCCAGTTTATGAAAAAGAGACATTACATATATTCTAAAAATAGATATTTGATTAATATTAAATGGATAAACCTTAAATTGGATTATTGTATTGTATGTTAAAGTGTTCAACATTATCATTCTAAACAATAACCATCAGTGTATGACAATTCATGGCTAAAACCATTTGAAAAGATGAAGGGAAAACTCTAGAATGTTCTGAATTAAATGATATACTTCACTCATTTTTTATTCCAATTGTCATGAATATAAAAAAAAAATTCCTCTTCCAGGAATTTCATCAAGTAAAGAATAAAATAAAACACATAAATTTATCTTTTAAAATATTACCTGAATTAAGAAAGTTAAGTACTTTAACTTCATTTAACTTATTTTTACCTGTAGAATTAACATAATTTAGAATCTCTAATACTTCAGATTTCTAAGAGCTCATAAGAATTTCTAGCAGCAAATTACAGTGAAATAGTTTCTTTCATGTTTCTTTGAAAAGAAAAATGAAAAATAATACTGTAACAAAGCTGGCTCAGGAGTATAAGCTATCAGTCTAGCATGGAGCTTATCTTTGGGTCTGGTTTTTAGGAAATTTTATTTTTCCTCACCGAATTGGAAATAAGAATGATCTTGAGAACTATCTTCCGCTCTGGGATCTTTGGTCTTCTAAATAAATAAATGAGTAAATAAATTTTTGGAGGAGAACACTTTGGCTGCAGGAACATGACTATAACCCACTCAACTTTCAAATTTCAGCATTCTTAAACTTGGTAAGGGATACACATGAAATCACATCATTTCTAAAGTCACAAAGCCAGGAATGCAGGCTCTAGGATATAACACTTCATCTGATTCAGTCATAGCAACATTATTTGCAATACCTTTATTGGATGGGTGATTTTAAATTATATTTGATCTCTTAGAAAGTGTTGAGGAAGCAAGGAGAACAGATGCCAAATAGATTTTGGCTGAGTCCCTGCAGCCTTGCCAGTGAGCTATTTAGTTTTCACTAATTTCCATGAATCCTCAGCCTGAAAAAAGCCAATCTTCCTAAAAATGGATATCTGCGTTTGCAATTCCACACTTCTTTTAGTCCTTTCCTCTGACAAACTTTCCCAACTCATCTCCATTCCCAACACCAACTGGGTCTGACTCAAAGAGAATTCACTGAATTGAGAGCCCCTCCTGGGATCAGCTTGCTTGGTGGCAGTTCCATGAAAGATATTTCTAGCCAAGACCAATCTAAGGGTGAAAGAAAAACTTTTTAACTATACTTTATTAGTTACAGGTTAGAAACGGAAAGTAAGTATGGCATCAAGAATATGTGAATGGATGGTTTATGGAGGTTTCCTTTTGGATAAAAATCAGAACACAATAGACTTAAAATGAATGTGCTGTGAGATAGTGGCAATGTCTTTTTTTTCTTGTCTCCTTATAGTTCTCAGACACATCATCTATCTGATTAAAATGCACACATATACAGTGAGACAGAGGGGTCAAGAAAGACAAAGGAGGAAAGAAGTAGCAAGAGGGAGATTTCTTGATTTAAAAACAAACCTTTCATGTCTTTTTAAGGGTATATTTCTCTGTTTCAAAAATCAATCCCAATACCACAGATTGCAATTGATCTTCCAAATTCCATGTTTTGTGTTACAAATTCGTTTCTAATATCTATTAGTCACTGTTCTAAGCCTTACAGCTACAAAATTAGAGAAGTATATAATACCAAATACAAAGCCCATAAAAATTTTATGAAATAAAGGTCTTATGGTCAGAAAACTTAATTTTGTGGAAAGACCAACAAGCAAATATATAAAAGCTGTTGGGAATTCCCTCTCTTCTTCCCAATAAGAGGAATGTCACTGTGACCATGCTGATTCTAAGAGAGGGTAGTGCTGGAGAATTCACTTTAAATTTTGGCTAAATATCTGAAGCAGTTATATCTAAGTCTATGACAAAGATTGCGATAAACACATAAGAAATCATAGTCCCTTACCACTAGAATGAAGTGAAACTTAACTATCTCTAGGATAAATATACAGTGGTCCCTGCCTCAATTATCTTATTTCTAGCTCAGTCATGAAACTCTTTGCTTTCCTGACAATTTCTTATTACCTCTGGGGTTCTCTAAGGGCAGTGGCATGTTATATATATATAAAATTCTAGCATGTGTTATCTCCATAAATAGTATGCATTCAGTAAAAGACTGATAGAGAAGTTAATGAATAAATGTATTTTACATGTTACTGGGTCGGTAATCACAAAAGTCTGTTTTAATGTGCAATTAAACCTTATATTCTTTAAAATTAAGTATACATACAAATATACACATAATGATAAAATACTAAAAAAAAATTTATATTCACATTTTCTAAGGCCATTTTCAATATTCCTCCAGCTGCAATTATTTGAAAATCTCAAGTGAATGAGATGGAGTATTAATTACAATATACTAAACATTGCTGATTCCATATGTTTCACTGTGAATTGGATCTTCTAGATCCTTCCAAAGAGCATTTTTAATTTTTCCCATTAGTCCTATTTTTACTATTTTTTCCTATCTTATTCAAGGAAACAAGACTATTTACTCCAAGAAGTTCTATAACAGCTTTTTAAAAAAACTTATACATAATAAATGCAATTCCACTACTACCCTGTTTTTGTGCTCCCAAACATCCCTTCAAATTATTGAAATTGTGATAATAATCAGGTTGACATATGATTATTAATTTCTTTATAAAATTTTCTCTGAAAAGGAATGTTATAATGGCAATAAAAGCTTTTGTCTAAAATCTCTTATTTATTCACATACTTTTGCAAGAGAACAAATGTGTATGAGAAAGAATTCTTTTAAAGTTATCCCTTTTAATGATACAATACTAATAAATTAAGTTTTCTAAATTTATCTTCTCTGTTCAAGATTTGAAGAAAATAAGTAGATTCCTACCTAGACTAACACCAAAAATCACTATAGCAAATAAAAAAAAACAATTTAAAGATGAGTGTATGTACACATTGTATAGAAAAGACAAACTAAAGTAAGTGTGCTTTCCACCTTTCTTTCAGTAGACTAACACACTTCTTCAGTATATACTATATTAACGAATTTCTCTAGGTTGCAAAAGTTCATAGTAGTCATTAAGGTACACTAGTTATTAACACAAATACTTATTTACAATAAACCTAAGAGTAGGTTTTACAAAAGTTGTTGATCTTGCTTATGAAGGGTGTGTGTGTGTGTGTATGTGTGTGTGTGTGTGTGCAGGCAGCAGCTAATAGTGTATCTCTATTCTAAAAAAAGGTCAAAGTACATTATTTATTCTCTAAATTCTACAATGATGAGGAGCTTCCAAACATTTCAAGCTGGATTAAGTGTAAACAAAACAACATATACTGTCTTTTATTTTGGATTGATTCTGCGTAAAGCTAAGACATCCAGTTTGTTCATCTTCTTAAATAATCAACTAATATATAAATTATAATTCCTAAAGTTAAAATTAGTATTTTATTTATTTAAATGCCATATATCTTCCAA
>CM053408.1:53556035-53600655 GCA_028644305.1 Xerus rutilus
GAGGCAAATAGAAAAAAATTGTTACAATCATAATTTTTCTAACTTTGCACAAAATTATAAGCAGATTACATTCTTCATATTAAACATCTTTATATGCACTTTCAATGAACAGTATATATATATATATATATTTTTATATATATTTTTATCAACCATCTTTACTATACCCATTCCCCTTTCCTGCCCCCCACCTCCCCCAATTTTCACTGTATTCAATGATTTAAATGTTATGATTCTTTCTATTTTTGTATAACATATTAGTATTCAAATCCACCTTTTTCCTTAGAACAATTTTTGGTAGATAGATGTGTTAAGCTTCTGAATAATTTAATGTCTGCTGCAAAGATCTAAAATAATGGCTTTGTGCTCTGATTTAACAGATTGTTTATTCATTTGCACCAGCCAAAACTGAGACTCATCTCTATTGGCACCTTGATATTACACAAACATTAATAATGAACCAGGCAACATTTCCTTCTCTTCTGCTAAAAGGCTCCATGTTATCACTACTTTGAGTTTCTTTCATGGCAATTACTAGATATCTTGGCACCTCTTCTAAAGAAACACCTTTACTCACTCAGCATGGACTGAGCACAAATGGCTCTAAATCTGTAAAAGCAAGTTATTTATGTAACTCTGAGGACTTATTATAAGCAAATAAACAAAATGTAACAAATAAAGCTGATTTTAGCTCTATTCAATTCTCTTAATTTCTGCATTCCTATTTTGAATTGAATATGAATCCAATGAAGTGACAATACTGGAAAGGAAATAATCACAGCAACTTGATATTACTGATCAATGGCAGAGTGAGGGAGTGTCAACATAACTTTTCTTGTGGAGAGAAAAATTAAGCTTCCTTTGGAAATAGTTGAAATTGCAAATGCTGTGATATTTTTATAATCAATAGACAAAATGGAGTGTTACAGAATGCAAACACTGGTGAAGAGGATATTATCACAGGTGCTAGTAAAAAAAAACCCAAATAAAAACCATAAAGGAAAATCTTTAATACAAAATAAAAACTGGAGTTCTCTGTGATTTTCTTTTGTATTTTTCCCCCTCAACGTATTCAAGGATAATTTAGCAACAAATAACAGAGTTCACTAATATTCTTTTATGCTCATCTTAATGTGGCATATGTGGTAACCCACATTATCATTCCTCATTAAATTTCCATGCTTCAATATTATGATAAGCTCTAAAGAATAAGGGGTTATCTCTGCTTGCTTTGTTTTATTATGTCTACTGGTATTGTTTTAAGATCCAAATACATTGGACAAACAACATGACATAGAAGCTCCAATGGTATTGAACTTCTTTATAAATATATATATACACATTATATACACATATATAATTATATACACATGTATATACACATATATATATTTACTATTTTGTTTAAGGTTTTGCTATGCTTGATAGAGTATCTGACAAATGCAATACGCTCAGATTGCATTTGAAAAATTAATGAAGAGTGAGTCATTATTTTGACTTCTTTAGCATGTTAACTAGCTTGACTAGTGTGTGTATTCAAATAGTCCAAGAAATATTCCAGAAACAAATGAAAACATATCTCTTTTCCCAATGAAGTGACTTTATGAACTATTATTTAAGATATCCAATTAGCACTCAAATATCAATCAAAATAATCTGAGTAAATGTGAATCTCGACAGATAATGCTCCAAAGTGAAATGTTGTAGATTGTGTGTGGTCAATATAGTTACACTGGTCATATATTATACTTAGCACATTGCTAAGTATTCTAGTGACACAAGTTTAGTACATAGGCTAAATCTTACCTAAGAAGCAAAAGTCATGTATCCAAATGCATGGCAAAGGCAATGTTTTTGTTTTGATTTGTTTCTTTGGGAGTCAAGAAAATCATAATTCAATGTGTCAAAAGATAGATCAAGGAGAAAAGGTGAGATATTTTTCCTGAATTTTGACAAATCTAGATGATGAATAGTGTAGGCAAGGCAGAAGTAGTATAGTACACAGCCCATAAAAGAGCCCCCAATTATCCTTGCCTGTTTTAACCTCTATATAATCCTAATATTTAAACCTCTGTATAATCCCTTTTTATTAAGCGTGGGCTGGACTAACTGACTTACTTCTGAAAAACATATGCAGCAGAAAAGATGGAATTTTACCTGAAGATCTGATTACAAAATGACTATGGCTTTTGTCAGAGCATACTCTCTCACTATTCTCATTTTATATTCCTTAGCCAGAGGGAAGTCAGCTGCCTGGATCTGAGCAGCCTGTGTAATATGGAGCTCCATGTGATGAGAGTTGTGGTTTGTCAATAATCACTTGAATGAGCTTAAAGTGGAAACCTAACGCCACTACTCTAGTCAAGCCTTCAGATGATACCATTTGAATGCAACCTTCTGAAAGGCTTTGAGCCATAGGCAACCAAATTTGCTTTAGGGTTCCTGAACCAGAAAAGTTGTGATATTAAAAAAAATGCTTTTTAAGTTAAATTTGAGGTTGTCAGCAATAGAAGCATATCACAGATGTCAAAGTATTAGGCAGCAGGGTGGAAAGTTATGAGCTTCAATACCATCATACACTCAACAAAAAATACGCAATGGCTCTCATTATGGTAAATGCCTTTCCCAGCTTTCCATCAAAGACTTGCATGATTTATCCCAACTTGCTGTTTTCATCTCATTATTCCATTACCTCTCCATATCTACTAATAACTGATCAAACTAGAGCAATTTAAAAATCCTTGAACGTGCTCTCTACCTTCCTGCTTCTGTATTTTTGTTCATCTCTTGCCCTTTTCCTCTTCAACAAATTAAACTTAATCTCTAAAACCTGAACTGGCAAAATGATATTATATCTTAGATATGGAAGGTCTCCCTAACCCCCAAAGCTCATGCTTTAAAAGCATGATCTCTAGTGCAGCAAGGTTCAGAGATGGGGCTTTCAGTCAATAATTATGGCTTTTACCTTATCAGTGTATTAATCTATTTATTGGATTAACCCATTGATAATCAACTATTTGGTGGTAAATGTAGGTAGTTGGATGTGGCATGGTTGGAAAAAGTAAGTCACTGGGAGAATGGCTTTGGGCTATATCTTGTCCCTGGCTCCTCTCTCTGTCTTTATGCTTCCTGGCTACCATGAACTGAGCAGCTTTCCTCATTCACATCATTCTGTCATGATGTTATACCTCATCTCAGGCCCAGAGAAATGGAGTTGGCCAACCTTGGACTGAACCTCTGAAACAGTGAGCCCAAAATAGCATTCTCATCCCGTAAGTTTTTCTTGCCAGGTAGTTTGGTCACAGTGATGAAAAAGATGACTGACTCAGGTATATTGGAAAAGGGACTTGGATTCATATAGATTTGGTCCTATATGGATCAGTGAATTTCAATATCTTTGGCTATAAAAAGAAGCAACTAATAAATAATCATAAAGTGCTTTTTTAAAAACAAGTATAAAAATGAACTAAGAACTACAGTTAGTGCAAAGGATCTCTTTTTGTAAAAGAGAGTTTCCATTTCCTTCTCCATTAATCACCTGTCCCCATCATAATGGAATCCATATTGTCTTTCATCCATATTCATATGGCCACTTGTACAAATTGCTATAATAGATAAATATAAGTATCAACATATCATTAATGGATCACTATTGTAACATAATACCACACAAAAGTCCATGTGCACACATCCCTATACATGTGTGTGTGATATATCACATGTATATCTTTATTACATATTGAGCTTCTTGAAGGCACAGTGTTTTATTTTATTCCATCTCTGCCAGCATGGCTCCTTACATAGAGTGCTAATAAAATAATTGTTATGATGATTTGTTGAATCAAATCAAATAATAGGAGATATCAATTAGATTGACATTTTGGTTTCTTAGGTTATAAAGTCTATGCATGTCATAGGAGCTTGTAAGTTCTATTAAGCCTCTAAGGGCTCAGTCTCTGAAAGAAAAATACAAAAAGCCCTATTCATTTCAGGTCATTTAGCTACCTCAGGCTAATGAGACTGTATATTCAATTATGAGACTAATGATTTAAATCTAAGGCAACAGATGATAGAGACTCATTTTAGATTCTTATCCTGGAAAGTGGCTTGGAGAAATAGTATTTTATAGAGATTAACATAGTCAAGGATGTAAGAACACTAGGAGGATAGCTAAACCAAATGATGTTAATAAACCAGGATGAAGAAAATCCTCATAGGAATTTTACCAAAATAGTAATATACCAAATATCTGTGAACTGAAATTCAATTGACTTACACTGGGTTAGTGTTATTACTCATATAATAAGTTGTAGGCTTTCTACTTCTGGAGAGTTTTTTTTTATATGTGTTTTGTTATTTTTTTTTGTTTTGTGTGTCTAACAATAAGTAATTTAGCACACCTTTATACTTAGATTTATAATTCTAGTGAAGAAACCCACAATTTGTAACTCTATACATTGAAATTATTTTATTTCTAATTTTTTTGTATTTTTCTTTGGAAGGATTGTGGCTGCACATTTAGTAATGTATGATAAATACTAGTAACTAAATGTCTACATATACAGATACATATGGATTAAGTTCAGTT
This sequence comes from Xerus rutilus, assembly GCA_028644305.1. NCBI lineage: Eukaryota > Metazoa > Chordata > Mammalia > Rodentia > Sciuridae > Xerus > Xerus rutilus. The sequence continues at coordinate 53,560,624 of CM053408.1, forward strand.
AGAAACTCAGCTAATAATTTGATATTATTATCTGGTGATAACTGAACATATTATCATTTAAGATTTGGAGATTGCGTATTTTAAAGAATAGAAATTCTTACTTACCAAAGACAATGATAATTTGTTCCACTTTTCCTGCAGTGAGGCAAAAGAACTCTCAAGTTTGAGTTATGATCAACATTTTCCCTGAAGGATCTCTGGGGAATCGAACCAAGTTGCAACTTCATAGTCTGACTCTGAAGAATCAATACTCAGTGATCCTAGACTGAGGCACCAAATTATTTCACTGGAGCCGAACTCATTTTATGGTAGGTAGAATTGATTTTCAACCTGACTCTTTTTAAGCTTAACCAATATAGATTAACTGCTTTAGGAACTTTGTCAAAAGACAGGCCAACTGCCTCAAACTACTTGTCATGAATTGCTTTGTGATTACAAAAATTAATTTTGTTTAAATGCCTTCATCATATTTTTTCACTTTCTCTTCAAAACAAGAAACTTTTCAGTAGCATAAGCTGCAAATTTTTATTACTCAATTCTGAACATATAAGCACAACAAAATAGAAGTTAAAAATTATGAAATTTTGCATTTCTTTTCTACCAATTAAGAAAACACTATTTTCAGGCATAAGGAAAACCAATAATTGAGTGGAAAGTTTCACTCTTTATAATTCTTAAAATTAGATTGCATTCCTGAACTCATAAGGTAGGAAAATGACTTTCAATATATTACTAAAATATAACTCAACAGTTAATGAATATTTTTTAAATATACCACCAATCACACCATAAACATGATACTCATTTTCTGTTGCCGGCAATGTTAAATTGAAGATGGATTACACATTGGACAAGGAGAGAAAGGGATCATATACCTAATTTACTTGATACATTGCAGGGGCAATTAAGAGTTGATTACAAACATAGGACCATTTGAAATCGCTGATATTTCTCCATTTTGGGTCTACAAATAAGAGTTTTAAGTAAACAAAGTAAATTGGATGAATTTTGGATAAAATAAATTTTTTATCATATAGCTTTCTCCCAAATTTTCTTACCCATTTACTTATCACTTAAACAGCCAAAATCTAATAAAAAATTGGTTATAGGTATAATTTCTTACAATTTGAGTGATTCTATGGGCTAAGCCTTTTCAGAATAATTGATATTTGTCCTGTAATATTTTCTTCCTTTTTTCATTCTACAAATATTTTGTCAAGATTTACTAAGTGATAGAAATTGTTAGGTGTCTAATATATTGAAAACAAACACAGCCACCATTCCATTTTTTCAATTATATATCCTGTTGGAATAAATGTATCCTACATTCCATCCAAATGGTACATTAACTATTGACTGAATTCTGTCCTTTCCCAATTACCTATTTTTACCTGAACCATTTCTTGTGCTTGCAATAACAGTCTTGCCTTTGTCTCCTCCTGTTCTAATAATAATTGATTTTACAGGCAAAAGTCAAGTACATGGCTTTCAATGACATACTCTTTGATCTTCTAGTTAGAAATGATTGCAATTACTCCAGCAAAGGGAGAAAAAAGGAAGAAGTGACTTATATTTATTGAATATCTGTTATGTGCCAGGAACTGTACTAGGTGAACTACTTATGTACTTGATTTAATCTTTATCACATTATTATTCCTGTTTGCTTATCAAAGGTAACTTGTCTATGAGTAAATAGTGAGAGTAAAGCTGGGATTCAGAGTCCAATCTGTTTACTTTCCCATCAGTCCTTTCTACATCAAAGCCACCTATCTGAAATGCTAGAGCATTAAGATATATGCCTTTCTTAATATCAGGTAACATATGTACCTTACATTACAGATAATTAAATTCTTGTCACTTTATTTATGGAATGTGATAAAATATGTATTTAGTAAAGGAATAAGTGGGTTATTATAGGATAAACCAAAATTTTATTTATACTGGTTTTTCCCTAAGAAACTTACAAAAAATCCTCTGTTCTCTTTAATTGCTGTCAAAGAAATATTTCTAAAATGGAATTTTGATCAAATATCTGCCCTGACACACTTCCCTATAATTAATATGACTTAGTGAATACATTCTAGGGAGTTAAGAATGACTTTCAGAATTTTGATTTAAAAATCTGAGTATATGATGTTTCTATACACCATCATGGATCCCAGAAAGAGGAAGATAATATGGAGGCACGTCTATAAGCTCCTTTTTGGAATGCCGAGCTTAACCAATCTGTGAGGCAGTCAGCCATATCCAACAGAGAAACAAATTTGGGTGCATGAATATTAGTAAAGAGCACCAGGTTAGAAAAACAATTTAAGGTTTGTTAGCAAATGGATATTCTAGTCACTTTTTTGCTTTAACAATGCTGAGGGGAAAATAGAAGTTCGGTAAATTAGGCAAAGGGAAATGAAGAGAAGGGTGAGAGGATAGGAATAGGAAGGACAGTGGAATGAATCTGACACAACTTTCCTATGTACATATATGAATACACCACAATGAATCTCCACATCATGTATGACCACAAGACTGGGATCCCGATTAGAATCAGATATGCTCCATGTTTGCATAAATATATCAAAAAATACTCTACTGTCATTTATATCTAAAAAGAACAAATAAAAAAAATAAAGAAATGCCTTAATTGATCTATCAATTCATTTGGATGTGTGTGAGGTTGGGATACAACTTCCTTTCCCCTAAAAATTAATAAGATATCTCAGTATGTATAAATGAATCTTCTTTTCTCCATTTATTTAAAATAAAATATTAGCATTCAGTAAATTCTAGCACTTATTTACGTCTGCTTTAGCATGAGCCTGCTTTCTATAGCTTCTTGAAAAGACATGGTGCTGTAAATAACAAGTACTGATCCTAGCTACATCATTAAAGATATTTAATGCTTTAAGTTATTTCTTTGGTAGTTTTTCAACTGGCTAAATTTCACAAATGCTGTCATTATTCATCACACACACTGCTCTGTTTTGCATACAAAAGTATAATAACAGACATTTAAATAACATTTAACAATAATAACATTTAAATAGATTGAATGGACATATATTGAGGCTACCGTACTTTTGATCATATCCATACATTTTTAGTCACTTTATAAAAGTATAGTAATGCTAAAAATGATTTTATCCTTTCTAAGACTGCTAGAGATTTCTACTTAGTGTTCTCATTCACAAACTAATCCATTTCTCTTCATTTTTCCATTTTGCTAAGGATTAATGTCAAGATCTATATATAGATGACAGACCTACTCCTCCCTTTTGAAAATTAGTATAGTTTATTTCTATTTGTTGGCAAGAACACAGAACACTTAAGTGTCCGATATCATAGTAATCTGTAAGGTTCCTTCTGATTCTGAAGTTTGGTGCTTCTGTAACATTACATAACATATGTTCTATCCCTCCATGATGTTATAGAAGTATCTATAACATTACAAAATTCTGCTTTAGTTTTTATGCTTGCAAACAGTTTTTTCAGTCTGTGGAAGATAATAACTTTGGGAGAGGAAACTAATGATTATTTAATTTATGCCCCATTTCCCTTTTTCTCTCTTACGTTTACATTCCAATTATATTCATATTTACCGTATTTCTTAGTTTTTATTTTTTTTGTAAACAGGCAAAATAGTAGTAAAATATACAAGTTGAACAGCTCTATTTTCTCTTAACAGTGACTGAGGTAGTAAGCCTAATTTTTTTTTCCTAGAACATCCATAGTATATACACAACTCACTTTGTACTCAATATTTTTCACCTTCTTTTCTCACATTTTAGTCTTTATTTCCTTTATTGCAATTCATTCTTCATTTTGTGCTTTCTCTCCTTTTTATAGTTCTTTTATAAAATTTAAGCCCAACAGTAATCTTGCTCTCTATAAAGCTGCTACTTTATGTGTTTGCTTTCTTCTCATTAAGATATCTGTGAGTCTATAATAAAGATTTAATTTTTCAGAACTTTCAGCATTTGAACACACCTTTCTCATGAACTTACTTTATGGAGATTTTCTTAAAATCTAGGGAGGTTTTATATTATACAAAGCATTCCTTTCCTTCACTTTATGGAACCTAAGATAATATGATTATCTTCTCCCCAGCTTCTTGTCACCTCTATTTTGCCAACTCATGTTTCCTTGATGAAACAAAATCTAAAATAGCAGCCATATTCAACCTTCTGAAAGTAAAGCTCTCAGTAAGCCAAAAATTATCTAACATTTTGCTTTCAACTAATTGTGTTTTCAAGCAGATATTTAGTTTATATTTACAGTTACATCCAATTTGCTTCTTTGGGAATTTGGAATTATTTGCTGCTATTCTCCTTAATCTTGTTATTATAATTGAAATAAATAATAAGGATCTTAGATTCTTCAATTTTTCCCAACTCAGTCTTCTAACTCCTTATTCTTTTTTTTTTTAATATTTTTTTAGTTGTAGATGGACACAATGTCTTTCTTTATTTTATTGCTTTGTATGTGGTGCTGAGGATCAAACCCAGGGCCTCACGCATGCGAGGCAAGCGCTCTACCGCTGAGCTACAATCCCAGCCCCTAACTCCTTATTCTTAATAAACATTGTTTATAGTTTCAGTCCACCTCTGACTACTCTGGATCATATATATATATATATATGATCATATATATATATATATGATCATATATATATATATATATATATATATATATATATACACAGACTAATATATACAGACTCAAGTAAAACATGAGATATACTGAAACTTAAAGCCTTGTTCTTCAAATTCTATTATTTAGAATGTTTATTCTGGAATCAGGAACTTAATAACAGAAAGCTAACTTTTATATAGCACTTACTACTTTATTTATTCTAAGCACATGTTTATTAGTTTACATACTTTTCACAGCACTCTTTAATTGCAGTATGATTATTATCTCCATTTTACAAATAAAGGAAATTGAAGCATGTAAGGATAACTAAATTTTTCAAGGTCATACAGTTAATAATGGTCGAAGTACCTCCCACATTTGTGCTCTTCAACATTATCATACACTGCTATAACCAAAGCAATATCTACATAGAAACAGTACAGTAGACATGGAATTTTACATTTGGTTAAATCTATGTGGTGGAAGCTATAAATCTTGTCTCCTTTTGCTTTTGCACTTAATGGGCACAGATTGTGATTGTGCAGTCCAATAGCAACCTTTTTATATTTATTTTTTTCTTTTAATGGCATTTTAAAATGTCAGTCAGTCCTAGAATGGAAGTGAACCCAACCTGGTAGGTCAGTAAAATGTCAAACTAGGATTATTCAGGATCTGCAGAGTTTTAAAAATCAGTCTTCTACCTATGGTGGAGAGTGGGAAGCAGAGGGTAGGGAAAGAGGAGGTTGTGGAAGAAGAGATTTGTAGATGGAGATACTTTATTTTAGATCAGGCTGTTCTTAACACATATAGTCTGTACAATAATTTATCTTAAGTTGTTATCAGAATGAACTGCCTTCCTGAATATCATTTGGGGCTATCTATTTATGCTTTGTCTTTTTTTAATATCTTTATTTTATTTATTTATTTGTATGTGGTGCTGAGGATCGAACCCAGTGACTCACGCATGCGAGGCAAGCGCTCTACCACTGAGCCACAGTCCCAGCCCTTATGCTTTGTCTTAATAACACTATGAAATTTTTGGGTATTGAGTTAATTTTAATTGATGATCCTTCCATATACTTAATCTTTTTTTTTTTTGCTTTATCATTGAAATGGAGTAAGTTTAGTTTGGAATTAAGAATACATCTAACTTACAGTAGGAAAAAAGAGTCCTTATGGATATTTAATACAGGAAACAATTTATCTTAGACATTCATAATTACTACTTTAATAGCTATTTTGAAAATGCTTATGTAATAGTGTTTATAAACAAGAAGAAATAAGAAGTAGTATACCTTCATGTTAAATTCAGAACATGAACCCATGATGATTTTTAAGGGGGGCTAGTCCTAAATTAAACAAGCAATCTGCAGAAGTACTTGGACCATCTCCCATATTTCTTACATTTGAAACACCATGGAAAGTGGCCACATCCTGACTACTCTTCATTATGTGAACAATTTTATTATAATAGACTGTAATTTTACAAGAAACAGCAATTCTGAAAGGCTAATGTTTCTTTTTAAAATACAGAAGTAGCTACTGAATGCCTCCAAGTACAGATTGATTAGATATTAAAGATAGGAATGGTGATTTCAAGTTTTATGTAAAGAGACACATTTCTGTCAAGTTTCTGAGCTTTAGGCACAAGATAGATCTTTAAGTGAATGTTTCAAAGAAAGTGGTTTTTCTTCTGCATTACTCATGTTCAAATACTGATATATCATGATCATGCAAATCTCTTACAAGAACCATGCAATTACCAAACAGTTTGACACGTGCACCAATTTTTGCCATTCATCTCCAATATTTCAAAATCTGGCTTTGCAAGCTACACAAAATGATTTATTGAAAATTTCTTTAAGTAAGAATACTTCAAATCAATACTATACTAATACAACATTTTAAACTCCAATTTAATCAATATTCATGTATTAACTTGATTGAATAAAAGCCAGGTTCTAAAAAAATGATTATAATTTGCACATCTACTAAGTTTTCTTTTCTAAATCCTAAAAACTGGAGGATACCTTATGGTCAGGCAGAAAGGTACTGTCCACTATTTTGAGTTATTGCATTGCTTGTATATATACTCAAAAACAATACATGTGTAGAGATAGGAGCTGACTTATTATTGAAAAGTCTATTTACTGTGGCAATTCAATAATTTTATAATTTTAAATCACTTTCAATAGTGAGTTTAAGAATTCACAAAATATATTTTTAAAACATGAGAAAGTTTTATACTCTTTTATTCTTAAATTTTAATTCCTGCAAATGCTCAACTAAGAAGCAATCATCATCAGTAGATCATAATGTTACAAATGGGAAAGAGTATCAGATTTGGGAATTTAGGACCTGACTCCTAAGTAATTTTATTGTGTGTCTTTGAGCAAATCATTGTGTCTCTCTGATTTTAGCACTGTATTCTCTTTGATTTTTATGATGCTGTGATTCCAAAATAGAAGTCACTTGCTATCTTCTAAAGAAGTGGTTCTTAGGCTTAGACTGTACATAGTAATATGCACAATTATTTGATATGTACATCGTCATAAGTCTCAGTTGGAACTTTCCTTGTATCTTTTTAACTAGCCCAGGTTTAGCTGACATTCTTTTTCCCTTTTCACAGCTTGTCAAACTGTGGTTTGTAAGCTACTTCTGGCTCCCAATACAATCTCTCTTGGTTTAATGTTTAGTTAAATTTATAATTACCAACCCACCCATGTTTCCCTTTCCCTTATTCTTAGGAGTAAGCTGAATTTCAGGGCATTTACATATTTTCTTCATTTCACAAGAAAAGTATTAGGTATAGGTTCCATTATGTTTTTCCTGGGTTCATTTGAAACAGTTGGTGTTTCCTCATGTTTGGTTATCAGCCTCTTCTGGATGGGTTTCTATATATAGTGATGCAGGCTGGTATCAAAGCCCATGTTTTCTACAGCTGTCTTTCTCAACTCCAGAGCTGGTTCCTTGACTACCAGCTGATTCACCTTAGTCTCCGTCTGATGTTTCTGGGAAACACCCTTCTACTTTGTGTCTCCATGAATTTAAGTGGTCTAGGTATGTCATATAAGTAGATTCATTATTTTTCCTTTTTGTCTCTGGCTTATTTCACATATTATAATGTCTTCATGCTTCACTGATATTGTAGAAAGTGTCAGAATTCCATTTATTTGTCATACTGAATACTATCACATTGTATGTATGTAATACATTCTGTTTGTTCATTTATGCCTCAATTAATATTTGGTTTGTTTCTACCACTTGGACACTATTAATAATGCTGCTATGAACATGAGAATACAAATTGTATAAATAGTTCAAGTCCTTGCTTTCAGTTATTTTGGATGTATACCAAGACTGTAAATGTTATTATTACCTTCTGAATAGTAGAGGCTTGTACTCAGAAGATGATTCTAGAAAAACAGTATTTATCACATATTTTTACATTTGTATTAGGTTATATTTAAAGTGGTGCTTTTATATTGTTCATTTCCTATCTATCCTAAGTTACAATACTTCTGTACATACAGTATACACATCTTTGTTAGTTAATAAACTCATCATACAAATTATTAAATCACTAATATATTTGTGTATAGAAAAACAACTGTTTGTTAGTGCACAATACTAGAATTCAAAAATCCCTGAGCAATATTCCCAAGGGTAGTATTTTGATTAACTTAAGAATCCATCTAACCCACCTAAATATGAATTTCTTAATTTCTTAAACCAAGATAGGCCACCCTACCCAGTTCAAAGAAGCCCTATATGAATCGAAAATGATAAAAGAAAATGCTTTAAAAACAGCAAACTACATCACAAGTTAAGACTAACAATAATCTACATAATTAGTGAAGTGGAAATTCAAATAAAGTGTTTAGGAATTCTTTTTCTATTTGTATTTTATTCTATTATTTTACTTGAAAAGATGTTCTGGACATATTTTTCTGAACAATACATATACACGAAAATTAATGTACAATATGATATAATTTGGCTTATTAAGAAAAAATGTAATAATAATACACAATATTCTTGAGAAAGTACATATTAAACCTCAGAAATGTAAACTTGGATATTAAAAAAATCAATTTTTTAATTTATGAATTTCTGTATTGCTTAATTCACCATACCATATGCGTCAATGTTTTTTAGGATAGAAATATATTAAATAATAAAATAGTGTTCTCCCACTAGAAGAATGAAGAAAAACTTCTATTATCAGTATCCCTGTACTTACCACACCCTGTGGACTTGATATATCAAGAATTGGCTAGTTTTCTGACCAGAAGACTTCAAACCTAACATAAGGAAACTTTCCTTATATAACAAATATTTGTCCAATTTTACATCATCATCTTTCATTCTTCCCTTTTTCCTACTGTTTACTTCTTCTCATTTGTACCATTCTTCTAAAGTCAACATCCTTCATCTCCTTTACATTGGAAGGCCAGATCTGATTTTCTTCTCTGAATCATGCAAGTCCATAGACACAACCAAAATTATCTGCCTTTCAACAGCATTTGTGCACTTCTTATACTTTTGCAACTTTGAAAAAGCTGTTAACTAATAAAACATATTTTTAAATGTTTTGGTCTTAATATAGTATGTTTTTAAAAAGAGGAAAACAAAAGAATAACGGTCATTTATTGAACTATTATAGACTTTTATATTAACAAATCATTTTATTAAAAACCTTCAGTGATAAATAAAAAATTGATAAATCTTCATATGGACCAATGGTTGTGATATTTGTCAAAAGCATAACTTGAATAGAAAGCATGTTAAAAGTATCCTTTGGAAATACTGTCATTATGACATCATGAAATAAAGAGTTATAATATTTTAAGTAAAAAATTAAAAAGATGTAAAGTATTATGAAATTATCTGTTTTAAGCTTTTTTAAAAAAATGCTTTAAGTATATAAAATAATAGATTAAGTAACAAGGAGAACAAAAGATCATGCCTATACCCACTCTCTTAATTTAATCACTTAAGAATATTTTTGAAAATTTTTTAAAAATGTATTTTCTATAAAATGTTATTGTTTGGTATAGCAATTAGCAACCTATATTTAAAGTTTGTATCCTTCTTAATGTAAAGTCATAGCAAAAGCAGTTTCCTGTACTTTCATAATCAATCTTTTACTGAGAAAGCACTTTGTAAAAAGGAAATGGTGTATTATTTCTTCAAATTTTCTAATCATATTTTATATCTAAGTAATTTATCAATTTTTTTCCAAGATTAATTCTCTTTTGTTATTATAAAATTATCTATATGATATATTTCCTGGTTTTGGAAATATTTTCTTACAAAATATTCTCAAAGTTTTCATTAGTAAGTCATAGTCACTGGAATATTTAAGACAGATTTTACATATTCTTGAGAAGTTTTCAATTTATACTTCCATGAATAATAACACATTTTTCTCATAGCTTATGTAGAAATAAATAACATTTTTAAATAAATGTACAAATTTCAGTAAATCTATTACTTATATTGGAGGAAAAATAGAATTCTGTTTTTTAAGTTATGTTAGAACTTGGAGCCAGGTGGGGTGGCGCAAGCCTGTAATCCCAGCACTTTGGGAGGCTGAGACAGGAGAAGTGAGTTCAAAGCCAGCCTCAGCAACAGTGAGGCGCTAAACAACTCAGTGAGACCCTGTCTCTACATAAAACACAAAAAAATAGGGCTGGGGATGTGGCTCAGTGGTCGAGTGCCCCTGAGTTCAATCTCCAGTACCAAAAAAAAAAAAACAAAAAAAGAAACTTGGTAATTAGTTGGATTGCAAGTTTATTTTACACCATTTACATCATTTGTCACATAATTACACTGGGTTCTCATCTTTTTGGAATATAATTTTATGGTAATGTCTGGAGCATGATAACAGCTCAGTGGAAATATGTGAATAGATTAAATATATAATCTTGTAGGTTAACTTTTTAATTGACTATTATTTAATAAAGCTCTATTTTCTAGTAGTTCAGTTGTTCAAACATTCAAATATATTTTGCTTTAATGACAACTGTATATTAATTTCAATGCATTTATATCCAAGATTTTTAATGAATATACTTGATCCAAAGTGCATCTGTTCTTTTACTCTAAAAACTGTGCTTAATTTGTCTTCTATATGAACATAATGTATTTACTTTAAAATTCATTAATAGAGCAGAGTCAAACAAAGCATCAAGGTCCATATGGTGTTTTCAATTAAATGGGTTAGTGAGTTAAATATGCTTTATAGCTCATTACACATCAATTTTCCAACAGACACCTGTCAGCTTTTGTTCTGCTCTACAAATCTACCTCTAGAATATAAGATCATTCATTTCCTGTTATAATTGCTTAAATTTCTTTGCTTTGCTGTCAAGGACTTCTGCTGGAAAGACTTCACCTTGGCTATAAAATACAAATGGCCTTAGGGAGCATGGAAGCTGACTTCTTTGCAGCTTTGCATATACATCTGATGTGTTGCCATAAAATAGTCTCAGCACAGATGAGTATATGAGACTTTCTCAGGATGATTTTTAAACATTCTTAAAGAAGAAAGGAGACAACTTTTCTGCTTGTTCTTTTCTTCAACTTTTCCTCATTCATATTGCCATGCATTCAACAATTGCTTATTAAATTTCTGCTCCATTCCAAGACATCACTTTGGGTACCCATGCTGCATTGTCCCTTGAGAGAAGTTTTTAATTTAAAAGCTAAGACATGTATCTGTTCACTACAAAAAAATAGTGGAAACCCTATTTTCCACTATTTTTGGAAATAGTGGTTTGATTTGTTTCACTTCAACATTTGCTCTGGACATGTTTAGATTACTATGCTCAGATTGTTATACCAAGTTAGAAAGGAAAATAATAACATGACACTATGAGATGCAATATTTGTCAGCTTATTGTATGAAAAATTTCCAGAATTCCCAGACTATTTTAAACTTTAAAGTGAAAAAACACTGAATGACCAATTGTTTTCTCCGGGCAATCATGGAAGAACTGATCCAGTGTGTATAACGGCATTTTCTCATGAGCACAAACCACTGGTGCAGCTTCCTATGTGATAGTATAATGTCAGATTAAAGGATGGTCACAATACTGTGTGAATAAAACAAAGCTGCAAGATAGTTGAACAAGCTTTCATTTAAAATAGATTGTGGAAATAAATGACCATGAAAAGGATCATACTTCAGTGAATAACCAGAGAGTGGGGATGTAAGGGTCTTATATCACCAAAGCATTCAGTTTCTCTCTACAATATGCAATTCAAATTTACTGCTCAATGCCTTATTTCATAATTATAACATCTCAAAGCTTTCCAAGACAGAGCACAGAACCGCTATAGGAACAGGAAGCACTGCATTAATGCACAGTATTTCTGCTAATAATATCAAAGGCATGTCAAAGCTCAGAACTTCCTTTGTCTTGTTCTTTTCAGTGAGGAAATTGGCTAAATGAATAAAAGTCTTTGTAGAAAGTCAAAGGGCAAGGTAGAAGAACGTAATTGAGGGATCTAATTTTCATGGAACAATCACAAAAACCATTATTGAATTTTTGACTAGTGAAAGAAAATGTGTTGCATTCATTTAGTGAATTCAAATGTGGCTCAGTCCACCAATGTGAAAATGCAGAGTTATGACCTCTCACCCGTGTTAATGACTATGTCATTTGCATGTTTGCCATTTTAATAGAGAATAAATGGTTGAAGATTTTTTAAAAGATTCATTTGATTCTTCTAGGATATCTAATGACAGAAAACATCTCAAGTACAACACCATTAAAATTTTTCATTTTGTATCAGTTTCCTCATAAATGCATTTACTTCTTAATATCTATTACTCAGATTACACAAGCTGAGAAAAGTCAACAGTTTCAATAGTTAAAAATTCAATGTACCAACACTTTAGTAGACTAAGATCTAACTTCTAGTAACTTATTAAAAATTATTTTTACTGTGGATCAAATCATGCCTGTCTGTATGAATATTTTATGTATGTATTGGTTACAGCCTACTTAGAGACAGAAGTCTTGCTAAATATTGAAATATTTGCCATAACTAAGATGAGATAACCTTAATCTGATGAATTATGCTCTTTTATGTACAAAAATTTTAAAAACAAAACTATGGAAAAATGTATCCTAAATTTTTCAGAAGAAAAGCAGAGTCAAAGGCAAATCCAAAATGTGATTAAGAATTCAACTCTGTGTTTGAAATTTTAACATTGCTCTATCCAGGAGCAGGACCTCACTTCTGCTAGATCTCAAACATTTAAACTTTGTCACATTTGAATTCACTAAGAGAATGCAACACACTCAGACTTCCATGCTCCTTCAGGGTATTGACAGAATCATTTCTTTGCAATAGTAGGATTTAATGTTCTCAGTTTCTTAAAATGTGAGAGGGAATTTTTCTACTGCTGAAATTGAGGGACCTAGAGGGCAAGGAACAGGGAGTGGTCTCTAAGAAATGACAGCAGGTCTTGGTTAACAAACAAGAAACTGAAAACCTAAGAATTCAGTTAAAATACACCAAACTAAACCAGTACTCCTGCTTAGCCAAATCACTTCAGTAAGCAATAAAGAATGAATTGCACACCAGATGCGGTATTATTGCACGCCTGCAATCCCAGCAGCTCTGGAGGCTGAGGCAATAAGATTGAGAGTTCAAAGCCTGCATCAGGAAAAGCGAGGCGCTAAGCAACAAATAAAACACAAAATAGGGCTGGGGATGTGTCTCGATGGTTGAGTGCCCTTGAGTTCAATCCCTGGACTCAAAAAAAAAAAAAAAAAAAAGAAAAGAATGAATGAATTGCCTTTAATAAGTCTCTGAAAGACTTGAATATATCTTTCATTTCAAGTTAACTATAGAATTAAAAAAAAATAAAATAGCATTTTATTTACTGATAATAAAAGTATAAATTTTGTATCAACTTAGAAATACTTGAAAACTCTAATGGTAGAGTTACAACTTAATAGTATTTTGAAGTATACATTTTTCTAGTCAATATCAGGAAGCAACTAAATGAGACCTCGATTTTAGCCATAAGAAACTGATTATCTGAAAAACTGTTATTGACTTAGCCTTACTTTGTAACTTCAAGACAATTAAGTTCTTATATGCAGATGGTTTAGCTTCATCACCTTTGTAAAATCAACAAGAAACAGTGACACACAGAAGGTTGCCATTACATATTTACTGAACAAATTCATGATACCTTCAACAAACTTAATAATCATTATTGTTTACTGAGTGCTTTTTATGTGTCAACTACTATGTTATACATCTTTTGTCACACATTCATCCATTGGAATTTGGTTATTCTATATGTGAAAGAACACGCACTGTAACTTAAATAAGATATAATGTTATTTTTCTCTATTTTAAAAGGAGGCTGAAGGTAAGCCTCCTTCAGACTGCTATAATGGCCCATGCTACACAGGGCTGAACCTCCTGTACTGCAGGATCACCCTCAGCATGTGAGTTCTAATTTCATGAACCAAGAGGCACCTTGTATCATATCTTCATTCATTTTGGACAAGAACAATCACTGGAGGACACACTGGAGGACTCACTGCAGGTGTTGCACAAACATTACTGGTCCAACAGTAGCCATATGGCAACAACTACCTACAAATAAATCTGACAAAACTAAACTTTAGTCCAGGTATTCATCTGAAAATCAGAAATTTTGTTCAATATTATGACATTCTGTCATAATTTCTGCAAAATATGAGATATGATTTTATTGCAGATGAGAAAAATTAGTGACAGGTTAAGTGTCTTTCATAATTTCATAACAACATATGGAATCATGCTGTCATATTCCAGAGCAGTGCTGTGAGTCCATAAACCTGTATAAACTACAAATAAGATTCTATCATCTAATGAGGAGATAGGTATAGAAATGGAAGCATTTGTATTGCCATGAATCTGAGGCACATTTTTCATTAAAAAAAAAACCCCAAAACAAAAAAACATTAATCCATGACTTGTTGGAGAGAAAGGTAAGTCATCCACAACATTGAAGAAAAATTCTTCTAAAGTCTGCTATCTAACCACTACATTGACTTGCTAAATATTCTAAATTACTCACCTATTCAAATATTTTTTCCTTTTAAAATTTAAGTAACACTAGCTGGGCACAGTGGCGCATGCCTGAAGCTCAGCACTTTGGGAGGCTGAGACAGGAGAATCACAAGTTCAAAGCCAGCCTCAGCAACAGTGAGATGCTAAGCAACTCAGTGAGACCCTGTCTCCAAATAAAACACAAAATAGGGCTGAGAATGTGGCTCAGTGGTCAAGTACCCCTGAGTTCAATCCCCAATACCAAAAAAAAAAAAAAAAAAAAAAGTAAAACTAACTCCATTCCTACTATGGGAAGTCCAGAATTTCCCTAGACTGTATGGACCCCCACAGTGTTATATTTTCATGGTCATTTTCCTTCCCAATTCTATGATCAAGTCTGAAGTTTCCAGTATTTTAATTCCTATAGCCTTTTATCTCTCACTGTTGCCAAAACCAACATCATATCTAACCACTTTCCCTGTTTTTCTCATATTCTCTTTTTTTTTCTCTCTAGAAATCCCCCTGCAATTATATATTATCTTTTTTTTTCAATTATGCAGAGAAATTTTGATTTTTTTTTCTTGCTGATACTTGCTTCCTTTAAACAGTATTTTTTGTCCCTTTGTTCCTATCCTATTTGACCACAATGTTTAGCATGAGTCTTGGCATAATTTTCACACTATGTCTTATATCAGGTTCCCTGGAAACTTATCTCTTTCTTTTACAGAACCTTAAAAATAATTCTACTGGACATTAACATTGCATTAACATTCTACAGATATTTGTCTATTTCTTCCACTGGAATGTTTAAACTCTCTAGAGAAACGAACTATTTCATATTTGTCTTTGTCACTCCAGCTTTTAGCAAGGTGTCTCGTATAATGAGGCTTTTAAGATATTTCTAGTTGAATAATTTAAAGAAAATCTGTTATGGTTGAATTATGAAGTGTTCCCCAAAGACTCATGCATTAAAAGCTCAGTCCACAATGCAGCAATGTTCAAGAGGTGGGATTTGGGGAAGTGACTGGATCATGATGGCTCTGACCTCACCAGTGAATTAATCCATTAGGTGATTCATACTTAATGGCATTGTTAGAGGAAACTGTATGCAGTGGGGTCTAACTGAAAGAAATAAGTCACTGGGGGCACTGGTATATCTTGTCCCCAGCCCCTTCTTCGTGCTCTCTCTCTCACCTTCTTGGCTTCCACAAGATGCACAGTTTTGCTCTTTCAGTTTTGCTTCCGCCATGATGTTCTGCCATACCACAGGCCCAGAAACAATGGAGCTAGTCAATCACGGACTAAAACTTCCAAAGCCATGATCCAAAATAAATATTTCCTTCTCTAAATCAATTTTTTTCAAGTATTTGCCATAGCAACAAAAAACTTACTTATTCGAGAATCCATTCTGCAAAGTTATGCATTTATTTTCAGGCCTTCATTTCAAAATTTTGTAATCAGATTTGAATTTGCCAGGGGATGTTCTTCAGCATTCACATATTTCCACCAAAGATTGTGCATACCATTCTGAAACTTCTAGCATTTGTGCTTGATTGTAAAGTCAACCAGCCAGACATTCTAAACATATAAATAAATCATTCCCAAATCTAGAAGACTCTGATCCATTTCATAGCATGCTTTTAATTTTCCTCTTTGCTACTTGAAATGCAATTCAAAGACATGGTTTAGCTGATTAAAACTATAACTCTCTGATAAGTATAGAATAAGAAAAAGGAATTTTAAAATAGGTATTAAATTTTCCATTCTGTGTGTTGCAAAATGAAGGAGTCATAGGTTTTTAAATGTACATGAAATCAGCCTGAATGCAAACGCTACAAAAACAATGATATAGTGTATTGAATTGGTGACTAAGAAAATGACTGCCATACTATTACTACTAGTAATGCCATTTTACAAAACAATCAACTGTTGCTTGTAAACAAAATGAAGCACCCTTTTCTTCAACTTTAGAAAATAGTTGGAACTGTGGAAAATTCAGTCTGAATTTAACCCATACAAAATACATGGTAGGTCTACATGTAAGATGGAATTAGGATCTAGGTTCAGATGATAAAATAGGCTTTTTTTGCTACTGAGTGGGTGCTGAAACATGGAAAAATGGGAACATTGGAAGGAGAACAAGTCTTTATTTGCAGACTATCTGGCATTTCTACTTAATAAATGATAACAGTATCTTTTACATTATGACAATGAAAAATTACCCTACACCTTACTAAAATGCCCCTAGAGAGCAGAACCATGCCCATGAGTAAGCACTAATGTAAATATATAAGTCACAAACATATTCAAACAAACTTTACTTAATAATGCCTGTCCATATACATGAAATTTTATAAAATTTATCAAAATAGCAAATATCATTATTTATTAGTCACAATATGAAATAAAAGAATTTAAAAACATTAGATGAGATTGCCTATCATTGTACTTAAACTGCTGTCATTTCTTAAAATAATCTCATTATTTATGGTTCTAGCCAATAAAAAAGCTTATTTTGAATCATAGCATCTTATTGCATTCATAAATGTATAAATGCATAGTAAATTTTGATGCTTTCGAAATTCAGAAACCTATGAAAATTTATTATAATTTCCAAATCTAAGATGCTCCCCATTTTTCATGGTCTTTAGAACTGAGTCACACCTTGAGAACCCACCAAGACCTTGGTATTTTTAGAACTGCCCCTTATCTCCAGGCTGCAAGCCAGCAGGCTGATGAGGTGTCTAGACCATCATACCTCATTTGTCACTAACATTTCACTCTAATAATGAAAATGCTGGAGTTCAGGGACCTGGAGTCACATTTTTGATGGACTTCCTGAACAACTAATTGAACTATCTAAACCCAAGGTCCTAGTCATAGAGATTTTTATTACCTGTACCTCTGCTGGAAAGCAATACAGCAGGACAAAGACCATCTAATAAGATCCTGTAATAAGTTACTGACAACATTCTAATACAGACAATAGAGAAACCAACTCTGAGGCCAGCTCTTCCCCTCTGCTTCTGCTGGGTAGAAATAAGCTGACTGAAAATCTAATAGCCAAAGGCAGTTGCAAGAAACACCTATCATGAAAAAAGGCAAATTAAATTCCTGTGGGCACTGAGAGGGTAGGGTAGGACAATAAATGTGGTGTTAAGCTTGCATAGTCTGTTCTCCTTTTCTTTTATTGTTAATGTTGAATTAAACAAAATTGCACAGGGATGGAATGGGAAACTAATTAGAAATTCTAGGGTAAAAATTGATAAGGTTTATGCAATAACCAGTGAAGCAAGGTGACAAATCCTTACCCTTGAAGGCTGGTAAGATCTCCCAATACCTATGCCTTTGAAGGAGAGAAATTCTTCATTCCAGTGCACACAGAATCATCTTGAGAACCAAAAATACATGGACCTTCATTAACGAAAGATGTTAAGGAATTACAAATTATGTTTATAGAAAGTTAGGTTAGAAAGTATTTTTATTACTTTTGTAGAGTAATATTCTAATTCTCAAAACTTCAAATGTGAAACCAATAAAGCAGTTTTGGAGGGGATTGAGAGATTGAGCTCCAATGCAATTCCTTTTATTTTTTATACATATTGTTTAAGTCTTTCAACAATGCCTGGAACACAGTAAGCAGTTAATAAATACTTGTTGGGAGAAAAAAAATGTATGAATGAATTTCTTTTGCCAAAAGTCAGCTAATATTCAAGTGGAATAAAATTTAATAGGATGATAACTTTCAGGAATGTATTAAACAAGTTATCTATACTAGTTATCTGCTTTTTTTCAAGATTCCTTGATGAATAGTTTTGTATTTTTTCAAGATTCCTTGATGATATTTTTGTATTCTATATTTTGATTCAGAATAGTAGATTTATATTATTATGATATACACAATGATTATATTATTACAAAATACTTTTACAATGTGATATATTCTCTCACCTTTCATTTGGGTAGGTCTGGTTGTTTGAATAACCTAACATGTTATAACTATGTGGTAACATCATCAAAAGTAAGAAAAAGTAGTAATATTTAATGAACACCCTCTATGTGCAAGGTACTCTGAAATGCTCACATATTTTGAATTGCTCACAAAATCCTGGGTAGGCATTACCAGCATTTTATAGAGAAAACAATTAAGATGTAAAAAGAGGTGACCCAGAATTTTGTCCATGTGTGTATGAAAACCACCTGCTATATTCACTCATATCAAATTATAAATGTAGTTGAAGTATTGGAGCAGTGACATATAGAAGGAAAAAATAAGTAGGGGAGAGAGACAAAGAAAGGGAAGAAAAAAGATCTTCAAATGTGGATTGGGTTGGGGTCAAGAAAGCTGACAAATAAATAAATAAATAAATATATATATAAACTCCATCGTCCTCGGCAATCACTACTATTCATTCACATTACTGTAATTTTCAAAGATAAAGATTGGAAAATTGTTCTTTTCTCTTAATTAATCAATTATACAAAATAAAGGACATATTCACAATGCACCAAATGGAGACAAGTGGTCCCGTTTTTTTTTTTCATGTGACATATATAGGAAAAAGTTCTTATTTTAAACAAAACAAACCCTCCAAAAAATCACAAATGATATTTTTAATGGAACAACTCAAAATAGTTCATACATCTATGGAAGTGATAAATTGAAACTCATCATGACAATCTCTTTCTTAAACTCACCCACTCTCATAAACTACAAATCATACAACTGTTTTTTATTCCACAAATACCTATCTATGAAGTATATGATAAGGTTTCAGCTCTCAGTTTCTAGGCATAGAGAAATGAATACTCAATTCCAAAGTCTTTTATTCTTTCCCAATTATTCACTAATACTGAAATAGATCAAAGTAAACAGTTCTAGATGTCTAATTTGAACTAGTTATTTGTTTGAAGTCATTTAGAAGGTTTCAGTCAATTAATAACACTTTGTAAGAATAACTTTAATTAGTTATTATTAATACCATTAGCTATCAATTACCAAAAACTGTATAAGCTAATTCATGTACATTACTTCATTTAATTTTTATAATAACCTCATGACATACATAGTGTTTTTCCAATTTTATAAATAACAAAGCTGAGAGACTTAGAAACTGTCATAGCTAGTAAGCACAGAGCCAGTATTTTCAGCATAGTCCATGATCTCCAAAGCCCATTTTCCTCCACTAGACCACAAGGACATTAAAAGAGCTCCTTAAAAGCATTTCCTTTATCTTACACCAACTCCTCTCTAGGAACCTAATAGTCCACGTTCCTTTAGGTTTCTTTAAAGTCACTATTTTCTAGTCATAACTATTTTATGTCCTTTCCCTTTGAACTTTTTCCAATATCCAATATCTGGCACTCAACAGTCAACTTAAACATGTGCTTTGATTTGCAGTGATAAGATCTATTTCTACATATCATCTTCCCAGGCACTGTTAAACACAAAAGAAATGTACATCTTTCTCAAGTTCAGATTACATTTAATTGTGAACCTGATTTTTCTTCTATGTGTCATTTATCATTGAACCTTTATATATTCACAGTTATTTCCACCTGACCAACATGGCAGTCATGCTTGCTAACCTTCGTTCTATTCAGTTATGATAACACTTTCAAACTGGTGATTGCTTAGCCATGGCAATTAAAACAGGAACTGAAAAGTTGGGGACTACTTAAGCAGGCTTAATGGTTGTAGGTCAGTTGAAAAACCGTCCACCTGAGAGTGCTAAAGAACTGGAAGATGAATTCACACAGCAATGACTATTTTATAGATAAGCACTTGTGGGAGAGTAGGTGAATTTTAGATGACTAGAAAAGACTGCTCCTTAACAAATTCTAAAACATACATAAAAGAACACTTGGGAATTACAAACTAGTGACCTAGAATACCAGAAAAGGTTCTATGCTGATTCACTAAAAAAATTATTTATAGTATATTGTATGTGGAATAACAATAATGAAATGTTATCAGGGAAGAAACAAAACTGTAGAAATGCTATGCCACAAACCTAGTTTTTTATTTGACAGTACTGTCATAACTGAGGCAGTAAAATATCCCTTAGCATAATTAAGGAATGTTCTTTTGCTTAGTTTTTAATATAGTATTTCCTAATATATTTGCTGACAAACTTGTTTTAGTTTGTCAAAGAAAACATTAAGATCACAGATTGTAGATGGAATACATTTAAAATATAAATGTATTTATATTTTAACATAATGTATTTTATATAATACATTTATATTTTAAGATCATAGATCATGGACTATGATCTTAAAATATAAAAGTTGTATGGTATTGTGGTTCAACATTTGCCTTATTAAAATTGTTAAGTAACAAATTTGTCTATGGCATGTGTAATTCATTTCTAATTATTGTCCATAAGAACAGTTATTGGATAGCTTAGTGCTATTTATGTGTATTTTGTCTTATTTTTGTATTAATATTAGAATCTTTAATCTTTAATATTAGAATCTTTGTTTAAATATGTCATTTATATATATAGTACTAGTTCACATTTAACCAATGACAAAACTTGAAGACTCTGGTGTGAGAGTTGGGATAATCTTGCAAAGCCCTGGGTAGAGTACTAGGCACAATCCCAGGTCATGAAAACATTAAGGTTTTATTATTCATTATATAGCCAAAGAGTTTACCTGAATTATCTCATTTAATTTTCACAAGGACCCTATGTGGTCATTTGCATTTCACAGATGAGAAAATTTAAGACAAAGGAAGTTAATTTTCTCAATGTTACATCCAGTAAATGCTTCTTACACACAATGAAGTTTCCCACTCCTGTGGTTTTTGATCAATTTCTTCTATTTGGAATGTACTTTTCTCTTGTAAACTAGTTAGATATGAAATTTAAACTGGGCCTCACCTACCTCCAGATAAGTTTTCTTAGATCCTACATCCCCTCTAGCCTTCATAAATAGTCCCTAGTTCAGATTTCTGTAGTATACATCTTTTGGTATTTAATTTGCTATACTAGGAAACAAATATATGTTTTCATAGTAGTCTCTTTACTAAACAATGACTTCCTTTATAATGACTTCCTTTACAATGACTTTACAATGACTTCCTTTACAATGACTTTACAATGACTTCCTTTATAATGTTACCAAAATTTGAATCCAGGGGGTGCTTACTAATTTTAAATAAATTAAGTGAATAAATGAAAGGAAATTTATTGAAACACTATTAGGGTAACAGTGGAAAAGAGAATTTGGTTTAAAAATGAATGCTATATGCATTTTATATTAGAATTTTGGTTACTAAAGATAAATTTATTGAATCCATCCCAAAGATAGGCTTAGTGAAATATGGAAGGTCTATGGTACTACTTCTATTAACATGATAGAACAGAGCTGATTCTTGAGACAAAAAACATTACCAAGACTAATCTGTTAAAAGGCAAACTCTTAACCAAGCACAGGTTGGAGCTGAGTGCATATCTAGCATTTTAATGTTTTCTACTTATTCCACATTTTCCACATATTTTTCACATCTTATTCACATATTCTATTTTACACCAAAAGATCTGATACTCCTGACTTATTACCATTAAACATCAGGTCCTGGCTTATTACCATCACAGACTGAGTTGAAAGTTAAAATATCTTTTCCTTATTACCCTAAAGTGCTAATTAAAGAAATTTATAGTCTGATAGATACACTTGTATTAAGGTTTTGATTTCACTTACCTAATTAGACTTATGAAATCCCATATTTATTGATATAATAAATAACAGGGATTTGAAAATCATATACATATGTATACATATATATGTCTTTTTAAAATTAAAAGCAATAGAACTGAATGAATCTCAATAGCAAACATGGCAATGTTATTGTGAGGATTCTCTAGGACTTGTGGAAAAAAGAAAACAACTAAGTCAGAAGTCATTGTCTTAAACAATTGGATAAAAATGAGTAGAGGCTTTATAACCCTTGGTGTTTATAGAGAAAATAGATGAAAATTATGATGATTTTGTGCTAATGATATCCACCTGTGCAACAAAAAGCAAGAGATGGCTGCTAATGACTACATGGAAATGTATAATGAAAAAGTAGTGGGCAGTGATAAAACTTCCCTTTGAGAAATATCTGCTACTTAATTATTATTTGCCACAAATACTGTTGAAATTTACCTCATATAATCACATATGAGCAGTTGAGACTTAAAGAGGTTAGAGAGGCATGTCAAACATCACACAACTATGTATGTAAATGGCAGATGCAAGACTAATAGGACTCTGTGCCCAAAAAATGAGCTCTTAACTGCCCTTGATGCACTCACTAGGGAAAAGCACTGGGATATTTAGAATTAATATCATTATAGCATTATCAGTCTATTTCTCTCCAAAATGAGGAATGAATCCAACTGACCAGTCAGTCCAGCTACTAATCAAACATCCTGTTTGCTAAATCTCTTAGAGCAAAAAATACACAGAAATTGGCTTTAGTAGTTTGGCAATATTAATATAGTTAATAATTCCATTTTTTAGACAGAACAATTTAATAGCCATGAAAGTACTATGTTTTTTTTCTTATTTATAGAGTGCTTTGAGGCAATAATAAGACAGTTATAAGAAAAAAGTAGTGAACTTCATTCAGGCAAAATAAGAAAAAAACTGGTTGAGATGGAAGAATTCAAGGGTCCAGTTGAACCATGAAGTATTGTATTACTAGCACTGAATAAGAACTTTATGATAATAACTTTTTTCCATACTCTATGTATTTTTCTTAATGCCATTTGGTGCTGGATTCATATTCACTTTTCATTTTATAACAGATACAAATGTTTTTGATAAACATAATGAACACATCTTATTTTAATTATAATGTTTTGGTAATTTCTAAATGATCACATTACTTTTTCTGAGACATTTTGTTAATATATCAATTTTATTATTTTTGACATACTTATGAATTCTTTGAAAGAAGCTTCTTTGAATGTCTACTTTTTCATTCTCCTTATTTATTTAAGGAAAAGATCAGCTTCTATTTCAGAACTAATGAAATAGCATGGTCATTTTTTACTATGAAAACAGGATTAGATAAGAAGCACATAGAGAAAGGCACATAATAGATGTAGTGAAGTCAGTGTCATTTAGATATTGAAAAATGCACTCCAGCTGTATTACAGTCCAGTGGTCTATTTATAGAGATCACTCAGTGACTACACCAGGTAATCCTATTGTCCCCTTTAGGGAGGCAAACTCAGACAGACGTTAAAACTGCTTTTACAACAAATTCTTTTTCACTGGGTTTTGCTGCTTCTTTTTCCACTTCTGTAAAAACATACATGTGTTTATGAACAGAACCAAATCAGTACTGAAATAAGGCTATGCATTTCATTCATTTTAGTCTCTCCTGCGCCTCTCATATATACCAAGCCAAGTGTATTAGGTAGCATTCAAATAGAAAGACAACCAAAGGAAACACAATTATTCAGTGGTACTTCTCTTATGCACATTAGGGCATACTTCAGGAAGTTGATATTTTTACTCTTATTTTCCTTACATAGAAATTCTTTTTAGAGTTTCTTGATTCATTTCATTGGTGGTGTACAAATTATTGTTACAAATATAAATTGTGGAAATATAAATTGTTACTTCTGTGTTCTTCCCGTTTTAAAAATTCTGTTCTCTTTTGCTATGTCCTCATTTTAACTCCCTCCTGATATGCCTCATTGAATGTCTTGTTTCGGGTGTTGGAAACAGAAATCCTCCGCCAACCTAACCTGTCACTGACTCTGCTAGCTACGCTTAGAACTTTCATCAGGTTGTGCGTGGGCTTTTCTCCTTGCCTTACTAAATCCCCTGTATAGTCCTATTGATTTTTCTGTCAAAAAAATACCACACATCTGTCTCACAGAATACTATAATTTACTCTGATATTAGTATAAAAGCCTCCCCTGTAGTATTTAGGCTTGGGTCATGTCCTTACCTCTTCGTAATTTTCTTTGGTTCTCAACTCACAAAATTCAAACTCCATGGTTTGTTATTGAAGGCCTTTCACAACTAAGAAATGAGAAGAGATTCCTTTGTAACCCCAACCAATTATACATATAATCCCTCAGTTTGGATCCATGCTCTTAGGCTTCTGATGTGAATCTCTTGTGTTTTCACCTTGGACTTTTGCTTGGATAAAGATACAATAAGGGTAGGTTCCTACTTCATCCTCTCATCTCTGCAAGGGGTTTTGCAAACTCAACCAGTTCCAAAAGCTCTTCTGTGATCCTTAGAGTAAGAAGGCACATACTCTTAATTAAGAGAGGCAAACAGGATCAGAAACTCAGGTAAAGCTGAGTTGATTGAAAGATAAAGCTGAAAAAGCAGCAAGGAGACTATGTGTCATAAACAAATACTTAAAAGCTAAATAATGTCTTATTGCCACTGTACATGTTCAAAGATAGGAAGTATTAACAAACACTGAAATTCTTTCCACAAAGGACATGAGAGAAAGGTATAAGACATCAGACAAGGGGAACATTCCAAGTGCCACCAAATAAATTTATCAGATTCTTAGAGTGGAGTCTATTAGAATAGTGTCAAGTAAAATCTAGGAATTATTTTATATTTTTGCACCCCATTGTGCAGCAGGAAGAGGCTCACTTGCATAGGGGTAGAATATCACATTTTCTATCATAAAGAAAACACATTTTTGAAATTTGTTTCAGTTACAAGTCTAAAATTTTACTTAATTTGGGAAATATTTTGTCATCTTTGAATCATACTCTTAAATACTGCACTTCTAATCTGTCGAAGTGTCACTGCACATGGACAGATTGATTTATTTTAATGAATATTCACAGAGTGTTTAGAGCAATGTGTACCTGTGCTTCTGGCTCATGGTGAGTTCAGCATGAAGGATAGTTTGTTTAGGATAAAGGGTAAATGTCTGCCTTCAAAAGTCAGGCAAATCTATCCTAACTGAGTCAATTATAAACAATTATGGTAAGATTTTGAGTGATCACAGAGTTAATGAATAAAAGAAAATTAACACCTGACAAAATTAAAATAGAAACATTCTGAAGCAAGACTTTTGGGGTGAATGTTTCTGTATACGAAATTAAGTCTACTTAAGCAATGCTATATATTAACCTTTTACCCTTCAACAAACTAAAATGTGAGTATAAGATTGATGCTATTTAAAATAATTTGAACCTACTGAAGAGTACAAATAAAGTTGTGTTCTCCTGTTGCCCACATTATGCCCTAAATGTTCTTAAAGCAGTGGAAAGTCAGGAGGCAGCAGGTGTCCTTCTCTTGGATTGTAGTGGGCTTTATATCAACAAAAGCAAAAGAAAGTGGAATTGTTTTTAACAGCCAAGTTTGATTATGTATTTTTTCCTGATCATATACTATAAAATTAACTAACAATAATAATAAGAGCACTTCTGAGTGAAATAGGCTTATTTAAATTTGTCAAGGGTAATAACTGAAATCTAAGTAAAATCTAACATACAGCACACAGAACCATTTGAAAATAAGGCCCATCAGACTTGATCGGTATGATTTCAAATATTTTACTCACTATACTTTAAAACTAACATATTGGTTTTTGAATATAAAGTAAATGAAAACCAGGCTTTGATAGTTTATTTGGAAAGTATTCTCACTATCATATATAATATCAAAGATACAGATGGATACTTCCTTAGTCTTCGACATTATAAATAAAAACCAACATAACACAAAACCTAACACAAACCCACTATTTAGTTGATTTGTTTTTTGGTACCAAGGATTCAATCTAAGGACGTTTAACCACTGAGCCATATCCCCAGTTGTTTATTTTATATTTTATTTAGAGACAGGGTCTTGCTAAGTTGCTGAGAGCCTTGCTAGGTTGCTGAGGCTGGCTAGCTTTGAATTCACAATCCTCCAGCCTCAGCCTCCTGAGATGCTGGGATTACAAATGTGAGCTACTGCAGGAGGCAAAGCCACCATTTATAAGAATATTAAAAAAAAATATAACCATGGGGTTTTGAAAATATAGTTATAAGAACATTACATATTTGAGACATCTGTTCTTTTCTGCAGGTAATATACTATTAATTCCAAGTCAATTCCCCTAATGTAACATTTTAAAGGAAAGAAAAGTGGTATAGTCACTATAGTCATTTGCAATGAATATAAGAAAAGAGGATTATCTACCAAAAAGTCATAGACACAATACACAAAAGACAAGTGTGTTCTATACAAATCTGGGATATTAGCATTTATTCTTTAGATACTCATGATTACCTTAATTCATTTGTAGTTTTAATTTTGGAACTCTTCAAAATTATTTTTTGTAAATTTGTAAGCTTTATATAAATTAATCAAGATAAAATAAAAATTGCCTTCATTTTTATTCCAATGAGGAATGCATAATTTTCTTATGTTTTATAGTATCTCTGTATTCTTTTTTGCTTAGTTTGTCTTTTTTTATTGTTGGAAAAAAGAATAACAAGTAAATGAAGCAGTAACAATAAAAAGGCTAGGAGTATATGCACATGTTTTTTAAATATCAGTTTTTATCTTACATTTTAAAATATCTGATCCAAAAGACTAAGAGGCTGAGTATGAAAGCATTCTGTCTGTTAAATTAAGCATTAGATTTGGTTATCTGCTAAAATGCAGATTAAACATTAGATGATTAACTGAGTGTCTGACAGAGTTCAGAGAATTTGCTGGATATTCTAGCATCATAAAAATAAAACTGAAGAAACTGATTTCTGAATTAAGAAAACAGCCAATTAAAATAAGATTTGCACAATTTTCACATACTTTGGTAACCTTTGAATTTATAAATGGACCATACAAGTTCCAAAGCAAGATACCAATCTCTATTTGATGTCTTTATGTATGAGATAAAGCCATGTAAATAATATATAAGAAAAACAAAAACTAGAAAATAAAAACAATTCTTAAGCCACCCCTCATGATTTTTAAAAAAAGGTAGTACTTCACTAATAATATGAATGTATGTCAACTGCAAAGGCAAAAATTACAGTGTTCAGGGCGCAGGCCCTAGAGCCAGGATGCTGGGTTTTAGTTCCAGTTGCATCACTTCTTAGTGTGAGAAACTGAACAAGGAGGAAAGACAAGCCTTTTGTCTCTCAGGTGATGGCTGTGGTTTTGGTGGCCTTTTCCCTTTACCCTTTTGGGGCTGGGCAGGAAGCAGGTCTATTATCATATTCAATTCCCGTAATTGTTGCAAGTCTCTGGCTGTAACATTCAAAAATGAATTGTTCCAACTCAGCAGGAATGGTTTGCTTTCTTCCCTAGCAATCTCTTGTCACTTTACTTTCCTAACAAGAGTATTTCCACAAGAAGAAACATCCCAAACAGGTATGTCCAGCTTGTTTTGAAACCCCATGGTAAAGGTAAAGTAGCTGAAGTGGCCCTTCTTGGGTCCAGCTTTGTCCACCTTAGAGTTTAGGCTTTCCAAGTCTTATCAACAGCTTCCCACCCCATAATTAGGGAACCCTTCCCACATGTGGGAACTGTTCATAGGCTGCCACATGTAATTAGAAATCATGGGAAGACTCCAATAACAATCCACCAAAAATTCTTGGTGATTACTGTTTTCTGACAATCTTTTTAATCTGTTACAGACTTCATCACATTCTGCCCCAATTCCTCCAAACATTTTATTCTTATTGAAAAATGATATACTTTTTTCATGTTTATTTCACTTGAGTATTTAAGGTATATTTCTTCTTTTCCCAGGTTAATCCCTAAACCTGTCTTCTTAGGTTCTCATCTCTGTCCGTTCTCAATAACTTCTGCCTTGTTCTTCTTACCTGTACAATCCACAAATGTGTTCAGGTCACTCTTCATTTGCATACTTCTCTTTTGTGGGCATGTATTCACATCCCCTACATCTCCCTCCAAATTCCCCTTCCCAAATCCTAACTTCTCCAAACCACAGTCCTCACCAGAGGTCTCAGTGCCCTTACAACCTGTCCATTCCTTGAACCTTGAATTCCGGTTCTTATCACAATCCTCCATTAAATGAAATGATGGCATTTGCCAGTAAATGAATGGAGGTTGAGAATATCATGCTAAGCGAAATAATCCAATCCCCAAAATCAGAAGACTAAATGTTTTGCCTGATATGCAGATGCTAATTCACAATAAAGGGGAGGTGGGCAGGGGAAAATATAGGTACTTTGCATTAGGCAGAAGGGAGTGAAGGGAGGGGAGGTAGGAAGGATAACAGAATGAATTGGACATTATTACATATGAGATTGCATGACTGCTGTGATTCTATATCATGTGCAACCAGAAGAATGAGATAATATATTCCATTTATGTATGATGTGTCAAAGAGCATTCTATTGACATGTATAACTAATTAGAACAAATAAAAATGTTTTCTTACATGTTAGGGATTTTTTTATAGCTTATAATATCATATATTTTCTAACCTTGTCTTTCACTGGAATCTATCTTATCAACTATTTGAATCAATATACTATTTTAACATAGTAAACATTCATTAACTCTTATTTAAGTCTGATTAAATTGAAAGGAGACTATATGTTACATACTACATTCTGTATTAAGTATTAGTCTGTTAGAATCCACTTAAACCTGGCTGAAAATCTTGAGTTCTAGATGTAATTTATATCAATTGATAGCTTTATGTACCTAAATGTCTGTGATCCTCAGTTTTCTCAAATTTAAAATGGAGATATAATAATTTTCTGCTCATCTCATAATAATTTGATTGATGATTCAATCAGAGCGAATAATACAGGTGCAGCAGCGCATGCCTATAATCCCAGCAACTCAGGAAGCTGAGGCAGGAGGATCTCAAGTTTGAGACAAACCTCAGCACTTTAGCAAAGCCCTAAGAAGTTAGTGAGACCCTGTCTCAAAATAAGACATAAAACAGAGCTGGAAGATATGGCTCAGTGGTGAAGCATCCCTGGATTCAATCCTCTGTACAAAAAAAAGGAGGAGGTAATGGTATAATACATGGCAAACTTCAGAACAATTACAAATTATTACATAGGAAAATTTTTTTAATTAACAATTATTTTTGAACACACTTAAATTCTCAGTAAAATAAAAAATTAGAAAAGAAATAAAAATGAGCAAGTGAAAGGAGTATATCTATATAAATATTTATGTATATATATGAATGTTTATGTCTATAGGAATTTGAAATTTTGAAATCACTATACCTCTAAGATTTGAAAGACAGTTAAGAAATTTTATAGATTTTATTTTTAAATTGATAAAATCAAGAATTACAGATCTGGGCTGGGATTGTGGCTCAGTGGTGGAGCGCTTGCCTCGCATGCATGAGGCACTGAGTTTGATCCTCAACACCACATAGAAATGAATAAAAATAAAGATACTGTTTACATCTACAACTAAAAAACAAAATTTTTAAAAAAAAGAATTACAGATCTTTAAATCAGGAAAGGCTGTTGGATATAATAGTGAAAATCTTTGCATTTACAGCTGAGATAACTATTACTTAAAAGCTGTTTCAATTTTGAAATCAAATAAAAAATGAGCCAAGACTGAAGTAGGAAATATTTAATCCTAGAAAAAGAAGGAATATAGTTCAATATACCCTATATTGTATATATTTCTACACATTCTACATCTTTTTAATTCAGTTTAGATCCCTAACATCAAAATTCCATCTTATCAAGTGTTCCTCTTGACACACTTTCTCCCAACTGCTATTGTATGCATTATAATATCAGTGCACACCCAACACTGGTTTAAAACTGTAATAAAAATTTTCAAAATCGAAATTAATACATCTTGATGAAGAAGGTCCAAGGAGCATTGAGAAAGCTATATTCTTTTTAATAATGGAGTATATGTCACTTAAGGGAATATTCTAGTGGAAAAAGGATGCTACTAGGTAGATAAATGATATGAAGGATAAAAGGGTTTATTTTAAAACTAAGAACATTTACCTTCCCATAATCCTCACTCGAAAGAACATTATGACTATTTTATGAAATGGACTACATAAAATATAAATTAAAAGGTATTTTATAATGTTTAATCATTGAATAACAGAGGAAGATGTATATTTAAATGACAAGTTCCTAAGTTCTATTATTATTAACAGAAATATTCAGTATTACAACAAAATAGAATTTAAATGGAATTTATCCTTTATATGCTAATGCTGCAATTCTTACTAACTGAATTTTTTTAACTCTGGGTTATTGTTTTAATTTTATTGTTTTGAAGGATAAAGATAACTCTTTGATTTCAACATCTTAATTCTGCTTCTGAAATGCCATTTTCCGACTCAGAGTTGGAAAAGCAATCAATGTTTAAAAGTTAAAAGCCATTTCATAATATAGCCTTGAGTTATTAAATTTTGAGTAAATTTTTATTTTTATTTTCTCTATTAAATTATTTGAACAAAGCTCAATCCTATCTTACGAAATAGTTATGTACTTGTTTATTTTTGTCATACTAGGGATTGAATCCAGGAGTGCTCTATCACTGAGTTATATCCCTAGTCCTTTTCATTTATTTAGTTACTTTATTTTGAGACAGAGTCTAAGTTGCAGAGGTTGGCCATGCACTTGTGATCCACCTGTCTCTGCCTTTTGAGTGGCTAGGATTACAGATGTGTACCACCCTATCCAGCCTAAATATTCTCTTAAGAATTAAAATTAATATTAATATTCTTAAAATTAATATTAAAATTAGATTTAATATTAAAATTAAAGTCAAATTAAAAGTAATATTCTTAAAATTAATATTATTAATTAATTTAACAAATTAGAATAGAATGTTAGTGTTTCTCTGAAATTCAAGATAGCAATTCTAGACAGTTAAGAAACACTCTGCCTTAAAATGTAACATAGTAGTCTTCCCTTATTCATGGGGGTATGTTCCCAGAACTGCAAAGGATGCCTGAAGTCATATTTTACTAAACATACACACACACACACACACACACACACACACACACACACAATATTAATCAGGGTTCTCTTAAGGAACAGAACCAACAGGAGGTAAAATTATAAAAAGGGATTTATTAGATTAGCTTACACAACCAGAAGCTGGCTAGTCCACAATGCTGTCTGCGGGCTGGAGAGCTGGAGGAACCAGTAGCTGCATAGTCCAAGATGCTGGCACCACAGATAAAGAAAGATCAATGTTGTATCCTAATCTAAGACTGAAGGCTTCTGGAAACTCACTGGAGAATCACTGGTAGAGTTCTCTTTGGAAGAGTGAAGGAGGGAGAGTCTGATGTCCTCAGGCCATCACAACAGCAGCAATCAAGAACCCATTAAGAAGAATCAGCTTGCATCTCTGCTGCTTCCTTGTTCTTCTAAGGTTTATTACATCCAAGCCTCCAACCTAATGGGTTTGGTGCTGGCTACACTTAGGGAGAGTCTGCACTTCAGTTCCCTACTCCACATGCCAATCATCCCTAGACACAACCTCATTTACACACCCAGGAACCTCTTAATTTTAGGCATATCTTAATCCTATCAAGTTGACAATTCAAATTAACCATTACATACATGTTTCTATGGTAAACTTTCACCTTTTAAATTAAAGGAAGTAATTTACGGCTTCTTTTTGGTATATCCAAATTGCTTGCATCAACAATTTTGCAGTTGGGATCCATTACTAAGTAAAATAATGGTGATGTGAACACAAACACTAGGATACCACCAGTCAGTCTGTAACCAAGATAGCTACTAAGTAACTAATGCATGGGTCCAGAGCATATTTAGCATAGATACACTGAACTAAGTGATTATTTACTAGCTGAACAGAACAAAGTGAGATGGCACAAGATTTCCTCATGGTACTCAGAACAGCATTTGACTTAAAAACCTATGAGTTACTTCTGGAGTTAATATTTTCAGACATCAGTTCATAATGGGCAACTGAAACTGTGGAAAAAAATCAGAGATAAGGAGGGACTCTTCTGCAAAGGGTATATATAAAAATCCTATATACATGGGGATACTAAATTCAAGAACCTTGGAAAGTGTTTCTTTTATAGCAATCATGGCTTTATGACCCCGATGTGTGTGATAATGGACCAAAATATCTTGAAGTAAGGAGTTTCCCATGATGATTGCAGTTATTCCAAAATGATTTTGTTCTGCAAAGCGCATCTATGTGGATGATTAAAACAAAGATTTTAGGTCCCAGCCTGAGATTTTTTTCATCAAAGTTATATTAAAGTTACCCATGTAAACGTCATTGTTTCCTCTTTGAAATACACAGATATAGGACAACCAAATCATAGGCAATCAGTGGATATAGTACAGTAATCACCATCATTAAGTTCTGGCTGTGTATCTCTGACCAATGCCAGGGCCTACTCCAAGTTCCAGTGGTCACCCCCTCCCACTACTACTGCTCCGCAAGCCTAGGGAAAGCCATGAAATAGTAGCATGAAGCAAAGCTACTACTGCTAGTCCAGGGTTCCCCTTGCCTACACTTTTGTAAATAGATTTTTTTCATTCAATTCTTAAGGAATGCCTGTTTGTATGTACCATTCTTTTTTTTTTTTTTTTCTTTCCTTGCTGGGTCTCTGACAAATAAAAGAGCAAAGTCTGCAAAATTACATGTAAATAAATTAATGAAAAGGTTCAGACAATGATAAAATTATTAATTAATATGAGATGTAAGATATAAAAATGAGTAAATTCTTTAAGGGTTCTTTCAGTAAAAGAATTACTCCTACTTGGTACTAATCAGATCTTAGAATACAATGATGAAAAATGGTTGATACTTCATTTTACTGAGTTAAAAATAGACTCCACCCTGATGGGAAGATAAACTCGGGAAGATACATTCTTTGGGTTGATGACAATGGAGCACAGGAAATCTTTTATAATGCAATGACTTGTAAAGGATCTGAAATTATTTTAGACCTTCCTTCTCTCCTTCATCATCCAATGTTAGTTTTTCCAGACAAGTACAAAACCCAACAAACTTTAAATTAATTATATATTAACACCATATTTTGGAAGGATATGACCATATACAAGGAAACAGGTTTTTAAAATGAGAAACAGCAAGATAATCTTTTAAAATAAGGGCACTAAGAAAGGCAAGGACCATTTCATAGGGTGTCTTTTTCACTGATACATAACTTAAGTTGGTTACGTAAAATGTATCATTTTAATGATGGTAAAATGTATCATTTCTCAGTATATAGAATCATGAATTTTACATGTATGTTTATATATATTTCCATTAACAATAATAGTCAATACAATGTCCATTGAGTGATATACTTTAAAAAGTAACAGGTTTGCATGGTAAGTGGTTGGAATAAAGGTGTCTCCAGTCTATAACCCCATGACCTGCAAAAAAATTTCTGCAAATATATGGAAACATACAATGAATTGTTGAGTTAATTATGTTTAATACTTAAAGGGCAAGATGACCTCAAGGAAGATTTACTGATGATAATATAGCTAATTTATAACTTACTGAAAGTTGGTAGTATCTCATTTTTATCTGGAAAATAAACATGAATGAAGCCTGTCATAAAATGACAAGAGAGAGGAGGAAATTCCATAAAAGTTCCAAATAATTCAAACCTTGGTCTAACACACCCAAACTTCATAAATTTGTTAAAGCATATCTTTGCTCTATTTTGTTGTAAAGGTAAGATATGAAATTGCTTATCTTTTCAATTTGATGTAGGCTTCTCATTTCACAAATAAAATCCATTGAATGAATAAGAAAATTCATATCACAAATTGGTATTCCACACAAATAATATGTAACAAATATCTTGGCATGATTCTTATAAAATAATTTCAAGGAATCAGAAATTGATATTGTCAAATTGTATCCAAACTGGGTAGAAGTACAAATATTAACAGGTATATTGGTGTATTTGTCTTAATGTGCAAGTTGAGGAATGCTTTCGTGAATGATCAATTGTTTTAAAGCTATAAAAAGTTGGCTACTTTGAATCCAGCAAATGTTTCATTAAATTTAAGAATCCAAGAATTCAATTCAACAGGGATGACAAGACCAATATTTGTTGTCATGGCAACACAGACCAGGAGATTGCCTTTAACATATCATAGACTCTCCATTTGATAATCTTATAGATAAACTGCTAATGTGAATATGCTTAATTTTTACATCTCAGGAAATAAAATGATTCCCACACAGAAAAAGAAAATATAATTTAAAAAATACTAATATTTATTTATTTTGTCATCGACAAGATACAATCCGAGATGTTTAATGCCATGGTTAAACATAATATGCTTTCTCTAAGGGACCTACATTATTTTCAGTAGGTTGAGACTTATAAATACTTGAATTTAAGCAGGCATGCAATTCCCTCAAGCTAACAAAATTGGTTAGTATGTTAATCTCAGTGCTCAAACTTAATCTTTAAGCAATGAATAAAGGAACTTCATCAAGATAAAAGGGATACTTGATAGAGGCATTTAGCTTATCTTTTTTTTCTACAGAATCTGAATGCATTTTTCATGCCTACTTATCGCTAATTATTATTGGATACCATTAAAACAGCATGAAATACTGAAAGGAGCACTGAGTTGGTAGTAGTAAAAAAGTAAAACTGGATTCAAATCCACTTAAAGATCAGTTGTATACCGAACCAAATAGGACACATTTCTTTGAGGGGTGAACTGGTGAAATGCTGTTTTCAAAATGCACTGAAAAGAGCCTCCAATCCCAGGGACTGCCTGAGTGAGGATGTTGAGAACAGGTGGGAGAAATAAGGAAGGAGGGCTGTAAGCTGGGAAAATTCTGGAAGCTCACTCAGTCACACCTTGAAGTTGGAGCCACTGTGAATAATAAAACTATTTGATCATAAATTTGTACATATCAAATACACCTGCAGTCATTAAAAAATTAGTAGACTCTAAAGAAGATAGCTGCATGTAATTAAAAATTAATGTATCATTAAAAAATGTCTACTTAAAATCTTGAGGCATTTTAACAACTCACAGCAGATTTCATTTTATATATTTTTTGCTCTACCTTTTACCTATATGTAAAATGGCATTGTTTCCATTTTCCCTGATGAATCCTCACTTTTCTGTCCAGGTCCAATACAATGTCACTTTGTTCTTCCCAGATTCTTCCAGGAAGTAAATCCTATTTCTCTATAATATTTTTTTCTCTAGTATCTTTCACTTCTTTTGGCTCTCTTTCCTGATCACAGTCAACTCCTCAAGAACATCAACTTTTTCTTTACATCTATCCATCCCTCACCTCTTTAACCATTATCCAGTTCAGCTCAATGTCTGCCCAGACTAGACAGTTGAAAATTATAAGATGAATCTTTTTTATAATGATTAAAGCCTTTAGATTAAGAAAAGTAGATTCTAACAATTATTTTTTATTAATACATTTAGTAGGTGCCTCAAGTATTCTTTAATAAAATAAATTCATCATTTTGTAAATGAAATGAGTAAGCCTTCCATGGGCTAACTACATTATTTACATTTGAGCAATTAGATACACAACTGTATTTAACTGTATTCAGTTTGAGCATATTAGTGTTGCTTATAAAGCTGAAGATATGCATGTTAATACTATCATTCTAAATAAAATATCATAGGACTCAATATAAAATAGCACAGAAATTCTATGATGTTTCTTCTTGTATTAATATTATTAAATATGTATGATTTGGGATATTGTGTATACCTAAAAACCTTCTGACAGTCACAGAAGTTATGTTATCATTATTTCTCTGGCTTTGTTCTATGCCATCTACTTTACAGTAGATCAAACTGCTTTAGAAATACCTTCAGGGAGTTGTAGCATGAGAAATATCATGCTCACAGACATTAGTAGTTAGATCCTGGCTCACAATTTTAACTAAGTTCTGTTCATGAAAAAATTTTTATCTAAACACATGTGATTGGAACTGCAATCAGTCTGTTGTAATACAATTTGATCACTATAATTGATAGATGCAGATCTAATACCTTCAAGAGAATCCTAACACAATGTCCTTGTTATCAAAAACAGAAAAAGAGAGAAGAGGGTGGAACTGAAGGAAGGCGAAATATCACATTATTCTCATTTTACAACTGTATGTTAAAATTGTATTGTGCGTATCATTTCACATTACACTGAGATTATGTTTAGTAATAAAAAATTTCCAAGAGCAAAATATGATTTTTCCTCTTTTCTTCCTACCTGTTACATATATAACAAATGATAAACACTCTGCACCTCAAATGTAACCAATTTCTGAAATTATATATAAACATTTAATCACATAAAATATTACATTTTTACATATGTATATAAAATAGCATGTAACTTTTTTCTTGTTTTTATAGTCTACATAATAATATGTCACTTTATTGACTTCTTTGAACATAAAATTTTCTGAACTTTCAATATTTATTTAAAAGAATCTATTATATCCATGGAATACAGTGGAATTTATAAATATTTATTGAAGTAATTAATTTTTAACTAGAATTTCCATATCTTAAGTAATTTTTGAGCTTGATCATTTTTAAAGTTACATTAAAAATTTTCAAATGATGAAATGTATTTTTGCAATCATATCAACATTTGTTTGATATATTTTAACTTCCATCTCTCATGCATCCACATTAATAGTTATCTTATTTCTCTCATGGATTGTCCCTTTTATTATTAAATAGAATTTATCTATCAATCTAATTTGCTTTAAATTATTTTTTCTTATAATAAAAGAGCTAATTCTATTTTCTAGTGTTTAAATTTCTCTAGTATATCTTTACCCTTTTAATATTTCTCTTTGTTTTTAGAGTTGATATTTTACATTGCAACATAAAATCTTTAAAATATAAAAAAGTAATCATACAATGAAATTCATATATTCACCATCATGATTCAAATGATTATATAAATTTAAGTACATTATTCTTTTCATCCTCATTTTTCTGGCCTTAGCATTTTAGGCACATCAAATACTTACTGTATTATACCTTATGGAATGAGGCTTCTCATGTTTGCCAAAGACAACTTCAGTTTGGCTGAAAAAAATGCCTGTAATAAGTATCTCTGTATCTGGTTTCATACTGTGCACTAATACACATGCAATGTTGCTGCTTATTCTCTCCTATTAGCTGACCCAAAAAGTTATTGATAAAATCATACAAAACTTTTAGTATGAACTACAATATATTTTTCAGATTTTTTAAATTAGAGCTATGGTTATACACAGTAGTTGGGTTCATCCCAACAAATACATATATGGATGGAATTCTGTTTCATTTCATGATCCCCACTTTTCCCCACCTGCTTTTCCCCCCCATCCTTTCTTTCCTCCCCTTCCTCTACTCTACTGTAGGGTGTTCCTAGGGGCGATTTCATTCAAGGAAATGAAAGTATATGCCAGCTCCTGAGAAAAGGAAACCTATCTCATTGGTTACCTCCCGCTTCCGTGCTTATGGACAAGGCATGACTGCTTGTATTTGGTATAGGGTGCTCGCTTGCATGAAGAGGCCATGGCAGATTGACCTTTAAGCTGATTGGTCGAAAGGGACTATATATTCCTCCCCATTTCCCGCAATAAACGAGTTCCTATGCTGACTGGTCTCCCTGATGAGTCTGATTGTCTTCCCAGGGGATGGGAGGCGATCAGTGGGCTCCTGCCTTTCCTGGTTCGACCTCGCCAGGTAAGGCCCTCTCCTTCCTCTGCAGGCTCGGGGGAAATACAGGGCTAAAAACCCCGACACTCTACTAGACTTCCTTTCACTCACCTGTTTATTTATATTTGATTTGAACTACAATATTTTATATGAAAGAAGATACTGAAGATGAAATAATCTTAGTTATTATCTTTCATATCAGTTACAATGACTGACTACCATAAAGAGATGCCACGATTAACAGCAGCTTAAACAATGAGATTTATTAACTTACTTCATAGGCTTCCAGATAAAATTGGTTCCAGTTTTTGTAAATTTAGTAATCTAAGAATGTCCTCAAGTACCCAAATACATTCCAAGTTTCCATTGCACCATAGCTCAGCATATTGACTTTGGTGTGTATGGTTTTTCCCTAGCATCCACATATAACCAATCCAAAGGCACTCTTCCTGAGTGTCTCTTTATCAAAAATAAGTCTTTGGCCAAAAACTTCAGCAAGCCTCCTGCTTTCTCTTTGGTATGGCTGAATCATAGGCTTATGTGGGCAGCAATCATTACTATACAGAATGCAAGTATCCAAGACAGGTTAAGCCCGTGGCTCTCAAAGTTCAATGTGGATCAAAATCACACCAAGGACTTGTTAGAACAAGAGTTGCCAGACTTTAACCCCAGAGTTTTGATTTACTATATATTAAATATAGTTTGTATTTTTAACAAATTTCTAGGTAATGACAATACAGCTGAACGAGAGACAGACAACACACTGAGAATCATCGGTTTAGATGAAACAGCATTCACACTTGGAGGATCATAACAGGGCAAAGCATTTCAGAATGTTAAAAAAACGAACACAAAAACACTTGACTATTTAGATACTATCAATAAGAAAAGTGAATTGAACTTAGCTAAGGATGACTATACACCTGGATCTCAAATTCCAGTGCAAAATATCTTAACAATATTCATGTTGAAGTGCTGCTTCCTTACATGACTTCTTCCTACCTGCATTCATTCTCTACTCCACCTCTACCCCTTCTCAATTACAAAAGGTACCACTGTTCTATTTCTATGACTTCCTATGGCCTCAAAGGCTTTCCATATTAATTATTTATTCTCTTTGAACATTCACATTCTTTTTAAAATCTCTATTACAGACATATCCAAGTTTTATTTTTTCATCTAACAACTTTCCTTTAATCAATCCAAATATCCCTGAAGCTACTTTGTTTCCTTTCTGGTTAACCATGAAACTCTCTGAAGAAGTAGTCTATTACTTTCATTTCTTTGTTATATACTCTTCATCTTCCACATTCAAAATCTACACTTTGGTGGAGGGACCTATGGATTGAACCAGTTGTGCTTTACCACTGAGCTACATCTATAACCCATTTTATTTTTTTATTTTGAGACATGATCTTACTAAGTTGCTGAGGCTGGGCTCAAACTCATAATCCTCCCTTTAGCCTCCTAAATTATTGGGATTACAGGTGTGTGACACTGAAACAGCGAATCTTTTTTGTTTTAATTATAGCTTTCTAATTACACATAGTAGTTGGTTCATCCTGATGAACTTATACATTTTAATCAACAAAGTAATGGCTTCTTTTTTTCTCTTTATTTAATTTTTTTTTTGATTTATAATCAATAAAAATCACTCTGTGATATGCAGACCTATGGGTTATAACCAATGCATAAATTCACTTATCTGTAGTTA
>CM053408.1:53600755-53619597 GCA_028644305.1 Xerus rutilus
TTTGGTACTGGGGATTGAACTCAGGGGCACTCGACCACTGAGCCACATCCTCAGCCCTATTTTGTGTTTTATGTAGAGACAGGGTCTCACTGAGTTGCTTAGTGCCTCGCCATTGCTGAGGCTGGCTTTGAACTCGCGATTCTCCTGTCTCAGCCTCCCTAAGTGCTGGGATTACAGGCTTGAGCCACCGCGCCCGGCTACTTATCTGTAGTTATAATCCTCATAAAGAATATTTTCATCAAATCAAAAATTCCATCATGCTGTTCCTCTGTCTTCTATCATTATCCTCCTCTCCTGGTCCCTGACAACCACTTATCTGTTCTCTATCCCAACAAATTTGTCTTTTCTACATCATCCATAAATCAACTCATATAGCAGGCAGCTTTTGTACTCTGCAACAGAACTTCTGAATGATGGCATAAGCACCCTTTTATTTTAAGCCCCTTTTTCCAAAATTGCCACGGTGCTGTTTTTTTCTAGGATCAGTTC
The DNA here is from genome assembly GCA_028644305.1 of Xerus rutilus. Lineage (NCBI taxonomy): Eukaryota > Metazoa > Chordata > Mammalia > Rodentia > Sciuridae > Xerus > Xerus rutilus. Next base: position 53,601,245 of record CM053408.1, read on the forward strand.
ACTTCTCTGTCCATTTCTGCACTGCATCCTCTAGATTCCTCTTCTTAATCTTTAAATGTCAGTATCTCACGGAGATTAATTTTCTTTCCTCAATGTATTCTCACAAAAATTCACTAACATCTACCTGGACATCTACCTTAAGATTTAGGCTCAAGCTTCATATTTCCAATAGTCTAAGTGGACTTGGCATGGAAATCTCCACTTAAGTACCTGCCACACATAAATCTCAGTATCCATTTGAGATTCCCTTTGTGCTGCAAGTGCATATACCTCTCCATTAGTTTCTGTCATTCCTCATGTCTCAGTACTCTCCACTGTCATACTGACTTTGCTTCTTGGTTCTACCTTGTTATGAACTCTTTCATGAATATATCTCTGGCACTATGATTACTGTGCTAAAGAAAAAAATAACAACAAAATCCCTGCTGTTTTCTTTGTAATTTATGCAGATAATCTACTTAGATACCTCACATTTTTATTATGTTTATAAATACATGACATATTTATATTGAATAAAATATATATCTTTTGGTTTAGTTGTTCTTCCTCCCTAAAGACTTTCCTAGCCATATCAACTGAAAAAATTCTCCCCCTCTTCAGACCACTTGGGTGGGTTGTTTTGGAATCTAATTTCTGCAATATACTTTTTCCTATTTTGTTTAATTTTTGTACACACCATCTTATAGCTATTCAATTTGAAGAATTGAATGCTCAATTGATTTGATTCATATTTGCATTCCTATAGCTCATAGAACAGTACATTCCTGTTCTTATTAAATGTGTGAATGTTGAAATTAAATTGACTATAACATAAATATAGCTATGCATTGATATTTTTAAAATATTTTTACTTTAATTAATTAATTAACTATTTTTAATGTAGTGCCAAGGACCAAATGAATCCAGTGCCTCTCATGTGCTATGCTAGTGCTCTACCACTGAGCCACCACCCCAGCCCTATGCATTTACTTTATATAACTTTTGTTAGATTCTACAATAAATTCTACCTATTTATTTATTTATTTATTTAAGGTTGACATTGGACCAGCATCTATTATTCGACTATTCTTTCCAGTCACATCAGCCACAGATAGTAATGCCTGTTATATAATTTTTCTGAAATATTCTATGTTTACTATCAACTGCCTAGATAAGCCTATCTCATGGTGTATTTTTCCAGAACCTTTTAAAACTCTAGTAAAGAGCTGTTCCTAACCTCTGATCTTTGGAACTCACAAGTCAACTTTGCCAACCTGACTCAACTTGACCTTATTTCCCAAAGCCAGCAATGGTGAATTGCTGTCAGTCACAGAGTTATGTAAATACTAAATATAGTGACCCCTACTTCCCAAGGCAATATATATCTGCTTTAAAAATAAAGGACTTTTTGGCCATGGCAGACAGTTCATTCTTTTGCAGTCTTTTTAGCATCTAGAGAGTTTTTTTAATACATGTAATTAAAGATCAGAAGAGAGAAATCAATTATATTTCTAGCCTTTGCCATTTCATTTTACTTATCTTCTATTAGTGACATTAATGACTGACATTGCTGTAAGTAACTTCATTATGAGGTTATTTTTTTTTTCTAAGCTGAATGATGACAGTTCCCTCATTCTTTTCAGAGGCAATTAAAAGATCTAAATAAACTGAGTTTAGCATAAAATGAAAATCAAGTGCTAGCTTATAAAAATGAACCCAGTCAGTAGGGAAAGATTAATGAAAATACTTGTCTTCCTTAATGACATTTTCCCCAACAAATCAGGTATCAAAAATTAAATAATTGCATTATTAAAAATAATGTAAAATACTAGCCCCAATATGCTTGAGTGCCAGGAAAGAAATGTAGTGAAGAATATCTGATATGTAAGGTGAGGAATTTCAGGGTGACAGAGATGGACAGAGGGGGAAAACCCTGAATGCTTAGTCCTGAATGGACTAAGAGAAAAATGTTGTCCTGCTGCTTCTGCCAGCAAGGAATAGACCACTACAAACCAATAGGTTATCCCTCATATTTCATCATAACCTAGAATAATGCTCTTTCTACAGGCATTGAAATGAACAATAAAACTGATAAGCAACATGCTGGTTGACATAGTAACTTGATTTTAAATTCCAAAACTTGAAGAAAGACAAAAGGAAGTCCTTCTTGCTGAAAGAAGAAAATAGATCTCTTCATACTATAACATAAAAGGACTCTGAATGTGTTTTTTTCTGGAACTGAGGGTGCCCTTTGCTTTAACTCTATTCATTCTTGCTATCACTTACTTGATTTCCAGGGGACATATACACTCTATGATAAGACCTCATGCAGGATCACAAACAGGCTTAGAGAAACCAGAATACAACATTTCCAGTTACCTGTCTTATAAACTATGGCAAGGGATTATTATCCTATGGTCTTCAAATTTCCCATTTGAAAATATACTGATAGAAATATCATTTTTTTCTACTCTGTTCAATAAAATATGCAAAACTTAATATGTCTAAAAGGTCTAGGATAGTATCTGATAAATAGCAAATGATAATCCAAAAGTAGGATTAGAGCATCTCCAATTCCAAATTCCAAAATTCAAAATGTTCAGAAATTTGAAATCTAGAACACCATCAGCATGCAGAGTTTTCTGAAACTAACATCTCAAACAATTCAGGTCTAACATATTTTTGATAAGGGATTTTCAAGCTACAAACAGTTTCAGTGTCTGAGAATTCATTCATTTTTAATGCTGTTGTTAAAACTTACACTATCAGTATTAGTACCTTGATCTAAATTTAATTTAAAAAGTACCCATCATTTTACTTTTTGAAAATTAATGTCAACAATGTGATTAACATATAAGGTAATTTCAAGTGGTATAGTCAATGCTATGCCACCCATTTTAAAATTTCTTTCTTATAACAAATTATCAGGCATTGTTGAATAATTTATTCAATCATGTCATACTTTGAGCAAGATTTCTCTTCCCACAATATTAATTTTTCCCACCAGGTCCTTAAAATACCTCACAACCATAAAGTAAATATATTTTACTATCCATTCATTTATTCATTCATATAAGAAAATTTTGCTAGCTTACTATGTGTCAAACATTGTTCTAGGCATCAAACAGACAAAAATGTCTGCCCTTATAGAATTTGTAATCCAGTTAGAAGGGGCAATAAAGAAATAAAAATTTGTATGATATGCTAAATATCCTGAGAAAAAATTATAGCAAACCAATCTGATGGATATGCAGGGTGAGAAATTTTCAATAATGAAAATGGTCAGGGAAGACCTAAGAATGTGAAATTGCCATAAAAATCTAAACAAAATAAGCAAATTCATCCTGTGAGGGAAAATAGTACACGCAAAGCCCCTAAGGTGGTAACAAACTTGGCTTTTTAAGGAGTAAAATGTGTTCGGTGCAGTATGCACTGCTTGACCAAGGAGAGAGTAATAGAAAAAGAGAGACAGGGGAGATCATGCAGGTTCTTGATGTACATTAAAATGACTCCATCTTCCATTAAGAATTGGAAGAGGAGGGGCTAGATTTTGAATAGTAGTGATTAATATTTTAATATAATTCCTCTGCTTGATATATTGAAAATACACTAAGAAAGCAATCAGTGAAGTTAGTTAGAAAGCAACTGAAAACATCTAAGTTAGAAAGGAAGGTTTTGGAACAGGGTAAAAATGATCAAGTTTAGACAAATTTTGAAGGTAGAACTTTTAGGTTTCCCTGTGTGTAGAATAAATATATAGATGAATGATGGAATTGTAAGTGAAATAGAAAATATTGCAGCAAGAACAGTATGTTGCAATGTTGTGGAGAAAATAGAAATTTCATTTGGGGCATGTGTTGGAGATACTTTTGAACATGCATGTACAGATGTGAAAAAAACAACTGAATGTACATATACCCATAACAATAATCAACACATGGTGGGGGGAAGGCGGGGAGAGAGAGAGGGAAGGAAGAGAGAGAGAAAGAGAGAGTCTTTTTTTTTTCTTATTACCTAAGAGCACACCAAATTTGACTAACCTGAGTTTTCAAGAGCAAAATCATTTTCACAACTTTGCAAACTGTCTCATTCTTCAGGCAATTTACTAGCTGATAACTTATCCAAATATACTAAGGTTAAGATAACTTAATATCTCTCCTTTCATTTTGACTATTTAGTCATTTTGAGACAGGTAGTTCAATGACACTAAGAAGATTCACATTGCTTTGTAGCCATCACCACCATCTAACTCCAGAACCAATTCATCTTTGAGAACTAAAGTCTGTACCAGTAGAGAGTTCTATCCCACCTTTTCTCAACTCTGGGCCACCACCACTCCATTTTGTGCCTCCACGAATTTGACTACTCTAGGTACCTCGTGTATGTAGCATTATACAGTATTTGTCTTGGTTGTGATTGGCTTATTTCATGTAGAAATACACCTTCAATGTTAATTCATGTTACAGCATATGTTAGAATTTTCTTCCTTTTAAGGCTAGATAATATTTCATTGTATACATATTCCACAGTTTGTTTATACATTCTGTCAGTGGGCATTTGGGTTGCTTAGAGTTTGGGCTGTGGTGAATAATACTGCTATGATCATAGATGCACAAATATTTCTTTCATGTGTCTGGGTATATATCCAGAGGTAGACTTGCTGAATTAGGTGGCAATTCTGTTTAAGCTCTTGAACAACTGCTCTACTATTCCGAAAGCCTATATCCTTTTTATCCAAAGCGGGAAAAAAATGAATATGAATGAATGTGAATGACCAGAGATTCTGTGAAGTATAGGAAAATAAAGCATTAAAACCAATGTGCAATGGAGTCTAGAAGAAGGAAAGAGAAAGTGAAGCTTCAAAAATATTCCAAGAGTTAATGATGATTTTGAAAATAAATTTAATGAAAAATACCAAAGACCTAAACAACTCAATCCACCCTAAAAAGTATAAATATACCTGAATATAACATGATAAAACACCAGATCATTTCCCCCCCAAATCGCTGAAAATTAGCTATAAAAAAATCTTAAAGGCAACCAGAGATGAAAGGCATTGTACATACACAGGAAGAATGATGTCAGCTGAGTTATCAAACATTAATTGCAGCCAGAATTCAATCAATGAAGCAAACATTTAAGGTGCCAAAAGGAAAAAAAGAAAAAAAAGAATGAAACAATACAAAAATTGTTCTTGAATTTAATATCCAGAGAAAATATTGTTCAAAAATAAATGGAAATAAAGATAGTTCCACAGTAAATGAATCTGATGTAATTTGTCCTTCACAGATGTGCCCTGAAAGATACATTAGACGAAATCTTCAGACTGAGGGGAAAAGATAACCAAATAGAACCACTGACCTCTACACATGATCAAAGAGTAACTAATGTATTCAATATGTTATTAAATATCTTTTTTTGTTTTTTCCCTATATAAAATCAAATGGGTTATAAAAGTAAATATAATAATGTTTTAACACATGTAGACTTGACTATGTGCCCACAATAGCACAGAAGCATTCAAAAGCCGTATGGACAATTACATTACATTGGTGTAATATTTTACACTACAGGGAAGGCAGTATAATATTTGAGAAAGATAATAGTAAGTTAAGGGATTAAGGATGCATTCTGTAATCTGCACAGTAACTATTAAAATACAGATTGTATTTTATTTATTTATGCAAAAATATACGTAATATTTATGCATATTACTATATGCATATATTTATATATACATATGTATCTATATGCAGGTATTTATATATACAAATGTATGTGTATCTCTATGTGCATGTCTGTGTATACACTATATGTGTGTGTGTGTGTGTGTGTGTATTTTTTGTTTTTTAGGGGAGCAAAAATTCTATAAAAAACAAAAGCAAAAACACTGATTAATTCCAAAAAAGGGAAAAAGTTTTAAAAAAATCCTAACTGAATAAATGGAAAATAAGTGACAATATGTTATACTTAACACGTCCATATCAGTAATCACATTCAATGTAAATGAATTAAATACCACAATTGTTAGAAACTGTCAGATTGAATACTAAGTGACATCCAATTGTTTGCTGTATACAATAAATTCACTCTAATAAAAGCATATGTTAGTTGCAAGTAAAATGTAGAGTAAATTAGGCTTTTAAAATAGTAATCATAAATTTACTATTAGACTATTAATTACATTTTAACATTGGCTATTTAATATTAATAAATGATTGATAATTTAGATATGATAACTGTAATGTGGTTAGTATTTTTTTAAGAGTTCATGTCTTTTAGGATGCATATGGAAATATTTATTGATCACAAAATGTCTAGGATTAATTCCAAAATATCCTGGAGTAGGAGGAAGGATTACTCAACAAATACATGGAGATATGGTAAATCAAGATAGGTCATGCAATGATAATTGCTGCACGTTGATACTGAACACATGAAAATTTATTATACCATTTTCTCTCATTTGTATATGCTTGAAATTTCTAAAGATAAATTTAAAATGAAATCAATCAGAACAAGAGAATAAAACTGAATTTAGCTTTTCATGGCAGATGTACTATGGAAATGTTAAAATGATGGACATTAAAATTTTTGTCTGTATTTCATACTGCTGGTTGGGCCATTTTAAAATGTTTAATTTTAACTTGCAATTTAAGATACCCAGTTTCAAGCAATCAGTATGGTGAAGGTATCTACAAACCATATGATATATCCCATGAAATGAAAGATTTAAGAGGGATATGACACAAAAACAGTTTTTTCAAATATCTGAGAAATGATGCAACTCATGGAAGGATATCTACGTGGAAATAACTGAAGGTAAAGGGAGAAAGCACATATTATCTCCCAATTTCCACACTTTCTTTCCCACCCCTCTTCCTGCTTCTCATTGCTCAGGTCCTTGTGCATTCCCCACTCATCTTCCTTGCTCTGTTCACTACTCTATTTTCATTCAACTCTTCCATCACCTAATTCCTCTGGCTCACTTCTGACAAGCACCTGTTCCTTATTTCTTTTTCTTTTTTAAAAAATTTTTATTTGTTACTTTTAATTATACATGACAGTAGAATGCATTTTGGCAAATTATATATAGAGAGAGTATAACTTATTCTATTTACGATCTCATTCTTGTGGTTGTACATGATGCAGAGTTACCATGGTCGTGTATTCAAATACAAGGCTAAGAAGGTTATATCCGATTAATTCTACTGTCCTTTCTATCCCTCCTGCCTTTCCTTTTGTTCTCCTTTGTCTAATCCAATGGACTTCTATTTTTTCTCCTTCCATCTTCCCTTGTCTTGGGTTAGCATCCACACATCAGAACATTCAGCCTTTGGTTTTCGCTCTTTCTTATTGAAGACTCTTCTCAAAAGCTTTCGAAGAAATACCTTATGTTTGGAAATGGGAAGCATGGATTTGGATATGGTCACTATTTTCACGGCCTGATCAACATGATAATAGGAGATTTGTTGAGGGCTGAAAATGAAAGTCTGCATGTAGTTTCCTATATAACATGATGTTTAATATGTTTAACACAGTTTCAATCTAACAAGCTTGACTGGGTACTGGCTAGTATGAATTGTAGTATGTATTACATAATAATATGTCATATTATTATAATATGTAAAAGTTATATTACACTATACTGCAGCCTATTAAGTGTGCAATATAAATGTCTATAAAACAGTCTACATACCTTAATTGAACATACTTTGCTGTTAAAACATGCTAAAGATCATCTGAGTTGTTGGAAATATGGCAATGGTAGACTTGCTCAGGACAAGGTTAACACAAACATTCAGTTTGCAAAAAATACAATATCTTAAAAGTAAAATAAAATAAGGTATTCCTGTATTTTGCTTGAGACTACTAATAGAGAGGTGACAATATGTAGTAATTAGCAGTACAATCTTTGGAGTTGAGCTATCTCAGGTTCAAAACATAAGCTGACCTTAAGCAAATCAATCATTTAACTTCCCAGTGACCTAGTTTTCTTATTTGTAAAATAGGAAAAAAAATTACTCTCTACTTAAAAGTATTGTTATAATAAGAATTTCCATGAATTGAGATATGCAAAGCACACAGAATAGTTCCTGGTATCTATTAATTAGTAAACAAGTGTTATATATAAATTAGCATTTTTAAAATTACAGTTGACTATTTATTGAAACATAACCCAACATTTATTTCTTGATTTCTAAGATTAACTGAACTTTCACTATACATTCAATCCTTATTCAAAATCTCATGTGGGAGGTAGTATCATGTAAGCGATGTTTACATATCATTCATCAGCATATAAATGAGCTTAAAATAGTTAACACTTTGCCAAGTAAATACCTTTCAGAGCATTCATCATATAGGGAAAATGAGATGAAAGAATATAGAGGAAATAAAAGTTGTTAGAATGTAGAAGGTTATGGAATCTTTTGTAAAAATATTTACTTTTTAGTTGTAGGTGGACAGAATACCTTTATTTTATTTTTATGTGGTGCTAAGGATCAAACCCAGTGCCTCACATGTGCTAGGCTGCCAATGCGCCATAACCTCAGCCCTATGAAATCTTAATGTTAAATTCATTTTTAAAAAATACTTCAACAGATACTGTAAGCTCTAAAAATGATGTCTGTGACCCTCATTTGCTTCTTTGATGATCAGTTTGTTAAATGCTACCTAATGACAACAGAACAGTATGCAGAACATTTAATAAATGTAAAATGAATTGTGTTTCAAATAACAATCTAATTGGAAATTCCATTAACAAAGAATATTGCCATAGTGGTAGATTATAGATTAATCAAAGGCTATTAAAACTCTCTCCTGTGGTGCTAATGATTTTTGTTTTTGCTGTATATAGACTAGTGAAAGCTTTTGTTGTTCAAACTGTTTTTACAGTAGCCAGAATAATGGCAACACTATCACAGGTTCTGGTGAAACCAGGCTCCCAGTCAGCTAGGAAGATGTTTCCTCACCTACACCAGACAAGGCAAATATAATGAGTAACAGCTTAATTTATCCACAGTACAGAAAATACACGCAAGTTTTCTTTAGTTGAATGGAGTGCAATTAAGCATGATATTTCAAGCTTGGCTATTCAACCATTAATAGGGAATAGTATCTTGGGGTAAGATTTTTGATACAAAATTGAAACAGACAATGGATAAAATCAATATTTTTCCAAATGCCATATAATTTCTCTTTCAGAAGTAAAACAAGATTCCCTTTTGCCTGGTCACCAGCTGATGGCTGCCTTCATTCATGAAAATCTAAAGGAAAGGGCACTATTAGTGTCAACAGTTGGCCCCACATGGAATAGGTGTATAATGGCTTTTGATTTGCAACCCTGGCGGCTGTTCACAAGCTTCATTTAGTTTATGGACCTATATAGTCACTCTTGAATCCAATTGTTACATGTTGGTTTGCTCTGTCAGCTGCTGTTTCCCAGCATGTCAGAGATATGTCATGCTGCTGAAGCTTTTTATCAGCAAGTTCATTTAAAAAGATATCTTCTGCCTGCAGTTACCCTGCTTCAGCTCACCATATGATTCCTGTTCAGGTGACCTGCCATGCTGACAGTGTCTAGGTTGCTAGAGTTTTATAATATTCAGAGTTTTCCAGCTGATGTATTGTCTATATTCTAGGATCTTGTGTAGTTAACTACCCACAACATCTGACAGTGACTAATATAATGCATAGAGTAACACTGGAAAAGTATTTAATGTATTAAAGTTTCTGTGATTAATTAAACATATCGCTATCCCAGAGTTATAATATAAAGATGAGTAGACCTTTAAAGGGCATAGAAATAAACTAAAAGCATTTTCACTTCATTCTTGTGTATTCAGGGGAAATTTCTTTCAATAACTTTTTTCAAAGGTAGATAATAGTTAAAAGACGTCAGTTTCTATAAAAACTGTATTAATGTGTGCAATAAATAACATTAGAAGGGTGAAAAGGTATCCTCTTGAAAGAAACTTTCAATCTCCTTTTATTATACTCCAAATATACAATCAAGCTATACACTCATTGTAAAATCTGTTCCCAGTATCAAGGAGGCCTAATATATTCTTATTTGGTCACTATTGTGTCTAGCTCTTTATAGACAATATTGCCAAACCTAGTGATTATTTTAATTACAAATACTGACCACCTGGCAAGAAGACTATAATATGTGTGCATAAGCAAGCACAGCAGAGGAAGCCAAAATGCAAGCTACTTAACTTTCAGGACTACTAAAGCTGATTTTATAAAGAGAACAATGATCTCCCAATGAGAGAGGAGTCAGTCACATTAAATGTGTACTCTCCCTGTCTGTGCCATCTTTTGTCAGCTACACGCCAAACCTGCTAACGTGCATAAATTGTTGTTATGTGAAATGAACATGAACTTAGATTGCTGAACTAAAATCTATCTAGTTGGCTTACATACATTTGTTAGGAGGATTACACTAAATTCTGAGGTTAAGTATATGTGATTTAAAGAAAGCATTCATAGGGGCTTCAGTACATGATTACTTTTCAGCTTTGAGTCTTCATTATGAACTACATTTGGCAGGGATAAAGAGAAGTACATAAAGAGAATTTTTAAAAGAAAAATACTATCTCAGTGTGGAGCAGATAAAATGACCTCACAGGTCTTTATAAGTTTCATGAGCCATTATTGTTTACAGAAACTACTGATTTCAAGAGATGATTGAGGAACAAAAAAGGAAAAGAATGGAAATAAGTTTCACCTTAAGCAAAAAAAAAAAAATTAAAATATTCCTACATCAATCTCATATTTAAGAGACAGAATCGTACTCAATTAATTTTAATTAAATTGCTCCATTAGCTTGATTTTTTTCCTTGACACTGTAGAATCTGACCTTATGAATCTATAGAAGAGTTCCAAGAGCTTCCACCATAACAAACTGCTTCACTTAAGCTTTATTACCGATTACATTTAATGACCTGGAAAGGATAAGGACAGCATTCTGGTTTTTCAGTTTGATGATACCTGTAGTATAATATGCTGAAAGGTCTCAATTTCTAGTGGCTGGGGGAGTGCATGAAGAAAAGGCCATAGTCATTGAAGAATACTATATTAAATCTTGAGGTTTCTGAAATATATTTTAACTATATCGTCTCCGTTTTTGAAAGACAAACATGTCCTTTAAGTTGAACATTAATCAACATTCATTAGAAAGAAAAGAATGAAGTTCTTCTTAATAAGGAATTTTGAATTTCATTCTAACTCTGTCTTGTAATTGTTTTAACCTCAGTTGAAAGTTTATTCTAGGGTTGTCATCAATTAATTCTCATTCATTGGGGTGACTGTGCAATTAATAAAATTTTATGAATACATATACTACACTCAAAAATTACTGAACAGGAATTATGGAGGACCTCTTCAAATGTATTCTTATGGATATTTATTTATTCTTAGAGTATACATGAACAGAAAATAGCAAATAAGAGTGTCATTAAAGTTAAAAAGATTATGTCTCCTAAGAATAAGTGAAGTAAAGATTTGGGAAGGAATTAATCAACTTGATCCATAATTTTATAATAAATTTTAAAAATAATATAGTTGAGATTTTTAAGAAGGGATTTTCAATTTAATATCAAACTTTTTACTGTTCTATTACAGTGATCTTACATTTTAATACCATGGGACCCATGAATGTATAATTTCAAAGTAAATAATTTATTTTGGCCCATGTCCACTCTTGCCCAATGTTGGATCACTCCTAATGATTAGGAAAACTTTCTTGAAAATCTAACATTGCTAAAAATCCAAATCAGGAGAGGATTCTGGGAAGACAATTCTGTTAGCTTTTCATTGTGTGACCATAATACCTAACAAGAACAATTTAGATGAGGAAAAATTTATTTTTGGCCTATGTTTTCAGAGGTTTAGTCTGTGGTCAGCTGACTTCATTCCTCTAAGCTTGAGATAAGGCAGAACATCACAGTACAAGGGTTGACAGAAGAAAGCAGTTCAGTTCATGGCAGCTGGGAAGCAGAAAGGGAGAAGGAGGGAGAGAGGGAGAGAAGAAGAGAGGAAATGCAAGGAGCCAATGGCAAGGTATGGTTCCCAAGAGCATGCCCCGAGTGAACTACTTTCTCTAGTTTTACCCCATCTACCTACAGTTAACACCCAGTAGTCCATTCAAATTATTTATTCATGAAATAGACTAAAACACTAATGAAATTATAGCTCTCATAATCCAAGCTTCTCACCTCTAAGGATTGCTACATTGGGGATCATGTTTCCAACTCATGGCCTTTTCAGGCCTTTTATGTACAAACCATAACAACAAAGGTGTAAGGAAGAACCAGAAATCTTTTTACCCAGACAATAGTCACACAGGAAGCATCTATGTAATGTAACTTCTTTGGAACTTTGGACTATACTAAACTTCTGGCAGAGGGGTTGAATAATAGTTTGTAGTTATTTTTGGGTAATATCAGCTCTAATTTCAGCAGCGGGTACCCATTATATCACAAAGCCAATGGCAGGCGTTTAGGTTTTCCTGAAGCTACTTGCATGTAACTTGTAGGATTTAAGGTGGAGAGTAAAAGAACTACCCTGAAAATGTTTGGGAAATGTGTGCTGGCCATTAATTGCTGCTTTTCATCAAAGACATGCAGCCACAGGGGCAGGGAACCTTTGTTGCTGCATCCCCCTCACACTGGAAGTGTTGTTAGTCCCTACTACCACTGCTAAAGTCTTTCCAAGGTGTTTAATGTTCCAATGATATTTCTGCTGTTCATTTTTTTTCATTTTCCACCTTTATGAAGCAGGCATTAAAACTAATACAGGCAACTGATTATATAAGGAAAATTAGAGAGTGACTTCATTTGCCTCTGAAAGGAGCAGGTTTAGAGAAGACCTGAAAAGGTCTTAAGTTGATGCCTCAGGCTGAGCCTGAGACATCCTACAGCATTTAAAACAAAACAAAACAAAAAAGTAAAATAAACAACAAAAACAACAAACCCTGGTGAAGGGACAGAATTTGAGTTCCAGAGTTACCACATTGTTAAATTCAAATGTACAGTTTTCAACAACAAAATTACAAGAAACACAGTGACACAGGAAAGAATATTCAATTTAAGGGGAAAAATAAATTAAAAGAACCTGTCTCCGAGAAAGATCACATGGTAGATCTAGACATTATCTTTGAAACAACCATCATAAAAAATGTGCATAGAGCTCATGGAAGGTATGAAGAAAGTTAAGATAATGATTTAGTAACAAAATGAAAATCTCAATAAATGTAACACTTAAAAAGAAATCAAAATGAGGGGCTGGGATTGTAGCTCAGCGGTAGAGCGCTTGCCTCGCATGCGTGAGGCCCTGGGTTCGATCCTCAGCACCACATACAAAGCAATAAAATAAAGACATTATGTCCATCTACAGCTAAAAAAATATTAAAAAAAAAAAAAAAGAAATCAAAATGAAATTCTGGGGTTGAAAATTACAACAACTGAAATGAGAGAGTTGCAAAGATAGTTTTGATCAGGCAGAAACAGAAATAAGTAAAGTTGAAGACACAACAATGGAAATTAACATTCTTATTCTGGGGAGTAGGAATTAAAAAAAGAAAGATTGAAGAAAAATGGAAAGCAAAAAATTTGTAATAGAAAATCAAATGGACCAATATACACATTATAGGAGTAAAAAGAAAGGAGGAAAGAATATTTGAAGTAATAATACCTGAAATTTTCCAAAATTTAATGAAGGACATGACTATAAGCATCCAAGGAACTCAAGGAATGTAAAATATGATACACTTAATGAAATCCACATAGAGACACATTATCAAACTGTCATAAGTCAAAATGTGAGACAGTCTTGAAAGCAGCAGTACAGAAGTAACTCATAACATACATCCTTAGTGAGACTGTCAGTAGATCTCTTATCAGAAATACTGGATGCCAGAAGGTAGTGAACTGATATATATAAAAGACTATAAGAAAACAAAACAGGTCAATCAAAACCCTAAATGTAGCACAACTCTAAGATGGGCACGGTGGCGCTTGCCTATAATCCCAGCACTTTGGGAGACTGAGACAGGAGGATCATGAGTTCAAAGCCAGCCTCAGCAACGGTTGGGCACTATGCAACTGAGTGAGACCCTGTCTCTACATAAAACAGAAAATAGAGCTGGGGATGTGGCTCAGTGGTCGAGTACCCCTGAGTTTAATCCCTGGTGCCAAAAAAAAAAAAAAAAAAAAAATTGTAGCATAACTCTCCTTTAAAAGTGAAAGAGAAATTAAGACATTTTAAAAAAAATCTGAGGGAGTTTATTACCTTAGACTTGTTTTGCAAGAAATTCTACAGGGAGTCTTGCAACTTGAAATGAAAAGACACTAGAAAGTAATTCAAAGTCACATAAAGAAATAAAAATTGCAGTAAAGGTAAACACATGGAAAATTAAAATGCTAGTATTGATGTGACTTAGGTTTATAAATATGTTTTTTGTTTTCTACCTAATTTAAGAAGCTAATGCATTAGAACAAAATTAATTTATGTTTTGAACATATATAAAGGTGATTCTTATTACATCAACAAATGAAAGGGGTAGAGACTGAGCTGTCAAGGAATCAAGAGTTTTTAATGTTATTGAAGTTAAAATGGTATAAATTAAAATTAAAATGTTATAACTTCAGGATTGTTAAATGTAATTTCCATGGTAACCAAAAAGAAAATAGCTATAGAACATACACAAGAGGAAATGAGCAGGGAATTAAAACATTTCTCTATAAAAAAATCACCAAATACAAAAAGAGACAGTAATGCAAGAAATGAGGGACAGAAAAGTCCTATAAGGCATATAGACAGAAAATATGACAGAAGTCTCTCCTTTCCAGTAATTACTTTAAACATAAATAGATTAAAATGTCCAATTAAAAGACAGAGACTGACAGAATAGATTTTAAAAATTATCAAACAACATGTTATTTGTGAGAGACTCACATTACATCCAAAGACACAAATAGGTTGACTGATGGTGAAGCAATGAAAAAGAATATTTCATACAAATAATAACCAAAGTAGAGCAGAGGTAACTAGAATAACATCAGACAATACAGATATTAAACTTGAAATATTCACACAAAAAAACAAAGAAAAACATTTTATATTACTAAAAATTTCAATACAGTGAGAAGATATAACAATTATATAAATATTCACAAATCTAAACAGACCATCAAAATACATGAAGTAAAAATTGAAAAAACTGAAGGGAGAAATAGTATTAAAATAATAATGCCTAAGCTGGGTGCGGTGGCTCCTGCCTATAATCCTAGCACTTTGGGAGGCTGAGACAGGAGAATTGTTAGTTCAAAGCAAGCCTCAAGAACAATGGTGAGGCGCTAAACAACTCAGTAAGACCCTGTCTCTAAATAAAACACAAAATAGGACTGGAGATGTGGCTCAGTGGTTGAGTATCCCT
Source organism: Xerus rutilus (assembly GCA_028644305.1). NCBI lineage: Eukaryota > Metazoa > Chordata > Mammalia > Rodentia > Sciuridae > Xerus > Xerus rutilus. Next base: position 53,616,669 of record CM053408.1, read on the forward strand.
GAGTTCAATCCCCTGTACCAAAATAATAGTAATAATAATAATAGTGTCTAATACTATAGCCTCAATAGTTAAAAGAGCAAGCAAATATAAATAAGAAAATAAAGAACTTGAATAATTAACTAGCCAGATCTAACAGGTATAATCAAACCACTCTTGTCACCCACAGAATACATATTCTTCTGAAGGACACCTGGGAATGTTCTAGTTCTCAACAGATACTTAAAAATGGATATAATAAAAAAAATCTTCTCCAACCACAAGATTAAATTAAAAATAAAAAGTTGAAAAAAAACTGGAAAATTTATAAATAAATGGAAATTTAAATATATTCTCTTAACCAATTTATCAGAGAAGAAATCACAGAGAAATTATAAAATAAACAAATGGGAAAAAAAAAAAAGAAAGTATGACAAACCAAAACTGAGTCCCAGTAAAAGCAATGCTTATGAGGAAATTCATTGGTATTATCACATTAAAAAATAAGAGCGATCTCAAATTTTTGATTGAAGAATCTCTCCCTATAACACAGGGAACTAGAAAATGAACAGCACACTAAGTTTGAAAGTAATAGAAGGACAGATATAATAAAGATCAAACCAAAGATAAATGAACTAGAAAACAGAGAAATAATAGAGAAAAATCAATGAAACCAAAATTTGGTTCCATTTCAGGTTATATACCCAAAAGAATTAAAAGTAGGATCTCTGAGAGAGATTTGTATACCCATATCCCTAGTACCATTTTTCACAATAGTCAAAAGATACGAACAGCCCAACTGACTACTTCTGGATAAATGGATAGGCAAAATGTGGTATATACAGTCTTGTACCACACAATGACATTCCAGTCAATGATAGGCTACATATAGAAATGTGGTCCCAAAAGATTAAATAGATCTGAAAAATTCCACTTGTCTAGTGATGTCCTAGCCATCATGACACCATGTGCAAAGGATTACTGACATTTTTACAGTGATAGTAGTACAAATAATCCACTGTACTCCCAGCTGTAAAAAGTAACAATACAATTTTGTACAGTACAAAATATTTGATAATGATAATAAACAACTATGTTACTATTTTACATATTTAGTACATGACAGTGTTAGTCATTAGAGTGCACTAATTCTACTTATTAAAAAAATTACTATAAACCAGTATGTCATGTTATACTGACTACACCTTCATACATATCACATTTGCTGTGTTTTTCCATTGTAAGAAGAGACCATGTGCAGTGATTGAGCTATGCAATCTAGGTTTGTGTAATATATTTTATGTTGGTACAATTATGAAATTGTCAAATTATTTAGTTCTCAGAATGTACCTCTGTATGGCTGTACATACTATGGGCTATCGTTAACCTTATAACAGAAGGAAATTCTGATAGATGCTATACTTGGATGAAACTTGAAGACATTGTGCTGAGTGAAATACATCATTAAGACAAATAACTGTTTGATTCCACCTGCATGAGGGACCCAAAGTAGTCAAAAATCATAGAGATAGAAAATAAAATGGCAAGGACCATGGGCTTGTGAGAGGGGGACACAAGATGTCAGTCAGTATTTAATAGGATGAGGTTTCAAGTTTTTCAAGAAGAGAGTTCTTTAGACAGTGATGGTGATTGTTTCAACCATTTCAATGCCTTTAATACTTTTGAACTGTACATTTAAAAATGACTATGATTATATATTTTATGCTATATGTATTTAGCACGATAAAATAAAATGTGAAGAAAAAGCAAACTCCCAAACTAATAAACAAACAAATGAAAAGAAGACCTTCCTAGCTGGGCGCGGTGGCTCATGCCTGTAATCCCAGCACTTAGGGAGGCTGAGACAGGAGAATCGCAAGTTCAAAGCCAGCCTCAGCAATGGCGTGGCGCTAAGCAACTCAGTGAGACCCTGTCTTTACATAAAACATGAAATAGGGCTGGGGATGTGGCTCAGTGGTCGAGTACCCCTGAGTTCAGTTCCGGTACAAAAAAAAAAACAAAACCTGAAGACCTTCCTGAAGGAAGAAGGAAGACTTTCTGAAGTCCTTGCTGATGCTTCCAAAAAAGTAAAATGTGAGGCAACAATTTGGCCTATACACTAATATCTGCTTTGAGTAATTACACTGGCAATCAATTTATTGTACGTGTATACTCCTATAGAAAAAATAATGCTCAAATCTAAAAGAAGATACTCCATGGATTTTCATTATTTACTAAGTAGTATAGTTAAGTTTTGCAACAATGCTGTTTTTAGTCTTTTATAATTTTATCCAACTTGCATCCATTGCACAGTTAATTTAAACTATAAAATTGATGTTGTCTGTCCAGTATTTATTAACATCCTACTTCTTATTAGCAGAAATGATAATGTTAGCAAATAACTGTATAATTAATATTATGGCTAATTTGCCTGGTCTATTTGAATTTATTCCTATTATTTCATATTTTTGTCAATCAAAAAATATCTTTCTTTTCCCCTGAATCTCAAGTCATTCAACTTGTACTAAGGCTGAAGAGTTGGAATTTTGTATAAATATGGACCTCAAAAGCCAAGAAAATCCCAGCAAATAAATTGTTTAATCTCACTATGTTTGACTTCATGATCGATTATTTTTAATGAGCTCACAAATACAGCACCACCCTCTAGTGAACTTAAAATACTAAGTGAACTTTTGTTATTTAGAAATTTTAATAAGAATGCATTTTTAGAGGACTTCCGGCAAGATGGCGGCATAGAGGGACGCAGCTACCAGTCTCCCCAAACAAAAGACCAGAAACTGCGGTACAACCTTCTCCCACCAGGCTTTTGGACAGCACAGAAGGAAATTTCACTCGCGCGGTTTTGGCTGATTTTTATGACTATTCCTGAGAGAAGTGTTCCTCCAGTAGAGCAAGATTCAAAACTCGGGGCAGTTCCAAGATGGCGGCCTAG
>CM053408.1:53620097-53647648 GCA_028644305.1 Xerus rutilus
TTCATATGTAATGAGAGTGAACACAGTATATAAATTACTTCATAGATTTTTAACATCTTCCTCATTTATACTTTATGAATATAAAAATAATGTTTTATTTTCTGCTTTGCTGAAAAAAAAATTTTCTGAATAACTTATAGAATGTATTATGTAAACCATGGTACATTATTAGTATATTGTGTTATATGAAAAATTAAAAATTTTGAGATAAAAAAAAAAAAAAAGAATGCATTTTTAAATTTCTTAATGTTACATTTTAATACCTTGGTAGACTGTATAACTTTATATAATAATAGAATGTATATTCTTCTATTGAAACAAACCTAAAAAGCATTGTAGATAATTCCAAATGTTGATCATTGATTTAAAAGTGTTTTAAAAAACCATTTTTGGGAATAATTTAGCAAACCATTGATTTGGAATACATTTTCCAATTTTCCATAAATGTATCTTCCCACTATTTTCCCAGGTTATACATTCCTATGCTTTAAGTCGTTCTGCTTGCAATAAACATGACTTTCAATTGTGCCCCACTACATACTTTGAAGTTTAATAGATATATTTTGATACCTGTCACTGACTTTTCTTGTTCTTTTTTCCTGGTTTTGGATAGCAGTTTGTGAAGAAGTTAATATTATGCACCAGACATAGCAATAACTCAAAGTAGCTTTTTTGCTTGCATGTAGTTAACATATATTGAATTTGGGGGAATATTTTACATGTGTATAAGTTACAGACACATTTCATCATTTTTTCTTATTGTGTTCAACCTCCTGTTACAACATAAAACAGCTACATATTTAATAGTTACAGAGATTGCTTTATAGACAATATTCTTGGTTGTTTGGAGAATCATCATCATAAAATTATTCTCTGCTTGAAGCAGTAACTATATCCTATTTACTTGGAGAACCATTAATTTACATGCATAAGATTCAATATCTGCCACTTAGGTACAAGTTTCTTTTGAAAATATTTAATAAGAAAATTGGATGCAACAGCTTCTTTCCAATTTGGCTACCACTTGCATTACTTAATCATAGTTCACTTTTTTTTGAGAGAACAGAAAACTATGTGAAGTTGAAATGAACTCAGTGGGATTTGCTTGAGAAAACAACATATTTTAAAAGCACATCCATGATAAGATAAGAAAAAGACCACCTCCAACTTATAGTGATTTGATAGGCTTCAAACATTTTTCCTCCTCTATGACAACTGGTAGTATATTAAAAATGTGATGCTCTACTAAACAGTGTTTTAATTTTGTAAAATTAAACTGTACTTACTAAAATTTAGAGAATGAGAAGTATGTAATTAGTCTTGGTCATGAGCTAAAGACAGGTCAATTTAAAATACACAGACTGTATTTTGCCCCTTCTACTTTACAAAATAATTTTCTAGTACAATTTCCACATTACTTAAGTTGAACAATTTAAAATTATATCATCAAAAAGACAACGGAATTCTAATTCAGTTATAAATGTTAATAGGAATTACATGACTAACAAAACTGTTCCAAAGCTGGTTAATCAATCATTTAATCTGAAATAAAAATCCCCTTTACTAATTTCATAATATTTATATAGTTTTCACTGCCATTAATAAATATGTATTCAGAAATGAAGCACTTATCTCATTCTTATCACCAAACCCACACTAAGAATGACACTGATAGAAATCGCATTATTTATTTACCATAAATTTCCACTCTGAAACTTATGTTAAAGGAGTTGTATTTAAAGAAAATGCTTTCATTAGAAAAGGTAGATGATTTATTAGCTCCAAAATACATAGGCCTTCCCAAAAGGTTCTGAGTTGGCAATTAGGAAAAAGGAATACATTAGCTGTATTTGTCTGCAAGTCCAATAAGACAAAACAAAGGTGAAATTTAAAACATTCTAATTTGTCATAATTATAATTACTTATAACTTCTGTCAAATTTCAGAGTTCCTTAGAACACTTCTGCTGCAATTTTTGTGCTTTAACATCATCATAAAGGAAATAGAATAGTTAAAATAGAAAAAAGACACTTATTCTGTTCTCCCTTTCTGCTTGTGTTGTTAGTAAAGTGAATAACGCCTCCACACTGTCATGTTAGCTGATAATGATATATAGTCTGCCCACAGTTATTTTAAAACATCATTTTACTTGAAAAACTCCTACAATAGATGAAATAGAAATATTATTATCTTAGAATTTATAAAGGAAAATAATTAGTAACCTCTAAAACAGCCCAAATGGTTCCAATAATAGCTATTATTTCTAATAATAAAATGGCTAAGTTGAAGGCACAGGTTTTTCTTAATGAAGAGACTATTCAAATTATTTTTCTTGATACAAATAAAATAGAATCATCCTTTAGTCTAAGTACATATACTCTCATTTTAATCTTGTTTACTGGTAGAAAATCCTGTTTTCCATAGGAAAGCAAAGGACTTTATTAGGTATATGCAAGAAAAATGAATATATTACTATATTGATATAAGATTGTATAATATTAGTTGATGATGTGAAAAATAGAATGAAGGAGATTAGATATCTACGGCAAAGTAAGGAATTGCCTCATGATGGGCAAACTCTTGATTATAGATGTTTTATAAGTATACTCTGTTTTAAAAGTATCAGAATCAGGAGTCTTTCTAAAGGACTATATTTTAAAAAGAATGGTTGCAACTTGGTGAGGAACTAAGAAGGGAAGTAAAAGGTGTGTCTTTACTAATGTATCATTTATCTTGGCACTGCTTTTTGGTTACTCATGCAAATTAAATCAAAAGCAAAATTGAAATCCACTTTCATCATCATCTAGCCAATTTTTTTTTTTTTTTTTTGATGTCAGGGATTGAACTCAGGGGCACTCAAACACTGAGCCACATCCCCAGCCCTATTTTGTGTTTTATGTAGAGACAGGGTCTCACTGAGTTGCTTAGTGCCTCGCCGTTGCTGAGGCTGGCTTTGAACTCGTGATTCTCCTGTCTCAGCCTCCCTAAGTGCTGGGATTACAGGCTTGTTCCATCGCGCCCAGCTTAGCCAATTTTTGAACTAGAAACAGCACTTTATAATCTGAGAGCAAAGAGTTTTATTATCTATAGCTAGAACTAATACTTCAGGCATAGTAACTTAAAATATCTACTTTTATTTTCTTGGATATTCCTATGATAATAAACAATTACTAGTTGGTAGCATTTCTTTATGAACAAAATATATAAATAATACCATATATAAAAGATAGAGGTATTCTGATAAATGCATAGAAATAATGTATGAGTAACAAAAATGGTATTATATTGGCATAAAAACAGACATAGAGACCAGAGGAATTGATGACAAGGCTCAGAGAGAAATCTACATAAATAGTCATCTGATCCTTGACAAAGGTGCCAAAGGCATACATTGAAAAGAAGATAGACATTTAAACAAATAGTGCTGAGAAAACTAGATATCCCTGTGTTGAAGATCCCTATCCTTCACCTTGCACAGTAATCAATTCAGAGTGGATTAAAAACCTAGGAATTAGATCAGAAACTGCTAGAAGGAAATACAGAGGCAACGCTTGAACACATCAACATGGGCTCTGACTTCCTTATTAAAATGCCTAAAGCTCAAGAAATAATACTAAAAATCAGCAAGTGGGATAGCATTAAATTAAAATATGTCTGCATAGCAAAGGAAACCACAATATGAAGAGAAAGCTTGCAGAATGGGAGACTATCTTTGCCAGCTACTTCTGCCAGAGGATTAATAACCAGAATATATAAAGTACTCAAAAAAATTAACACAAAAATCTAATAACCCACTAAATAAATAGGTGAAAGATCTAAGAAGATATTACTCAAAAGAAGAAATGCAAATGGCCAAAAATTACATGAAAATATATTTAATATCCTTAGCATTCGGGGAGATACCAATCAAAACTACATTGACATTTTAACCTCTCCCTAGTTAGAATGGCAATCAACAAGAATACAAATAATGATAATTGTTGGGAAAGATGTAGGGAAAAAGTACACCTGGTGTTAATGTAATTGTACATTAGGTTTTTGAGCAAAAGAAAAGCCTGTCTTATGCAATACTCTGGAAAGGAAAAAATACATATTTAAACACATACACATACATTGTAGTCCAAAATTAAACATTCTAAGAAAGAAATTTTGGTGGGAATGTAAATTAGTATAAGTACTTTGTAAAGAAGGATGGTAATTTCTCAAAAGACTAGGAATGGAACCACCAAATGACTCAGTTATACCACTCCTTGGTATTTATCCATAAGAACTAAAATCAGCATACTATAGTGATACATGAATATCAGTGTTTATAACAGCACAATAACCAAGTGGAACCAGTCTAGATGACCATCAAAAGATGAAGGGATATAGAAAATATGGCATACATACCCAGTGGAGTTCTTTTCAGTCATAAAGAATAATAAAATTATTATTATTTTTATTATTATTTTTGGTAAATGGATGAAATTGGAGAATATCATGCTAAGTAAACTAAGCCAGACTCAAAAGAGTCAAGGGTTCAATGCTTTCTGTCATATGCACAAGCTAGATAATGGGAATTACAAACAAGGGATCTCATGAAAATAGAAGGAAGGTCAAGAGAGTAGAAAAGGGAAGCCAGGGAGCAGGAGGATGGCCAGCAAATGGGAAGAAGTTTGGAATGATGTTGAGGACATCAGGCTATGTCCATGTATGATTATTTCTTAATGCATTCCAATTTGAGAATTAACTATAAACAAACAACTAAAAATTATAGAAGTATGACCAATAAAGTAGAAGAAAGGGATCAGGAGGAAGGAGGAGAAAAGAGAAAAGGGTAGTACTGAGGAGTGAAATGGAGAAAATAATGTTATATGTATTTATGAATCTGTCAAAATGACCCCTAAAATTATATATAACTATAATACACCGAAAATTAAAAAGAAATAATGCATTACAATATTTATATATGTATACAATGTACATATTATATATGTATATGTGTATTTATCAGTCTCATGCAAAGTTATGTCAGTCTACATAAATGAAATTATCTTTGAGTAGTCTTTCTGAAGTATTACGAATTCTGTATCTGTAAAGCTGAAGAACAGCTTGTGTTAATACCCCACCAAAATGTCTAAGCAATCAACTAGTTTTCCTATACAACATCATCACCCAAAATTCTTTTCCCTCATTTCCTCTTCCTTCATACACAGGCAATCAGTGTTACTATCAATAATTATGTTTTCTAAAGGCATGTGAATAGCAATAGCTAAATCAAAACTATTTCCAAAGTGGTGACTTTGAAGGTAGTAGTATTCATTTTTATATAAAAGCTTTGAAATGCTATATGATTTTATTTACAGAGTGCATAATTTTGTTCTATGCATAACTTTATTATTTAGTTCACTCGCTACACTCTTTATAACAGATTGACCTTTATTTCTGATCCACGAGACTATAATGTGTTTGCATAGAGAATAATTAAAGAGAAAGTATTAAAGAAAGACCTAAAGTGTATAAAGTAATGCCTGCAAAACTAATTGTTTTAAGTTTTAGGCTGTTGAGAAAATATTCTTCCTGATGAAATGATCTAGAAAGGAAAATAATACATATTCAAACACACACACATATATTGTAGAATAAAATTAAACATTCTAATGAAAGAAATGGCTTGAGCTTAACAATCTTTTCACATTGAGACTAAAAGAGTGATTATTTTTGCTTCAGTTCCTCTGCTTCCTTTTCAGAGACCTGGGTGGGCTTGTATAATGTACAGATAAAAAGCAAAATGCCTGTCTTCTCTCTGACACTAGGCCCTTTCACCAAAGAAACTTGTGAACATTAATTAACGTGATTTGCTCAGCTCCTCCAAACACAAATGCTGTCTGGTCCAGACCTAATGGGGCTTCTACTATGCCTTTACCAGCCGGGCTAATCTAATTCCCTGTGCAGTCCTGCTTGTGGCTTCACTCAGCAGTCAACGGAGCTCAGCACACACACTTGCTTTCTTAGGAGATTTCTTCTGAAGAGTATAGTACTAAAGGTAGATACATCATGAAGCCACATTTTAATGAGATTAATATTTAAATACAGATATTTGAAGAATCCATCACCATGTTCTGAGAAATCAGCCAGTCCCCTGCATAACTGGAATAAAGGATGCCCTATTTGACACTCCATCTCAGAAACTAATCTATGAAATAGGTATCATTTAATCTACTATGTTACCATGGGCACCGACCATGATATGGCATACAGATGTATGAAACTATTTTTTTAACCATATATAGTATATTTAACTCTGATTTTGTATTTCCTTTTTATAATAACAAGGGAGAAAGCTTCTTTTCATGTAAAACTGTGGGAGAAAATAAATCATTAGCCTAATAACCAAATGTCATAATCAATAGTCATAGTATATTAGCATATTCCATAGTCATTTCAAGAAAAAACTAACAGAATCTGAATTCCAGTTTTCTGTCCCCTACAACTGTATTTTACACGTCTGAACAAAGATACATATCTACAAGTTTTTCAAATTGCCACAGCATGTACAGATATTCAGGTATAAATTTCAACTAATTATGTTCTGAGTAAAATGAAATGTTCTGAATAATAATGAGGGAGATTCCTGTATCAATCCGCCTTATGAGAAGGCTAAATATCATTTTTCCTAAATAAAAAAATAAAAAGTAATAATTAATTAGTCCCACAAAACTAGACATAAAAATTAGAGCTCTCTTGGTGGTACTATTTTCTTTTTCTTAGAATTTGATAAAGTAACTTAAGATTGAAATAAAGAATATCTAGCTTTAAATGTTTTCCCCTCCCACATTGCAATTTAGTTAAATAAATATCATTAGTATATAAGTGTATGTGAACAAAAAAAAATCATACCTTTTTTTAATATTAAGAGGATGTTGGAGCCTGGCATGGTAGTGCATGCCTGTAAGTTTGGGAGGCTGAGGCAGAAGGATCAAGAGTTCAAAGCCAGCCTCCGCACCTCAGTGAGGACCTAAGCAACTCAGTGAGACCTTGTCTCTAAATAAAACACACAAAAGGGCTGAGGATGTGGCTCAGTGGTTAAGCTTCTCTGGGTTCAATCCCTGGTCTCTCTCAAAAAAGAGGATGTTGGAAGTTATCTACTGGAAAAATTTTAAGGTATGAGTATATTCATATTGTAGTGGAGCAAAAAACAAACAAACAAACAAAAAAGTTAAGTAGAAAAAACCAGCACTAGTAAATTCAGCTTGTATTTCAGAAGTAACAAGATAAAATATAAGTGTAGATATTTAAAAAAGAAAAAAGAAGCAAAGTGACAGTCCAGATCCTAGGAAGGTGCACACACATACACAAATAGAAATATAATCTAAGAAAATAATCCACACAAACTGCAATGGTCTATAAATTAAATAGGTGAGTGCTGCCCTGGGCCTTCCCTTCACTACCAACTTTCTAGATGTCTCAAATGATCATTTTTCCTTTCAAAAATATGGATGTTAATTAAAAGGAGGCCATTCTGGTTACACAATTTGAATTTATTATAACCATAGTACAGCTCATTTCCTGATATTTTTGATTTGATAAATGGAAATTCAGTACTGTGAACAGACAAATTGATGGTTTATATAAAAAATAAATGCAGTATGGGCATTTCAATTTTTATCTATTCTCTGCTCTATCTTCCTTTGCTTCAAAATATATTTTAATGCACATTTATCCTTATATAACTTGAACATACCACCTCTGGGAGGTTTTCATACTTTGTGTCATATAAAAAATTACTCTAATTAACAAAAGAAAATATTCTTTAAAACACAAGTCCTCAGGCTAATACTCTTTCAAGAAATAGCAAATTTTTCAGAGTTTCAGCATGTGATTTATTGATTTTCATTGCATAGGAGAGCTACAGGAAATTGTCTTCCATAGAGGATGACAGAGTAATTGTATGTTTAGAGTGATATGTGATATTAGAACTACTTTCTATGATTAGAGTGTGATGATTTAAAAATTTTAGTACATTTTGAAACTGTTCTGTAATTGTTAACCATATGCTATTACACAGACCAATTTCACCAAGTTTCCTTGTCCTATCATTCTATGGAATGATTCAGAAAGGCTTCCCAGGGTGGCTGCATAAAAAGCAGTTGTTAGCATGTGCTATTTTCTGGCATTGTCAGTAATTTCATTAGTTAGTCATATCTTCTTTATACTTATAAGAAATATACAGAGATCAATGCATAATAACTTCTCAGCAATTTTAACATCTGTTAATGACAACCAAAATTGGTGTTTATTATCACACAAATGCAAATTAAAACCACAAGAAGATCTTATCTCACACCTGTTAGAATGACTATTATCAAAAGGACAAAAGATAACAAATTTTGGTGAGCATGTGAAGGAAAGTGAAACCTTATACACTGTTGGTTATGAAAAACAGTATGGAGGCTTGTCAAAAATTTAAAAGTTGAAAAATCATATAAGATGGCAACTTCTCCTGGGTATATATCCGAAAGAAATGAAATTGGTATTTTGAATTAATACCTTTATTCCCATATTCATTGCAGCATTTTCACAATAGTCAAGATAGAGAAACAACACATGTTTCTATCAGTGGATGAATGGATAAAGAAAATGTGACATGTGGAGAGAATGTGACACTATTCATTTTTAAAAATCAAGGAATTTCTGTCATTCACAAAAGGAATACCTGGAGGACATTATGCTGGGTGAATGAGAAGGCAAGAGTGAGGGGACAGGAGGAATAGAGAGATGGTGGTCAAATGGTACAACAGTTCAGTAAGGAAGAAAAGGTAAGTAGAGATCTAATATACAGCATGGTTACTATACATAATAATATACTATATACTTGAAAATTGCTGAGAATAGGTATAAGATATTCTCACTACTAAACAATGATGCATACATGAGGTGAGAGATGTGCTGCTGTAGCTTGGTTTAATTATTCTACAATGTATATAAATATCAAGAGCCCCATGTTCTTTACCAGAATTACATAAAAATTGTCAATGTAAATGTTTTTTAAAAAGATAAGACATTTATTTCACTTTTTACTATCCTTTTTGTATTATTAGTTATTTTAACCTATTTATTTTCTCTAAAAGTACAAAATCATGCACAGATTAAAAAATATACAGAATCTCCTATTCTGCCCACCTTGCCAAATGGTTTATTGTCACAAAATAGAAATAGATATTCTGTGGTATGTGATTAAAATTCAAGATGAGATCTCCAGAATTTCCCTTCGGGTCATCAAAGGACAATTACAAATCTTATGTGTGTTATTTAGTGGCTTATCTCTTATGAAGATATTCCAAATAAAGGTGCACAAAATAGGCTATTGTTTTAACAGTGAGTATGGATAAAATATGACATGTCCCACAAATCACACTAAACTCTGATGATTGTTCCTCTACAGTTTCTCCAGTTCTTCAATGGTAAGATGCATAAAATTTGTCATCTGAATTCTGCTGGTGTACTCCTAAAAACTGACTCAAAGTAATTGTCTGCGTAACTAATTACTGCTTTCTTCAAAATTTTATACTGCTATTCATGAGTTTAGAAATCTTTAGTAGACGGACAGTGTTATGGCCTGAGTGTCTGTGTCCCCCAAAAATTCATGTGTTGAAACCGTAACCCCAATGTGATTGGATCAGGAGGTAAGTAGTGCTTGGGGCAGGGGCATAATCAGGTACAAACAAGGTCATAAGGGTACAGATCTCATGATAGGATTAAAGTCCTTCCAAGATGTGGAGGAGACATCAGAGCCTGCTCTATCCACCATGTGATGACAGGAAAGTCAGGAAGAGGGTCTTCACCAAGAACTAAATCTGCAGGCACCTTGACCTCAGACTTCCCATCCTCCGTAAATGCAGAATGACTGTTGTTTAAGTTACAAGTTGATGGTATTTTATTTCAACTCAAGTTGACTAAGACAGGCAGCATTTACCTTTAGGAATAATGATCCAGCATTCATACTGTCTGCATCATCTTTTTGATAATTCTGTCCCTAAGAATGTCAACTGCTCCCTTTTGATACCTGGAATATATTTTAAATTCCTTTAAAAGAATGAGTTCTCATGGATCTGCTTTTGACAGATCGGCTCCAGAAGAGATATTAACCATCCCAGTACCCCAATATGTGCTAGACTATATTATATAAGATGTCATAGATATATCATAAAGGACATATATGATAATACGTTTGGGCATGAGACACAGTGAGAATTTTATGAAATGTAAAAGTGGAAGCTCTGTCCACAAAGACTTGTTTAAAAAATAGCAATGTTGTTCCTACTAAAATATGCTGGCCAATTAACATTTTAAGGCTATTTAGAATCAGAAAAAACAGCATATACTAAATCCTCATTAAAATCAAACAAAATTTAAAATCAATTTTTAGTTCGATTTAAATACATTTAGTGGAAAAGCAGGATATATTTTAACATAATAATAAAAGATATTATATTTTCATGGAGATTAAAGTAAATGTTCCCAGGTAAATGGGGCATAACCAGACAACAAGCCAAAGTGGAAACTAGTGGTTAAGAAGCCTAGCATAACCTGGCACAGTGGCACATGCCTGTAATCCCAGCACTTTAGGAGGCTGAGACAGAAGAATTGCAAGTTCAAAGCCAGCCTCAGCAACAGTAAGGTACTAAGCAACTCAGTGAGATCTTGTCTCTACATAAAACACAAAACAGGGCTGGGGATGTGGCTCAGTGGTCGAGTAACCCTGAGTTCAATCCCTAGTGCCAAAAAAAAAAAGAAGCCTAGCATATGGTATATTCATTGCAGCTACTCATAATAAAAAATTGTGACTGTATTGTACATTCAAAATTTCTCTGATTCCAGAAAAACAATTACTTAAGTAATTTATTATATATTTAATCTTACATTAGCAACTATGATGGTTAATTTAATGCATCAAACTTCAGTTGACCAAAAGATAGGTTTCTCAGATATCTATTAGAAACAAACATTATTTCCACTGTGTCTATATGGGTATTTATGAACTAGCTTAACATTTGAATTAGTAGACTCAATAAAGACCATAAACTCTCCCCAAGAGAGTTGTAGACCTCATCCAATTTATTGAGAGTCCAAATAGAACAAAAATGCAGAAGAAAGTCAAATTCCCTATTTCTGTTTGTGTTGGGACATCTGTTTTCTCTTGCTTATTATGAATGGATGTGTTCTGATCCACCAAACCATAAAGTTGAGTGTGCCCGGCAACACTTCATCATTAAATAGAAATGGTATGTAGGTGACAAGGCACTGTAGGCCCTAAGGGCACAAGCAAGTGACACGAAGAAGTGCCTTATTGTAGCCATCTTTCACTTCTTTTATTAAATTGATTCCCAAGTATTTTATTTTTTTTTTTGAGGCTATTGTGAATGAGATAGTTTTCCTAATTTCTCTTTCAGAGGGTTTATCACTGATGTATAGAAATGCAATTGATTTATGCTTTTCTATATTTAAATGCAATTTATTTATATGTTGATTTTATATCCTGCTACTTTACTGAAATCATTTATTAATTCCAAAAGTTTTCTGGTAGAATTTTTTGGATCCTCCTCTACAATGCAAAATACAAGACACTGAAGAAAGAAATTGAAGAAGACCTTACAAGATGGAAAAATCTCCCATGCTCCTGGATAGGCAGAATCAATATTGTCAAAATGGCCATAATACCCAAAGCGCTATATAGATTCAATGCAATTCCAATTAAAATCCCAACATCATTCCTCATAGAAATAGAAAAGGCAATCATGAAATTCATTTGGAAGAATAAGAGACCCAGAATAGACATAGAAATCCTTAGCAAGAAGAGTGAAGCAGGAGACATCACAATACCAGACCTTAAATTATACTACAAAGCTATAGTAACAAAAATGGCATGGTACTGGCACCAAAACAGACATGTAGACCAATGATATAGAATAGAAGACACAATGATGAATCCACTTAAATACAGTTATCTTATACTAGACAAAGGAGCCAAACACGTTCAATGGAGAAAAGATAGCCTCTTTAACAAATGGTGCTGGGAAAACTGGAAATCCATATGCAACAAAATGAAACTAAACCCCTATCTCTCACCATGCACAAAACTCAACTCAAAGTGGATCAAGGACCTGGGAATCAGACCAGAGACCCAACGCCTAATAGAAGAAAAAATAGGCCCAAATCTTCATCATGTCAGATTAGGACCATACTTCCTTAACAAGACTCCTATAGCACAAGAAGTAAAATCAAGAATCAACAAATGGGATGGATTCAAACTAAGAAACTTCTTCTCAGCAAAAGAAACAATCAATGAAGTGAAGAGAGAGCTGACATTCTAGGAACAACTCTTTGCCACACACACATCTGATAGAGCACTAATCTTCAGGATATATAAAGAACTCAAAAAACTTAACACCAAAAAAAAAAAAACCCAATCAATAAATGGGCCAAGGAGTTTAATAGAAACTTCACAGAAGAAGGTATACAATTGATCAACGGACATATGAAAAAAAGTTCAACATCTCTAGCAATCAGAGAAATGCAAATCAAAACTACCCTAAGATTTCATCTCACGCTAGTCAGAATTGCAATTATCAAGAATACAAACAATAATAAGCGTTGTGAGGAAAAAGGCACACTCATACATTGCTGGTGGGACTGCAAATTGGTACAACCAATCTGGAAAGCAGTATGGAGATTCCTTAGAAAACTTGCAATGGAACCACCACTTGACACAGCTATCCCACTCCTTGGTCTATACCCAGAAAACTTAAAAGCAACATACTACAGTGATGCAGCTACTTCAATGTTTATAGCAGCTCAATTCACAATAGCTAAACTGTGGAACCAACCTAGATGTCCTTCAATAGATGAATGGATAAAGAAACTGTGGTATATACACAATGGAATATTAAATGGAGAATAAAATTATGGCATTGCAGGTAAATGGATGGAGTTGGAGAATATCATGCTAAGTGAAGTAAGCCAATCTCAGAGAACCAAATGCTGAATGTACTCGTTGATAAGTGGATGTTGATCCATAATGGGGGGAAGACATGGGAACAATGGAGGAACTCTGTTCACAGGAATGTAAGGAGGAGGGGGCATGGGGACAGTAAAGGTGGTGGAATATGATCGTCATCATAGCTCTAGCTTTATGTATGACTGCATGAGTGTTGTGATTCTATATCACTTAAACCAGAGAAATGAAATGTTATCCTCCATGTGTACAATGAATCAAACTGCACTCTGATATCATGTAAGCCTAAATAAATTTTTTAAAAAAAGTGCCTCAAATGTCCATTCTCCCCTCTCCTGCCACAGTGCCTTCTTCCCCTAGTGCACACCTCAGGGGGAGCTCCCTAAAATCAGTAGAGGAAAAGAAGATTGGTATGGTTCAGATATGAGGGGTTTTCCTAAAAGCTCATGTGTGAGACAATGCAAGAAAGTTCAGCAATGAAATGATCAGGCTAGGAGACCTTAACCTAATCAGTACATTAATCAACTTGAATGGATTAACTGAGTTGTAACTGCAGGCGGATAGGGTATGTCTGGGGGAGTTAGGTCACTGAGGACTTGCTTTCGAGGTATCAGACCTGGTCATCAGAGGTCTCTCTCTGGTTCCTGTTTGCCATATCCTAAGCTGCTTTTCCCCGCCATGTCCTTCCCCTTAATGTTCTGCCTCACCTTGGGACTACAGCAATGGAGTAGGCCATATATGGACTGTATTTTAAATTTCTTTAAAAAATTGAAAACATGAACCAAATAAACTTTTCCTCTTAAAATTGATCTTGTCAGGTCTTTTCAGTCAAAGTGATAAGACAACTGACTACAACAAAGACTAAGGCCTTGTTTACGGATGGTTTTGCCTGATAAACAGGCTCTATCTGAAAGGGGACAGCTGTAGCACTATAACCGCTTTTTGGGAAAACCCCGAAGGAAAATGGAAAAGCAAAAACTTCCCAGTGGGCAGTGCTTTGAGCTGTGCACCTGGTTTTTCACTTTGCTTGGAAGTAGAAATAGCCAGATGTGTGATTATACACTGGTTCATGGGCTCTCACCAATGGTTTTGTTTGATGGTCAGGAATTTGGAAGTAACATGTTCAGAAAATGGATGACATAAAATTTAAGGAAAAAGTATGTGGAATGACTTCTTTGATTAGGAAGAGGTATGAAGATATCTATGTGCTGTGTAAATGTTCATATACAAAGGAGGAGTTTTATACTCAAGTGGATAGAATGGTTATAAAACCATTCTACGTGAACAAGGCAGGCTCTTCCCTTAGGCTCCCCATCATCATGCAAATTGGCCAAAACTTAGCCCTTGATATGGTCCCATTCCCCAGAGCGATCAACCAGCCAGCTACCAGGTGGAATGTTGATTACACTGGACTACTTCCATAACTGAAGGGGCAGTGTTTTGTATTTTGTGCTGCCCCTAAATGAAATGCTTCCACTGAAACTCATGCACTTACAGAATGCTTTATTCACTGTCATAATATTCTACATACAACATTGTTTCAGATAAAGAAATTTGTTTCACAGCCAAGAAATTGCAACAATAGGCCCTTGCTCATGGAACTCATTGGTATAACTATGTTCTTCACTATCCTGAAGCAGTTGGTTTGACAGAATACTATAACATCTTTTTGAAGACAGGCTCCAGTCTCAGCAAAGTCCAAGTGGCAATATCTCGTAGGGATGAGTGAGGTCCTTTAGAAGATTTTATACGCTTGTCATCAGTGTCCTATATATGACACAGTTTCTTTACTAGTCAGGAGTCCAAGGTATAAGAACAAGGGATAGAATGAGAATAGAATCATTACACTACTGATTCACTATCACAGTTTTTGCTCCCATTTTTTTTTTAACCAACTTATGCTCTGCTGGCCTAGAGGTATTAGTTCTAGAGGGAGAAATGCTTCCATCAAAAGACACAGCAAGGATTCCATTGAACTAGAAGACCTCCATTCAGATGCTGTGGACTCATCACTCTTCTGAATTGACAGGCAGCAAAGAAAGTAACTGTCCTGGATAGGGTGGATAGGGTGATCGGTCCTGACTATTAAAGGGAACCTGGGCTATTATTACATCATTGAGATAAGGAAAAGTATGTCTGGAATACAGAAGATCTCTTAGGGTATTTGTTAGTATCGCCATGCTCTAAGATTAAGGTTAATGGAAGACTATGCTAATCCAAACTAAGCAGGACTGCAAATGTTACAGACTACACAGGAATGCAGATTTGTGTCACTTCAGTAAGTATAGAAGAACCATGGCAACTGTGGTGCTTGCTTAAGGCAAAGGGAATACAGAATGGTGTGTAGAAGAAAGTAGTTGTAAATATCAATTATAACCACACTACCAGTTATATAAATGAGGGAAATAATTTTTATAGATGTTTTCTCCTTATTTTGTTATGAAAATGTTTTTGCACATATATACAGGTTATGTTTTAGCTATCAGGTATCCTCCAAAAGCTCATGTGTGAGACAATGCGAGAAAGACTATAAGCAAAGTGATTGGGTTATGAAAGCCTTAAACTAATCAGTGTGTTAATCTTCTGATAGGGATTAACTGGATGGTAACTGTAGGCAGCCAGGGTGAGGCTGGAGAAGATGGGTTGTAGGGGTGTGCTTTTGGGGTATTTATTTTTTCCTTGTTGAGAGGAGCTCACTCTCTGCTTCTTGTTGGCCATGCTTTCCTCCACCACAACTTTCCACCATCATGTTCCATCTCACTTTGAGGGCCAAGAAATGTAATGCCTATCTATGAACTGAGAACTCTGAAACTGTGAGCCCCAGAATAAACTTTTCCTTTTCTAATTGTTCTTGTCAGGTCTTGTGGTCACAGCAGCAAAAAAAGCTGAAGAAAACAATACATGTGTTAGCAAATCTTTTTTTTTCCTTCTCTTCTTATTGTATTATGTAACATAAGACATACTGACATATCACATTTAAATATTGACAATTTTCCATAATACTATTTAAGTTTTGGGATATCAGAAGAAAAGTAAATACTACTTAAATATCTCACCTCCAGTTCTAACAGATTAGAACATTTTGGGTTATAGGCAGGATAGTTTTATAATATTTGGCAGAATTATAACTTTGTTTTTATCACTATTTTGTGGTTTGGTTCCTTAAATCATTTTAAGCAGGTGTCTGTGGATGTGAAGTTTGTAAGAGATGAACTTAAGATGTTTGGTTTCATATATCAGCTTGACTAGAGTTAGATGTTCAGCTGGGTGAGGGTGATTCTAGAAGAGATTAGGATCTTAATCAGTAGACTGAACAAAGAGGATCTGCCCTCATTTGTGTGACTGGGCATCATCCAGTCAGTGTACAGCCCAATGAGAACAAAAACCATCGTAAGGACAAATTTTCTCTTTTCTTGAGCTGAGACATTCATTTTCTCTTGCCCACAAACATCAGAGCTCTGAGTTCATGGGCCTTCGGACTTAAATTGGAAATTTCACAATTGCCTCACCTGGTTTTTAGGCATTCAGATTGGGACTAAATTTTACCAATAGCTTTTCAGATTTTCTAGCTTGTGGATAGTATATGACAGGACATCACTGCATCCATAACCATGTGGGAAATCTTGTAGTTAAATACTTACTGCATTTATATATTGGCAAAAATTGTTTATTTTAAAAGGGTAGTTTATATTTCTAGATTGTATCTTTCTCGATAATCTACCTTACATTCTTTAAAAAAGAAAAAGATGGATATTTCACTCATCTGAGGACAGATCTCCATGTCTCTGCCCACCTCCTATAGTAAGTATCCTATTCTCTCTACATTACTTCCTTTCCCAGACTCCCAACTCAGTATTTTACTCTCCCAACACTTCACCCACTTAAGATTTTCCTGCCACTTCTTTCCATGGGATCACCAACCATCCCATCACCTAAATAACTGCAATATATAATCAATTTTGCCTCAGCTGAAACTGGAATTTCAAGAAGGGAGTACAGCAGATGCACCAAAATCTCCTCTGTGTATTTTACTCTGAAAAATGGAAGCTGCCACATTTAACCCAAACCCCAAAGTCAATATAATACACTTCTATACATGGGTGCTCCATGACATCACTGCTTTCACAGCAATATTATCACCTTCCAGTATCAAGATACAATCTTAATGCACACACAGTTCTATTGAAATCTATTTTTATTTTCATCTAATGTAATATAAATCCACAGAGAACTTTTGTGCATGGAGCAGTTTGCACTTTCCATGTGGAAGCCACTAAGTGAAAACACCTGGCAAAATTATTCAACATTGTGGTACACAACTTATTAAAAATAAAGAACAGTGCCTAACAGATCCATATGATCATCAAATATATTTGCAATACTATTCTGTTCTTATAGTCAAACCCAGATCCTTACCAAGAATCAGAATTCCGCTAACTGAGGTTATTGTTTATTATACAGTAGAACTAGCATCCAAGTACAGGACTGCTATACCATAGGTTGCCAGCCCCTAATTTCAGACATAAAATGTCATAAGGAACCTCCCGGCTGTTCTCTTAAACAATATCCAATATGTATAACATTAAATCATGATATTAGATCAAAATTCTTCTAACTTCTGTTGTTTGTGATATATTTTAATAATTTTTCTGAGTCTTATGTGCTTCAACCAAGTCAATCCAACCAGCCCATCACTTGCAAATTCCCATAACAGTATGTACGTGTGACTTTTATTCTATATCATGCTATCATAATTATTTTTTTAGCTATTTATTTTACTGGACAACTGCACTCCTCCAAGACATTTTTGGGTTCTTTAGCACTTATCATTCTCTTACTGGTATCAATGTTCAATTAATGTTAACTAAATTAATTATTTAATAAATCAGAAGTGCTGTGGGTTGCTTATAAAAGAGAAAGATTGCAATAGCACACATACCACTAGGTTCATCAGTTTTGTTTGTGTTAATTAAGCACGGCTAATGAACTAATTCTTATTTATTCACATTGAGGCAATTTTCTTTTCCAGATCAGTGAACAGTTTGTAAAGACAGAAAATCACTAGGTGTGCTCCTTGGGGGGAACAGGAATCATACTTTTGTAAATATGTTCTTCTTCAGAAATAACAGATACCACTATTGTTCATTTAATAAAGCACTAGAAACATACTGTCTACCAAAACAACTGCTAATGATGATTAAATAAACTCTTTTCATTTCTAGTTGGTCTTTCGTTTTTCTAAACAGGTATTTAGAAATTGATGCCAAGAGATAGTTTTTGCAAAATAACACACATGAAAATGGCAGATAGGAAGAACTCAGACTACAAAATATAAAAGCAAAGCATTTCAAATTAAGCTGTTCTTTGTCACATAACTCTTCAGGGCAAAATATTAAGACCATTCACTCAAAACTACTTCTACCTTAATGAACATCGAATAAAATTGGAGATATATACATTATTACCCACATACCACCAATTCACAACAGAAATAAAATATGAAATTTTAAACTAATTGAAAATTTAAAATATAATTAAAATAATTTTGTTTATTCTTTTCATTGCTTACATTTTATATTACCTGTACTTTGGTACCAGTGATAGAACAGAATCATATGAAATCAATCAATTAAATTGAACTCAGTCAATTGTTAACCTGTGAACCTCAAAATAATTCCAGTCATTTTAAAATCCCAACATAAATGATACATGTTTTCAAAAGAAAGCAAGTGATACATTTCTTATGTCTCTCATAATATATATTTTATTTTTAAATATCTATGTGCACACTTGACTTAATTTTTTTCCTGCAGTAATGGGGCTTGGAGTTCACATGCTAGTCAAGAAAATGCTCTACCACTAAGCATTGCTCTACCTCTTCCACCCTCAGCCCACAAACTATTTTAAATTTTATTTTGAGGTAGGTTCTTGCTAAATTATAAACAAAGGTGAGATCCTCCCTCTTGGCCTTCTGAGTAGCTGAGATTTCAAGTGTAGACTACTGCTCCTAGCCTACACTTGACTTTTATCTCTGTATTCAGTTATCATCATTTCTTATTAAGAAAAAAAGAAATGTGAATTGATGTCAATGAATCAAGTGCAGACCTCAATTGGAAACTCTAGTTTTAACTCTCAATAACCCCATTCTAGTCATAATACATTTTAATAATGTTTCTCTAGCAAAGTCTCTGTCATACTGAGTAGCACACTTACTTGTTGATTGCTTTGTTTGCCCATAGGACTTTATATTCATCCTTATTAATTATTCTTGCTTAACATTGCATTTTATTAATTATTTAGTTTTCTAACCTGGTAGAATATAATTTTAGTGATGAGAGATATTACGTTTTTGACCCTCAGCATTAATAGCCCACATTTTAAGTACTAGAAAAAAATGTGTTAATTATTAAATTAAACTGTGACTAATAATATTAGTCCGTTTGTGAAGTAATGCAAGAGGTGAGAAAATATTCAAATACACAAAGTTTTACTTAAGAAGATACTGAGCTGAATAGTATAATGAGAGCAAAGAGGATTACATTGCTGAAAGGTTTTTTTATCATTTACAATTTTTACGCATACAACTATATGCACACTAATAATGAGCCATCTCATTTCTTTACACACATTCCAAATCAAATCAAAGTAACAGGGATTTATGGCCCTTTTTCAAGATCAAAGTACTATCCATTGTTTTCCCTTTTATTGTTGATACTATTAAATCAAGGTCTTACATGCTATACAACCTCAAAAAGAGTTAATAAAATGTGAAGTTTTACTAAGTAAAAACAGAATATTTCAGCAAAAAAAAGTCAGGATTAAAAAATCTCCTTCAATAGGAGACAATTCATTTCTGTAGTAATTTTAAAAGCTGTATCAATTTTATGGAAATATTTTATTTGTTATATTTTATAGAGAATCATTCTATTTTCAAGACACGTACTATGTCTTTATACAAAACTGAGCAGAATATTATATTTCTAACCAAACACACAAGACAAAAGAATTCTCACATAAAGGAAAGTAGGCCATTCTAATTTGACTAATCTAATTTCCATTTATATATGAGAAATGTTTCATATTAGCAGCTCCAGCGAAAATTAGGTAAGGATATACATGTTAAATTTATCAAGTGAAATGAATTTCCATATTTGTATATGGTCATAAATGTAACCCATTTATTTTAAAGAAATGAAGTTTTAGTTTTATGTTCCTGTTAATACAATTTTTCTCTTGAAGTTCAATTCATTGAAAGGAATTTCATTTTACATTTGTATATGTTTGCAAATAGTTGGAATGTTCTAGAAATGCCTGAGAAACTGTTCTACAGAAAATATGCATTCTTTATATACTTTTTGCATCTTTATATATTATTTTGCATTTCTTTATATATTTGTAATTTTACCTAAATAATAAACAATCATTATGTTGCCATAGCTTTTTCAAAATTTCCCTTGTAAAGGGTGAATTTAGAATTTCCTTTAGTTTCATATAACAGAAAAAATAAAAATAAAGAAAACCACAATTTAAGCCAAAATGATTTTACAATTCATTACTTTATTATTAAATAAGTTTTTTGCTTTTATATCTAATTAGACTGATCTTCAGAATTATTCTTTTATAATTAGTATTTTTGTTTATTTGTTTGTTCCACAAATAAAATCATCCTAGGGAGCTGTACAAAAATATCATGCAATAATAACAGTAAACCAATTAAATAATGCTTACATGTTTGGCATGATTCCAAGCACTTTATGAATGTAAACAATAATTTAACCCTTAGGACAACCAAAAGAGCAGATACTATCATGATTCCCTTGTACAGCTAAGCCAGAAGATACACAAAGAGATAAAGTGACTTATCACATCATTTTTAATTGCTTGAGAGTCCCACCTTTTATGCACTGGGCAATATTTTATCTCAAGGCAACTCTGGGAAATTATATCACATTTGCTAGAGCTATTATACTATTTAGGAAAAGAAGTTATTTGCTAATGTCAAAATTACAAGAAAAACTGCATACTTTTCAAAATATGTAAATCTAAGTAAAATAATTGATATTTGATAATTTAGTAAAACAATAAAGTTCTGAAAAAGACCATGAGTTTTACATATTTGTTCATTGCTAGTGAGTGTATAATAGAGATCTAAAACTTAGGATAAAATAAAAATAAAAATAAAAATATAATGTAAAATCATTTTGAGAAAATGCAACTTTTTGATTCATTTAAGTATACTACAATCATAAAAATATTCTTTACTTTACCAATCCATTGTCCATGTCTGTTCATATTTGGATAAGCATGATAAACAATGAAATGGACTAAACAGCTTTACCACTCACCATACATAAAAATTAATTAATGCTGGGTAGTTGATCTAAATTTAAAAGCTTATGCTACAAAAATTAAAACTACAATACTTCTAGTTGAACATAGATAAATATTTATTGTTGCAATGTGAGCAAAATATATGTGTGTGTGTATATATGCATGTATAAATATATAAGTGTGGGGATTGTGTTTGGATCATTCAAGCAAATGCTTCAAATTTATATATAGTGCTTTATATATGTCTTTTACAAAATATAACACAGGAGCATGAAAAGTTTTAGTATTAACTGAATATTTAATTCTACTTAGAATGTATTTTTCATTTTTAAGGTTGTGATATTATTATATTTTTAATAGAATCTACAATTTACAGAGATATATACTCAAATATTTATATAAATATTTTTAAAACTCTTTAATAATAATTGGAGTAAATTCACCAAAATGTATGGAGGAAAATTACTCTACACTAAGGAAAAGCGAAGGAATGAAGAAAAATAATTATGTAATGTATCTTTGCATATTAATCATAAACTCTGGTAACTCTTTGACTCCTGTAAACAGAGGAAGTCCAAGTAAACTGTAAATTCATGAGAAGGCAACATGATTGATTCTATCAAAATATTGTACTATTTTTAGGATGACCTTGAAGAAAAATGAACATGTCATTTTTTTCTAGTTATAAATAGTATTTGATATCTTGTTCTTACAAAAAAAAAGCTAATCATAAATTAATAACAGAAGAAGAAACCTTCTAAAGATCTTGAAGGAATGTGGTAATTTACTCATGCCCTGTTGAAGGAACATGAATCTAGCTTTGCACCAAACCCCAAACTGAATGATTACCATAAAAAGGTATGGCATCTATAAAAGTTAATAGCCATATTGCCAAAAGCTGGCAAATATAAAAGCAGATAAAAATGAAAGTTATTGCCTCACAACTATGTGCTTTATAATCTAGAAATAATTTTTTAGAAGCTTTAAGGTTTTTGTTCCAAATACTTCATATTGTTTGTTTTAGTGACAGTTTATGTATTGCTTTGGAAAAGCATATTGATTGCAATTAGAAATATTTATGTGAGTGTATACATAGATACAAATATAAATGAAATGCACATATTTTATGTATTCATTATTTTCATTGGAATCAGTAGAACCCATGCTGTTTATTTGTATGTTTTATCCACTTGGCTGCAAAACTTATAGAATATTAAATCTCTTTTCAGTGAATGGATGTTACATAATATCAAGCATTTCTGCAGGTTTTCTTCCATGCCAACATAACTCTTTTATATAAGCAACATACACTATTATTTCTTAATTATGGTAAAATATTGATCAAGATCCTGATCTCAGGATAACAAATATCTCTCTGTTTGAAATGTAAAATATTAAGGTGTTTTCAAGTCAGTGAATTTTATACACACACACACACACACACACATACACACACGCACATATATATTTGAAATTTGAAATATCTTTCACAATCAAGTCTTATAGTTCAAAAGTTAAACCTTTTCTTAAAATCAAGAATATAATAAAGGAATTCAATCTTTTATTCTAATAACACAAAATTTTCATGTTATATAATACTATATATTTAGGACATCTATATAGAAAGTAAAAAATGAAATTATAAAGCCAGATGACCAAAAGGAGGCGAATTAAAACCGCTGGGCAAGGCTTTATTGGAAATACACACTCGCGGGCTGGGCTGAACTCTCCCTTCCCTCAGAGCGTGTCTGGGAGAATGGCGCATATGTTCCAGGGTACAGAAAATTTTAAAAAGCCTGGTCAGGAAGGGGAGGGCTTAGGGTATTAAGAGAAGGTCAGAGTCCTTCCTGGATGAATCAGGAAAAGCCCACTGGTTGACAAGAGGTGCCTCTACTCCTGATGTCAATGTCTGGCTGGCCGCCCCTAAGTGGACACCCTGAACCCTGAACCGACCTAAGAGAAATGCCATTAAAATTAAAGAGCTTCAGGTATGTTCCTCTCCTTCATACCAGGTGCTTTCTTAAATTCTTTTATCCATTAAAGAAACTGATGGAAATAAATATGGTCCAGAAGAATAGACATGGAATACAAGCTCAGTTAACTATCTTTCAGATTTGAAATTGTAAATAAGCTTTTCCCTCTGTTCTTCCTTCTCTCTCCCCCTCTGTCACATGTTCCTTCTTTTCCTCTTTCCATACTTGTTTTGCTACATACATATATACTTCATTTTCAAGATAGAATTTAATACACTTATTATGCCAAAATTTAATAGCATTATAGACAACATTTAATAAATAAAAAAACAATGTGTAAGCGTTTGGAGAAAATACTGGGAAAAACCATTCTCTTATTTTATCTTAGAATTATAAATTTAAGCCTTTGTATCAATCTGCTAGAGGTAATAATGTCTAATCCTTTTTTTACTTGTAAGAAGACTGTGGTTCAGAAACTCCTAAGAGATTTACCAGTAAAATCCTCTTTTTATTCTATATGCAGTACTTGCTTTGCTTCATTTTTATTCTTTCTACATTTTTGTTGTCTTTCCCTAGCTGCCAAATTGAATTACCTGAATTATTATTTTATTATATTTTGTAATTAAGCAGGGATTCCTTCCTTTTACTCATAACTGGAGTTTTGAACACTATGTAATTCATTTCCAACTGGAATCTCTAGTGTTTAAGTTTTTCATATTGTTTAATATTTATTTTCATTGCTACTAAATAGCACTATTTTTTATAATTAACTTAGTGGAGCATTGCTTTAGCAAAATGTTGACACAAACATCTGAAAAAATGTTTAATTAAAAAATAATAATTTTGGTATTCTAATGTTTGAAGTAAATGTTTAAATATTTCTTTATAGCAGGAAATATTAGGACCTTTTATATGAAAGTTTGCATCTCCAAGGGTGGCACACCAAAGGATGCCTCCTTCCCTGACTTCCTTCCTTCCTTTTCTCCATCCTTCCTGTAGTAATTGCTTTGGATTTTAAACAAAGTACATGAGTAAACAGAGTACATGAGTTTGGGTTACACAATATTAAAAGGAAAACAACACTCTAAAAGTAACTAATATTATTTGATGATTAGACACATCATTCACAAATATGTTTTATCTTCCATTGGAAGATACTTATACAAACAACTACTTCAAAGTGTTTATTATATGGCATGTCAACAGAAATGTTTGCTAGAAACTACAGGATTCAGAAGACTAACATTAATGCACAAACACAAATACACATATATTTTAGTAATTATTAATTATCAGGAAATAATACAATTATTATTATAAAACCTCACTCTTCAGACTTATAGGTGCTTAACATACATAACTTCATTTTATAACGACTTTTTATGTTAATTGTTATAAAAATTGTAAATGACAGTCTCACTTTCTACAGGAGAAAACAGAGCTGCACAGATACTAAATTTCTCTTTAAAATCTCTTAGGTTACAAGTGGCAGAATAGAACTTAAAGCTAGATCTCTCTGACTCTAAGGTTTATAGCATTTTCACTGAAGTATTCCAGTAACAAATAAAAGTAAGTACATTGAAGCAAAAATAGAGAAAATTTAAAACAATTTATGAATTTTTTTTTAGATAAAACCTAGAACAAAATTTTAAGTTTACAAAACCTAAGATATATATATTTGATATATATAATGTATATATTAGATATAATATATATGATATATACTGAAATATTAAGAGAATTATTCAAGTATATTGTCTGAAAAGTAATAAAATGTCTATCCATATTTTAGATATGCTCCTTTGGTTATGCAATGAAAATAAAAATAACTGGATTTTTATAGTATGATACATGAAATCTCTTGAGTATTGACATATTCTAAAATAGATTCCTAGAAAGTTCTGAAGGACAAGTTTCATTACTGTCTGGTTTACAAATTGAAGATATAATCATAAAACACTATCACAGGAGCCATAAAAAGCTAACTGGGATGAGAAAGTGGAATAAATTATACATAGTTATCAAACTGCAAAATTTGTTTATGATGATCTTAAACAAATGTTATGATAAAGATATATTTGGATATCCGGAAACTTTCTCCTAATAAATCATTTTTACGAAAAACTGAGAGAATAGGACTAAAACCTATCATATAAAATGTTAAGGATTTGCAATTTTGGCAGGTTGTTCATGTTCTCAAGACAGATAAACTTCTTTGAGTTGAAATCAGGTTTAACAATAACAAATATTCCTTTCAAGTATTCTAATTTGGCTACATAGCCTTGTTTTATGTGTGTGTATACACACACACACACACACATATATGTATATATATATATACATATATATAACTTGTTATATGTCTTGTTATTATTTTTAGGCCTGTGTAGTCCTTTATCCCATTCACAAGCCCTGTACAAATGCGAATATTTCACTTAATACTCTTGAGTTCAGTTTTCACTTTTAAAATCCTTGTAATTCACTGAGGGATCATTTGAAAACATCAGAAATATTGGAAGAAGAGCTTTAAACATAATGTTGGTTAAGTGCTTTGCATATGTTAATTATTTTATTAATTTTAAGAACTAGTTGTAGTCTTATTTTATAAAAGAGGAAAACAAAGTGTTGATGGTCAATGGGCACAAGGCCAAGTGGCCAGTGTGAGTGCAGAGGACCACCAAACTTCAACTTTCTGGTCCCAGAAGTTCTTCTTTGACTCATCCATACTAAGGCAGAACAGTACATACTGAAATGTGAGCAACAATAGCAAGAGTCTCAGACTTCTGTTTAAAAAATTTATTTTAAATCAATCACCCATCTATATAAATTTTAACAAATTCAAAATAAATATGAAATTAGAAAAACTATAAAAAATTTAAAAATAATGTGACACTAGTTATTAGAGTTGATTTCTATATGAGATATGTATGTTAAGAGATCATAGCAAAATAAAAATTTGGTTATTTTAATCTAAGGTATCAGAAATTGCTTTGAAATGAAGAGCTATGATTGGCGTCATAAGATTTCTAAATTGCCAATTTGGATTCACATATTTCTAAAGATTTCTGTTTTGTACTTTGTACTGCCTGGAATTTGTGTGATGATATTAATACTTATTAGTCTCTTTTGAAAACAGCGACTCTTAGTTAAGCTTCAAAATAACTTTAATATATGTTTGATAGGAAAAGTCTGAGCTAGCATCATCACACAACTCCTTCTACTCATGTTAGAAAAAAAGCTGGTACTTGCTGGAAGCCAGCTGTGGGGCTTATTACCATCCAAAAAAGCAAATAAATTAAAGGATCAGAGTTTCAAAGGATCAGAAGTTCAATATTCTTGATCTCTGTACTGAATTTTCCTTTAGTCACTTAAGTAATCCATTTATTGTACTGTGTCAGACTAGATGTACAGACCAATTCTCTTACTAAAAACACAAAATTAAATAGTACGTAAAACATAAGTTTAACATTCGGGTTCAGCAAACGAGCTGGAAAGAAAGTAATCAAGCTTAAGGGACAGAATGACCACAGTACAAATCACAAACATGTGAAGCCAGAAAAGTGATTTGAGTATAGTTCTTTGTGGATCCTTAACTGCATGACAATAAAAGTTTACATTCTTGGTGTATGGGTGCACTAGAAATACGCTAATGCTAACTAATGCTAGCTCAAGGACGAAAAAAAGAAAATCTTTTGGAAAATTCGAAACACAATCTAGAACATACTTGGATATAAAAGGGTCAAGATTCTACACCCTCTGCGTTCCAGGGGGTGAAGAAAATCTCAAAGAAATAATTTAGTTTAAAGAAGTCAATTTTTATTATCACTTTCAGATGTCTGACAGAAGCAAAGTTTTAATAACTTCAGAAAAGGGACCATTTCCCATTTAAAGAAAAAAAAAATCACCATTTAATGGAAAGAAGGCACCATGAGTGAAATCCAGCTGAAATAAAACAAGAGGCTATCTTTGCTCCAATGAATGTTTTTGGCTCCTTTGTCTAGTATGAGATAGTTGTATTTATGTGCATTACTCTCTGTGTCTTCTATTCTATACCATTGGTCTATCTGCCTATTTTGGTGCCAGTACCATGCCGTTTTTGTTACTACTGCTTTGTAGTAAAGTTTAAGGTCTGGTATTGTAATGCCTCCTACTTCACTCTTCTTGCTCAGAATCGCTTTGGCTATTCTCGGTCTCTTATTTTTCCATATGAATTTCATGATTGCCTTTTCTATTTCTATAAAAAAGGACTCT
>CM053408.1:53648148-53756297 GCA_028644305.1 Xerus rutilus
AAAAAAAAAAAAACAAGAGGAACACTCTGAAAATTTCAGAAATCAAAATATATGAAATGGAATAGAAACATATCAGGTTATAAAACTATGAAAGAGGTTATATAATCAGATATTTCAAAATCACATATCTAATCTGAGCTCTAGAAGTAGTAAGGAATAAGAATGGAGCATAGGTAAAATTCAGCAGTATTTCCAGAGTGGCAAAAAATAAACCAATTCACAGATTTTAAAAATCTAACTGAATTAACCCCTTTAATATTAGTTATTCATTCTCTTAAAGTAATAGTTTTACAAAATGTTCTCAGGCACAGTTACTTCATCTTTTGCAATCACATAAATCTATTCACAATATGACCCTCAAAATCTAGTGAAAAATACTGAGAGCAAAAGATCAAGAATTATGTTAATTTAAACAGAAACAAACATTCCGTTTTTAGCTAACAATCCATAAGTTTACCTACTGCATTCTGGATATTATTTATCATTTCTTCCCATAGTACTTTTCATTTATCTGCTTGAATATTGTTAAAATAGTCACAGCATGATTCTTAGATGAAAGTAAAAGTTAAAAGACTACTCAAAAAGAAACAGGCAGCAAATATAAAATAAAAACTAAGAGTCACATGATTTTATCAATCGATGCAGAGAAACCATATGACAAAATACTGCACCCTTTTATGTTCATAACACTAGAAAAACTTGGGATAGTAGGAACATACCTCAACTTTTTAAAAGCTATCTATGCTAAACCCAAGGCCAACGTCATCCTAGATGGACAAAAATTGGAAATATTCCCTCTAAAAATGGGAAAAAGACAGGGATGACCTCTTTCACCACTGCTATTCAACATAGTCCTTGAAACGCTAGCCAGAGCAATTAGACAGATGAAAGAAATTGAAGAGATACAAATAGGAAAAGAAGAACTCAAGCTATCATTATTTGCAGATGACTTGATTCTACCAAAAAACTTCTAGAATTAATAAATGAGTACAGCAAAGTAGCAGGATATAAAATTAACACCCATAAATCAATTGCATTTCTATACATCAGTGATAAACCCTCTGAAAGTGAAATTAGAAAAACTATCCCATTCACAGTAGCCTCAAAAAAAATAAAATATTTGGGAATCAATTTAACAAAAGAGGTGAAAGACCTCTACAATGCAAATTACAAGACGCTAAAGAAAGAAATTGAGATGGGTGAGGTGGCGCAAGCCTATAATCCCAGTACTTAGGGAGGCTGAGACAGGAGAATCGCCAGTTCAAAGCCATCCTCAGCAAGGGCGAGGCAATAAGCAACTCAGTGAGACCCTGTCTCTACATAAAACACCAAATAGGGCTGGGGATATGGCTCAGTGGTTGAGTACTCCTGAGTTCAATCTCTAGTACCAAAAAAAAAGAAAGAAATTGAAGACCTTAGAAGATGGAAAAATCTCCCATTTCCTGGATAGGCAGAATCAATATTGTCAAAATGGCCATAATACCCAAAGCGCTATATTGATTCAATGCAATTCCAATTAAAATCTCAACATCATTCCTCATAGAAATAGAAAAGGCAATCAGGAAATTCATTTGGAAGAATAAGAAACCCAGAATAGACAAAGAAATCCTTGGCAAGAAGAGTGAAGCAGGAGGCATCACAATACCAGACCTTAAATTATACTACAAAGCTATAGTAACAAAAATGGCATGGTACTGGCACCAAAACAGACATGTAGATTAATGGTACAGAATAGAAGACACAATGATGAATCCACTTAAATACAGTTATCTTATACTAGACAGAGGAGCCAAACACGTTCAATGGAGAAAAGATAGCCTCTTCAACAAATGGTGCTGGGAAAACCGGAAATGCACATGTAGCAAAATGAAACCAAACCCCTATCTTTCATCATGCACAAAACTCAACTCAAAGTGGATCAAGGACCTGGGAATCAGACCAGAGACCCAATGCCTAATGAAGAAATAACAGGCCCAAGTCTTCATCATGTCAGATTAGGACATGATGTTACTTCCTTAACAAGACTCCTATAGCACAAGCAGTAAAATCAAGAATCAGCAAATGGGATGGATTCAAACTAAAAAGCTTCTTCTCAGCAAAAGAAGCAATCAATGAAGTGAAGAGAGAGCCAATATTCTGGGAACAACTCTTTGCCACACACACATCTGATAGAGCACTAATTTCCAGGGTATATAAAGAACTCAAAAAACTTAACACCAAAAAACAAACAACCCAGTCAATAAGTGGGCCAAGGAGCTGAACAGAAACTTCACAGAAAAAGATATACAATCGATCAACAGACATATTGATCTGATGTTGAAAAAAAGTTCAACATCTCTAGCAATCAGAGAAATGCAAATCAAAACTACCCTAAGATTTCATCTCACACCAGTCAGAATGGCAATTATCAAGAATACAAACAACAATAAGTGTTGGCAAGGTTGTGGGGAAAAAGGCCGGTGGGACTGATACATTGCTGGTGGGACTGCAAATTGGTACAACCAATTTGGAAAGCAGTATGGAGATTCCTTAGAAAACTTGGAATGGAACCACCACTTGACGTAGCTATACCAGTCCTCGGTCTACACCCAGAAAACTTAAAATCAGCTTACTCTAGTGATGCAGCCACTTCAATGTTTATAGCAGCTCAATTCACAATAGCTAAACTGTGGAACCAACCTAGATGCCCTTCGATAGATGACTGGATAAAGAAACTGTGGTATATATACACAATGGAATATTGCTCAGCAATAAAAGAGAATAAAATTATGACATTTGCAGGTAAATGGATGGAGTTGGAGAATATCATGCTAAGTGAAGTAAGTGAATCTCAGAACACCAAATGCCAAATGTTCTCTTTGATAAGTGGATGCTGATCCACAATGTGGGGGAGATCATGGGAAGAATGGAGGAACTTTGGTCATAGGGGTGGGAAGGGGGAGGGGGCAGGGGACAGTAAAGATGGAGAAATATGATGGACATCATAGCCCTGGCTTTATGTATGATAGCATGTATGTTGTGATTCTAAATCACATACAACCAGAGAAATGAAAATTTCTGCTCCATCTGTGTACAATGAATCAAAATGCACTCTGCTATCATGTAAACCTAAATAGAATAATAAATTTTAAAAATTAAAGAAAATATATATTCTACATAATAAAAATATAATTTATATAATAAAAACATTAAGTAAGAAGGTTTTAGATATCTAACTCTTCTCTGCTAATTTTGCATTTTGAAAATGAGTTATTTAAAACATTATAGTTAAAAAGAGTTAATTTATATTTATGTATATTAAAGTATATGACTTTGAAAATGATAATTCATTTTAAAATTTAAATATATCTCAAATTCAAATAAACATTTTTCACAGTACAAATATTAAGTTGGTCGTGATCATAATGATATTTTTCAGAACATGTGCTTGACATTGAAAAATTACAAAATGTTTGGAACTCATTTTAAAACTTTTCCAAATTTCCTTCTCTAAAAAAGTAAAAAAAAAAAACAAAAAAAAACATATCCTGAGAGGGAATAAAAAAACAGATGCCAAAAGAAATGAAAACTTAAACATGGTCAGATAATATTCAGGCATGGTTTGTCCAATTTTGCTGTGTGAAGCCAAATTTGCACCTGTCCTGGGATCTGTCAGTGCTGGCAGGGGAGGCTGGAAGCTGAGCTTACACACTTTTTACAGAGCACATTATCAACCAATAATGCAACCTTTGATATATCACCAGTTTCACTGCATGCCGAAGTCTGACAAAATAAAAACCACAGAATGTACAACTGAATAATTTAAGGATTCAAAGGTTAAAGTCTTTCTCTTTGCCATACCATCCTCTACCACCACATGACCATGTAAAATAGATCAGTAGGTAATAGATGGGGGAAAGGAGAGCAAAGGAGTTTAGAGTGAAAAGAAACTGAAGGCTTTGTTTTATTTTGTTTTCCTTTTCTTCTAATAAATAGCATAACTACTTAAATTTAAGTTAAATTTAGGTGAAATATCTGAGGATTTGGGATTTTTTTTTTTTCAGAACATTCTCAAATTTTAAACATGGTGAGAACATACACATTTTATGGGCAGTTAGGTTTTTTTCAGAGAAGCCAAAAAGGCTTCTCCACTATGTGTCACCCTGGGACAGAGGAATGAACAGTGCAGTTCTCAGAGTGCTGCCTTGGAACCCTGCCATTGTGTGATGGCAGCTGGTGATTAATAATCTTCAACGAAATAGTAATTCAAACAGGCTTCGGTAGGCTCACAAACTCTAGGGTTCTAACAGTCAAAATTGGTATAAACTTATTTTAAATAGTCTTTAAAATATGCAATCATCCTACAATCAGTTTCTTTTATACTCTATGATGAAAAGCTGTGCAATGCACACATCACATCCGATCCATGATCTTTCAGGCACCACATTTCAACGTCACCCTCAAATCATTAATTCATTCTCCTCAACCCATTTTTTTTCCCAGAAAACAGAAGGCACGCATCAACAGCTCTAATATAGTGTCTTCATAAAATATGTATGCAAATGTAATATTGATAAACTGATGTTCACATGACACAATCAGATGCAATAAATTGTTGGTTAGTAAAGAAAATGATTTTCTATGGATTAATTTATATATGTGAAATTACTGTTATTAAACATCATTTTCAATGACTGAAAATATTTTAAAAATGTTAGTCGCATTGATGATGTTGAAATGTTCTGTAGGAAAATAATAAAGTTTTGTATAAATTATGTAAGAATGTTTTACAAGTAAGATTATTTTGAACTTTTTCAAGACATTTTCTTTCCTGAAAATATATTATAAATTTATATAAGCATTTCTTTAAAAATTCTATAATGTCCCTGTAGTTCTTTTAAAGTAAAGACAATACAATATAAACCCACAAACTCCAAATTCTTAAACAAAATAAATACTAAAAAACTCTTCAGAATAACTAATCTTAAGAAGCTCACAGCAAATAATAGGCAAAAATGTTTCTATATTTGTTTGATGAGTGGTGAAGATAAAACAAGTACACCTAACTTACAATACCTGGTGTCTGAAGGCAACTGAGAAGAAATCTTTCCTCTCAAGGGTGCACATCGTCAAGCTATGCTACCTTCCTTTTGTCATCATAATTAGAAAACAAAGGCCTGAAGTCAACTTCAAAATGCTGCTTACTCAAATCCTGCTTATTTTCAGGCAATAAATGCAAAGAATGTTTGTGCCTGAAGTTTTTTACCACCATTTCTTTTTATGTCTGGAAACATTGGCCCAGATATCAACTAAGCCTACTAGTTCAAAACAATTAAGTATTCTCACCCAGATCCCATTTCTCTGCATCACAAAATCACCATGCACTTGGCATTCCTGGCAGCTCTTGGCACAGTGACTGTGGGTCAGAATTGAGATCTGGCGATGTAGTGTGGGGAAAGCTTCTTTACTGCAGCTGCCAACACTTCTGCTTGACTCAGTGAATCAATTTAAATCTCTCAATCTCTGTGTCTGCAGGCATTCACATGAATTAAAATTCAATTTTGATATTACTTAAACAGAAACACAAGAACAATGATGTTTGAGTTGAGTATGAAATGTCTGACAAAACAAAGATGTTTGAGTAGCTTATCTTCTTTGATTTTAAGTATTCTCTAATATATACTTCCTGCCACTTTGGTTCTTCCATCTTACTCTGATGCATACCTATATGTGGCCCAAACACTGCTTTGACAATCTTCATTTGCTATATCCTTATCTCCATAAACTGGCATTTGTCCAAGTAATAATTTAGAATTTAATCAGTGTTAGCTGCTTCTGAGTATTATTTCCTGGAGTGTGTGTTTCTATACCTTCCTCCATATCTTTGCAACATCATAAGAAGACATGTTGGTTGTACTTTAATAAAACATGGATTTTTCAAGTGCAAAAGGGCACATGGGCCAACAACCTGGAGTGTTAAGTAAATTCAGTATTCTGTGTCAGTTATATCTCTGCGAGTTTTAAGAGTACCCTAGGAACAATAAAATTTTGATGTTCAGTTCTTCCATGATTCTGTTATCCCTCACCTTGGAAAACATTAAAAATGCAAATTAAAAAACTTGTAGTGAATTAATTAAACATAAGACTCCCCTGTCCTTTTATTATATTGTAGATGGTGGAAAAACCAGAGAGATGAGACATGGAATTCTGTTCATCTATTTATTTTGCCAGACTTTATCTTTGTGAGTGTTTATGGTGAATTCCTGCAATGATGATGCCAAATTGCTAGCATAAGAAAAATAAATTAGTA
Organism: Xerus rutilus; assembly: GCA_028644305.1. Lineage (NCBI taxonomy): Eukaryota > Metazoa > Chordata > Mammalia > Rodentia > Sciuridae > Xerus > Xerus rutilus. Next base: position 53,654,438 of record CM053408.1, read on the forward strand.
GAATGTAGTTGGCGTGGCAAAATATTAGGACAATTTCTGTATGTTTAGAATTCCTTTAGCTTGGTTTAGGACAAATTGGTAGCCTTGTTTTAGTTTCTTAATAAATACAGCTGTTATTTCCTAAATTCTAATCTATGGATAATCTGATCTTTTTGAAAATGTAAATACATTCAGATATACACTGTACCCAGCAATAATGATTCCATCTTTCCAAAATATCAAAATTCCAGATAACATAGACTTTACTCCCAATAACTGAGTGATTTTCTGGGTCACAAATTTTAATCTCTTTTATTTTCTCTCTATTGTATTATAAATAGTGGTTGGCTCAAGAATAATGTAAAACATAAAAGAGACAGAAAGTACAAACATATAAACATGACTATCAGAGTTTAGGAATCATCATATGTGCTTTAACCTGAAATTTTCTGATACACACCACAATTCAAAATCATCCTCCCCAACATTCCCTCCCACATTGTTTGCTCTTTTCTTGTGTTTCCAACATGTGCCAACATGCACCACTTGGTCTTTTAGAGGACCATTTCCCAAATTTCAGTTGCATTTTCATAAAGCTACTAAGACAAAGTTTTAAGTGACTTAGCTTATGGGGCTAGCATTTCATCTGTCACCAATTCAGGTGTGCTTCTAGGTTCCTATTCATTCTTCCTGTTCTATCTTGGCAGTGCATGCTTTTACTTTTCTGTAGATACTAGGGGATGAATCAAGCTGAGTTCAGAAATCCTCTTACTAGGGAAGAGGAACTTTTGTAAACCATAAATTAACCAAATCTACTTATTAAGTAAATTAATCATTTCAAGATATCATTTGCAGCCATGGTTTTTGGATTCCTAAGGAAAAAAGAGACTAAAGAAAGGGTCAAAATACAAAATTAGAAATTTTCTAAAATAGAAAAATAAATAGGTAAAGTGGTTCCCTCTTTAAAAATTATTTCTTTAAAAAATTACAGCTGAAGAAAGCATTCTTTAGTTATATGTGACTAATCGCCTAATTCCACAAACAACTAAATGCATTAGTAAGTATGGTAAAAGGTGGGGATTTTAAGGTCATGTTTACATTAAATAAGTTTATGTTAAATATGTCTATGTTTGTGTTAAAGTACAAGGTCTTCAAAATTGAAATGATTTTTCCAATAGTGAATACATGGGAAGAATTTGAAATGCTGAACATCAAGAAAATAAATTTTGGAAAAAGCATTTGTTATTTTTAATAATTATTAAAATCTGGAAATATTTCAGCCTTTTAAATGTGAATACATGATTTGTGGAAGATTAGAGTTACACAAAGTGGTCTGGGAACCAAAAAAAAAGAAAAAGAAAACACAAAATAAAGCATACTCAGGACCTTTGAAAATTTACTAAAATATTCATTTTTTAAAGAGTTGGTCTTTAAACATTCGCTTTAACTAAAAGGAATCCATGTATATAAAATCTGTGGGTGGGGTGTGTGTATATGTGTGTGTGTATGTGTGTGTTTGTAAATTTGATACTAGATTATTTGGGGACTTCTCATAAGATTTGACCATATCCTAAAAATATATTTATTATTCATTTTATTATAAAGAGTTGAAAATAGGTAGATAGACACCAAGTAACACTGTTTAATGGTAAAAACATTTTCTTTTCAGGTACAGCTTATGTTAGACAGAAATTCTACTTGAAACAAAAATTTAAAACACTTCAGTACACAGATAATTATGTGTTACAAACAGAAATTCTAATTGAAAAAATAAAGTAAAACCATAATGCCCAACACCCCATTTATGGATGAAGTAATTCAAGTCTGTCATTCAATCTGGTCTAACAACAATTCTAGAGCTCAGTAAACCAAAACTAAACCCTAGAACTTTGCATTTTACTACACTCTAAGTTAAAATTTAAGCATTAATCATCACAACCTTGAGTTTATTTTCTACTCTTCCTCCTAATAGCACAATGACTCATTCAGATTTCTTTTTCAGAGAAAGTGGTAGAGGAAAAAGAGAAAAAGAAGGAGAAAATTCTCTTGTTTTATCTGAACACTCTATACATCAAAGAAATACTTCCTTCTTGGAATATGATGACCCCTTCATACATGAGCTTTGCTACTTATTTCAGTTTACAACTACAATTTATAGAATGCCTTAATTTCTCAAAAGGAAGTAGTCTCTAATTGCATTAGAGTAAAAATAAATTAATAGCAAAATTAGTAATAATAAATACTAATTTTGCTAGCCTGTGTAACATGTTCACTCCATCATATTCTTACCAATACTTAATTCTATCAGAATAAAATATCTCATTAGAGGAAACCGCCTAAATATTCTTGCTATAAGTAGTTAATTTTGGTTAAGAGTACAAATAAATCCTTGCTCTAAAGAAATTGAAGGGTTAGTATATTAAACGAGACAGAGAGAGAGAAGTATTAATTGCAATATAGGGAAATAGTTCTAGTAGTAAGCATGGATGCTATGGAAGAAGACAACTTATGAGGTTAAGGAATATTTTATATGTAGAAAAAGTATTCTACAGAAAATGACACTTGAATGGTCATTAGAGTGAGAAGATTTTAGTGGAAACAAAAGGTGTGTGGGGGGATTATCTTCACAGAGAGATCTGAAGTTCATTCACAAGTGAAAAAAATTAAGGTAGGAAATGATTCTAGGGATGCTAAGTAATTCATTATATGAGCAATGTGGAATGCAAACTGAGATGCAGTGAAGCAGAAGGACAGAAAAATGCGCTATGCAAACATCAGGGTAGCCATTTTTTAAAATGTTCTGTTCACTAAAAATACATAAAAACAGAGCAGTAAAAATGGCTAAATACTGCTCAATAGTGACTTCCTTATAGCCCTACTCTGCACAATGACAGATGTCTAGACCCAAGATTTCACAGTGTGAACCTGGACAACTTTACAAGTTTGGAAATGTTTCCAATACCAATGAAACACCATTTTCTCACAGTGTTATAATCATCTGAGCTCAGAAATGATTCTAACATGACTTTCCAAATGGATTCCTACAAGCATTACATTCAAACTTAAAGAAATGCTGAAGTGAAGAACAGTATAATTACTTTCTTTTTGGTATTGTGTATAAGTATCCACACTCTTCTTTTTTCTCAATGTTCTTCCAGATAATGAAGAAGCAACAGAAAATATACATTTGAACATAAAATTCAGTTGTTGTAGTGATCTGATATTCAGTTATCAAAATTCAAAAAAATCTAACTTTTATACATGCCTAAAACACATTTCTCCAAATGCACACCACTGGCATATGTCTTTTTCCATTCATCATCTTCTTTATGTATCATTACAAACCTGTAACAGGTTTTCTGGCTATTTAAAGAAACAAAATTGTGTCTGACAGCAAGAAGCATGTTATATCCAATTCCATTTTCCACCTCTTTCTCCTTTACTTTTGACATCTTTTTAAAAATTCCAGTGCTTAATTGAATACCTAGGGGTGTTGCATGTGAAACATTCTGAAGGAGTTCAATGGGGATGGTTTCCAGCAATATATAAGATGACACATGTACTGAGAAGGCTTGAAATGATCTTATTTGGTGTATGTGCTAAGAGGGAGCACCTCACACTGCTGTACTACTATTAATATACCAACAGACTAGATGTTATCAAGAGCCATGGACTCTAACACTCGTATACTTTGCATATCTGAGGGTATAAGATTGGCCTTTCTTTTAGCACCCTAAAGAGAAAATTTGTTTTGCCTATGGTTGATGGAGTATGCTTTAAAAACAACACACTATTTTTTACTGTTAGTTTCATGTGAATCAACATGTATGAAGGAATTATAGAATATTTACTATTTCATTGTACATCTTTAGTACAAATTATATTTGGTAAACCCTGGGATCATACTAAATTCTAAGAAATATGAATAGATAGCTCTGATTAAATACGGAAGAAATGACACCAGAAATTTATTTTTTTTGCTTTTCCAAAGACCACCTTCTGCCACACAACTAATCAACTAATGATAGAGAATGAAAAAGAAAAAGAGAAATAATTTTGAGGGGGTACTGGGGACTGAACTCAGGGGTACTCGACGACTAAACCACATCCTCAGCCCTATTTTGTGTTTTATGTAGAGACAGGGTCTCACTGAGTTGCTTAGCGCCTCACCATTGCTGAGGTTGGCTTTGAACTCATGATTCTCCTGTCTCAGCCTTCCAAAGTGCAGGGATTACAGGCGTGTACCATCATGCTCTGTGAGAAATAATTTTTTAATGAATACAAGATTTCAAGTAATTTGAGGAAAACTGGATTCACAGCATTCTCCTGAGTAGACTGAAAGCTGTCTGAACTCAAATGCATTCAAAGGGAGGACCAATCAGAATTGTAGCTTGCCCTTGGAGAACCACTGCTTGGTATCCTGAGTCTCCATGGGAGTTATGGATGATGGTACAGACGAAAACAAAGATATTTACTAAAAGTTACTGAACAAGTAAGTGAGAACGTTCCTGTTTACTCTCAGACCTTCACTCTTGGCATCTTTCTTCCCTTCCCATCATTCACAGGATAATTCTATCTGAAGAAAATAAATGGGAACTGCCCAGTGATCAGAAACAGGGTAAGGAAACTGACACCTGTTCTTACTGGCTGGTAGGATTTTTAGGATTGCATTTTTAGGATTTCCAAGTGATTTTTGAAATATGGTGATTATTGAAAAATAAATTTCATAAACTTTCAATTAAATAAACTAAAGACAGATAAAAGAAAAATCCCCATGTTCCCAAATGTTTTAAGATTACACTTTTGTCTGTACCTATATGGTGTAAATACTATAGATTCTTATATAAATACTATTAAATGGTGTGCTACCACACATTTTTTCTGAACACTGGGCTCAGTGACATCACACTGATAGCTTAAAATTGGCCATGATGGGAGCACATGCACACTTATGGTAATTGTCAAACTCTACAAATCGGAGCTGGAATTATTCTTTTGTTGTTTGTCTAGATGTAAGAAAGTTATGGGGAAAATATGAATAATGCAAAGTAGACCTAAAATTGTGCTGTATCTATTATAGAAGTGTAAAGATGTTTCAATTTAAGGAATATAACTTTTATGAGAATGAGAAATAATTTAACAATGTATCACAAACCAAAATATATTACAATAAATAAAAAGTTAGTGGGCTGAGATATATCACCATTTGCAAGTTATTATTCAATTGTACCCATAAGTTGGCTATGAAAAAAGGAGGTTGACAAAAGTCACTGCATTCTCTTGCTCTCAGATGCAACATATATTGCCTCTAAAAAAATACTGTATTTTGGTTATTCTATACATACATACTATCAGGTCCTTGGCAATTTCTCATATCTTTTAATATCTATCCAATATTTAAAGTCCATTTGCTTCTTTATGACTAATTCTGCAAATTTCTTCTGTCTCTGATCACCAAGTTTCTCTTCATATATGCTCATTCTGTTAACTACCAGTGAATTTTGATACTAGTTTTGTATTTCTTACATCTAGAATTTCTGTTTCTGTGGTGTGTGTTTTCTTTTCTATTTTTTTTTCTACTAATTCTGGGCTGTGATTTTTGAGAGTCTTATATTATTATTAATAATTTTTGCCCCGACTTAAACATATTAATTATATTTATATTATTTGCTTTTAATTTTTGTCTGCTGTTTCTTGCCTTGTTCCCTTCATTCCTTGTGTATTTCGCAATTGTGCATGTGATTGTACTTACACTACTTGATCTCTTCTCTGTTGGAATTATTAAGAGCCTGAGATGAATATATTAACATTCCAGAAAGAATTTGGTTCCTATATTCTCATAAAGTGCATGGGAAGCACTAATAATCCTGTATCCATTTTAAGTTTAATGCTGACCTATTTCTCTGCTCCTTGCAAACAGTATGAATTGAGGCTATTTCCCTCTCATTACAATGAATTATCAGAGGAGTTTGGTTTTGTGTTTGTTTTTATTTTATCTAGTTTTTGGGGTGCTCTTCATCAAACCTCAGGCCTCATGCATGCTAGGCAAGCTCTCTACAACTGAGCAAATCTCCCAATCCCTGTTGAGGTTCTTTTTACACTTACTTAAAGAGACAAACTCTCCCCCTCCCTGTGTGTTCTTTAATTGCTGTGTTTATTTGTTTTGCATTTTTTATGTTTATTATTTTCCCTTGGTTACAGCCTTTTGTGCACTGAAGCATTTACAGCCTGAGAACAGATCCCTAAATGCCTGTGGGTCCCAATCATTATTAAATGCCAAAGGGCAATTAAAAACTCCTAACAATACCATAAGATACATTTAAAAATTTGTTAGGGTAAACTACATGCAACCTGATCAACACACACACACACAATATCTATAGACCACTCAAGCTCCATTTATAGATGTCTCTAGGCCAACTGACATCTTCCACACCACCAATTTATCTTCATTTGTCATATGGTTTTGTCCCCAAACTGAACTGAATTCTTGAATTTCTTATTTTCTTTGAAAACTAATACTTGCTGTAAAATTATAATTTTTACACTTTATATAGTATATTTTAGGTATATTGTAACAAGTGAGATTTTGGATACATAGATTCCATGTTGCCAGAAATCAGATTTCTAGGCACAATTATATAAAGTAGAATTTTAAAATATAAATAAAAATCAAATTTTTAATGAAAGATTAAAGTTAAAAAATTGAAATCATGGTAATAACTAATAGTTTTAGGCATTAGAGTTATCAATTATTTTTTATTTTTATTATTATTATTTTTTATTATTTTATTTATTATTTATTTATTATTATTATTTTTGATTTTTTTGTATTTTCTAAAAGTTCTCTAATAATATAGCTTATACTGGAAAGTAAGATAGGATGGCAAAGATTCACTTTTCCCCAGACATTGTATTAGCACTAACTAATCCATGCAACTGACATCTGAGATAAGCAATATTGTTAATTCCTTTTTTGGGGGGTGGAGGTACCAGGGATTGGACTCAGGGGCAGTCAACTACTAAGCCAAATCCCCAGTCTTATTTTGTATTTTTATTTAGAGACAAAATCTCACTAAGCTGCTTAGTGCTTCGCTTTTGCTGAGGCTGACTTCGAACTCCCCATCTTCCTGCCTCAGCCTCCCCAGCCACTGAGATTATAGGCATGAGCCACCTAGCTCAGCTGCTAATTCGATTTTACAGATGAGAAATTCAGGTCTGGAAAACTCTGTCAAGTTCATGAAGTTAGTGAGTGATGGAAGTGGGTTTTTAGCCTAGGCTTTCTTGACATAAAGCCTGTGTCTTAACCATTGTTTGTTATTAACTAAGCATAAATTGGAACACTATGTCATTGGTTCCAGTTTGAACACTCTTTATTTAGGGGCAACAGTCTAAAGACCCTCATTCCAGTCCCTAGTTATTCCTCTAATTACCTACTTGGTCTTCAATGACTCACTTACTCTATCAGACTTCGTTTTCCAGAAGCGTATAATCAACAATATAAACTAGATTAATCTCTGAGGATCTTTCATCTCTAAAACTTTGTGATGGCATAATCCTATCAGGTAATTGTTTCTCAGGTGTCATGAAATTGGAAATTAACCATTTGATTGAAAGATTAACAGAAACACTCTTAAATTAAGGGAAAATTAAAATACTCAAGCATTCTAATAATAATGTGAGCTTTTAGGAATCAAGATAATTGTATATACACACTTTGAGGTTACTTAAAATACAAAGAAATTATCACAAAGAGAAAATGAATAATTCCACAAAGGTACCCTACCAAAAATCTAAATTACCTTGAAAAAATCCAATGATTTTGGTACTCTAGTTACCAAAGACACCAAGTAAGCAAAAGGAATCATAATATGTCTTTATCAAACTAATTTATTCTTAGAATAAACATTTTTCAATGGTTCAGCTTAATATTCATGCTCTTCAGATTTTGTTGTATTTTTAATAATCTCATTCAATGTAGACTTCTATATTTGTTACCAATATTTACTCTGTAATTGCAAGGTGAAGATATTCTCTATTGTTGAAACAAATGAAAATCAAAATAATACATTTTTTTGTATGTAGAAGATTCAGAATGAAACTATTTCCAATGATGAAATAACACAATGACCTTATTTCCAAATGACATTATTTAAAAATTCACTGAGAAAACCAGACAGTAAATAATTGAATGAAAAATTATATTATATAACTTTATGATAGCTTAACTATGTCTCACAAATAAATTTTTAAAAATATTTCATTGAGTCATGCAATATGAGCAGCATTCCATGAAAATATACTTGGCTGCCATAAACAGTCCAATCCAAAGGAATAATATGCTAATCCAATCACATACAGTCAGTGGTCACAAGAGAATATTACACATACTAATACTTTTCTGGTTGACAAAACAACATGGATTAATAACCGTCAGTACAAACTTAAAATAGATAGTATAGCTATGGAAGGTACTTTACAGCACATTGTTATGACTAGGGCTCTGGAACCAGACAGCCTGAGTTCAAATCCTCTGAAGCCCATCCCTGTATACTTTAAGTTTTTTCTGTAAAATGTGGATAGTTATAATAGTACTTCATAGAACTGTCAGATTGAATGAATAGGTGAAAACAATGTAGAATAAGACCTAAATCACAGTAAACTTTAATCAATGTTGAATATCATGTTGTTTCTTCTGCTGTGTTGTCCCTGCTACTACCTTACTATATTTGGAAATAGAATAAAAAGATCTAAAATATAGTCTGTAGTTTATAACGCCATGACTGATGATGTTTATATCGTATATTATAATAAGTAGCTTTAATGGTTAAGTTTAATATATGTGTGTTTTAGGGGTAGGAATTGTAGATTGACAATCTCTAAACACTAAAATCAATACAAAGCAATCTAAGTGCCAGGATGCCTTGGGAAAGGTCACACAGTATTGTGAAAATAACATTGTTTCTCAATAGATGTAAAGCCTCTCCTTGGGAGAAACTTGAAATCTCCAAAACATTGCTCTGTTAATGAGAGGGAAAAATTATTATTACTTTATGGTCATTTGAGTGTGAGTCCATTTATTTTCAGTAGTTGATGTCAGAAATATGATGATGGATGATGCTTTCTCATAGTTACTGGTTAGTAGGTACCCATCATGTGCCATTTCCTTTACATACCTGTTTAATTTTTATTTAAAAAATATAAAAGTGTTAAAGCAAAGACTTGACTCCAAGTGATCAGGCCTATGTCCACTACATTCATTTTCCATAAGGAAATATTGAGGTTCATAGAGTTAACACATATATGCACTGTTCAAAACTAACTTGAATTCCAAATGCAGGCCATAAATCTAAATCATAACGTTTGGTTCTATTTTTTAAATATGATGGTGAATTTCCATAGATGATGAAATACCTACGGGCTTCTTAGATCTAAACCAATAAAATATATTAAGAATGATGATAGAAATATGTACAAACATTAGGTTATGTAATTCTGATGAAGAGTTTATTAAATATTGATTCCCCTTTATACTTTTACATAGCTTGTTTTGAAACAATTGATAGAAGATATAATATTCAAGAATGTGACCAAAATGTTCAGTTATATTCATAGATAACATATTTTTGAATAATACATTCATGGAAAAAAATTGAATTCCAACTTGATGGTGCCAACTCTCACATAAACCAGAGGAATATGACTATGTGGGTGTTAGAAGTGCCACAGCTTTTACTATGGTAATTTCTCCAGGATAATCATAGCAGAAGTAAAAAAAAATTCGTGCTTACATAAGCAGAATCAAGTTCTTCCAGCTATTTTCATGTGAACGCTAACATCTCTGACTGTAAAATATACACAACTTCCACTGAAATAAAGTCTACTTAGGGCAGGAATGATGACAGGTGGAAAGCTTCATATTTCTGGACTTGGTTCCAAGTCTACATATAGTAATTAAATTAATATGTAAGTATATAATATGACTATTTTATATAAGTTAAAGGAACTGCTTTTATTAGCCAGACCAGAGAGTGATTTTTTAGAAGGTAAGAATCTGTTTCTTCTTTATATCAATTTATCCTTGTTTTGCATGGTTCACACTGAGGATAAGCAAACATAGTATGAAAATACATATATGGAGAGAGATGGAGATATATATGGCTGTATATATATGGATATATAAATATATATGTGGATATATATCCATCCTTTGGAATAATCCCAAAATTATACCCTAGAAAAATCTCAAAGAAAAAGAGAACTTTGCTGCAAATATTTTAAACATTTTTTTCTTCATTCTTAATGTCTTTTACAGAAACATTATCAAGTCCTCTAATGTGTGTGTATGGATACACACACACATATATATGAATTATTTGTGTATATGATTTATTTATACTTCAGAATCTATTGTAGCAGTTATAATCAAATGGAAAATATTTTATTCAATGAAATATTAAACACACATTGCTTAGATTTATATCAAATAATGCATGCACAAATTAGTATCTATAAAATAATTATTTAAAAATGGCTTTTTTTCTTTTGAAAGAAAAAATGAATTGTATTCATTTTTCATAGACAACTTTAAAGTTTATTTAAATATTAATTCAGATAACAAATTTTTCATCTTCAGAATTTTCTCAATAGTTCTGAGACTTATTTATTCAAATTAATATGATCATTTTGGAAGACACAGAAGCCTTGGTGGCAGGCTAGCATGGGCTTGCATCCTGATGAGTAGAGGATGCAACAGCAAATGCCATCCCTTGATAAAGCATATGGGCTTTCTAATCCATCACCCATTGGACCTCACAACAAACTGTGAAGTCAATTACGTATTTCTGAACCCTGTTATGTAGCTCAGGAACATTTACTAGGAGAAATTGCTAAGTGCCACAGTCAGGAAAATAGCTATTGCTTTGGACTCTAAATTTGATGTGCTTTCCACTTCACCATTTTAGTTGATGAGGACAATTGCTCCAGAACCAAGAGCTACATAATGCACTCTATTAATCATCACAGGATAAACAAAACTTCCTAAGCATCCTAGGGAATCTTCTCTTTTGAAACAAAGATTAGTGTTCACTCTGAAAAAGATATACTAGAAAAATACCAAGGATGGGGAAGGAGGAGCTTTACTGCAAAAATGTTAAGCCTTCTGTTTTTTATTCCATCCTTAAGATTCTATTTTACAGAATCATTATCAAACCTCCTAAAATATTCACATATGAACTTAACAAATACCAAAACTATGTGGAAATAGCATCCTTTCCAAAAGAATTTATTTTCCCTTATAATGGTTCATTCACTCAAAAAACTATTGAAATTTTAAGAAACATTAGAAAATAATGATTACCCATGAACACAGATAAAACAATATTCCTACAAAACTGTGTCACCTTCAAAATATTAATTCCTTGTATAACTGGAGGATATCATAAAACTAGACTTATAAAATCCTTCCAGATTCTTGCCATGAAATCTTTGGTTAATTCTCATTACAATTCAGAAATATTTTCAATCATTTCTAATTAATTCTCCCCGGATTCATTTCTAAATTTTTTCACTCTCCCTTATCTGTACATTCCCAGTTCCAAATTGCTTCAAGTATCACAGAGATCATTATAACCACTCCACATGAATTTCCTCAATATTTCTCCCTATATCAACGAACATGATTATTTCAGCAGCTCAGTATTTGAGTCTTTACCAAATTTCTCCTCTTTAACTCTCTTCTCAAAAAAAAAAAAATCTGCCATCATATTCTTCCTGCCCTCCCTCTAGATTTTTTTCTGCATAATTCAGAAACATCCCCATGTGTTCCATATTATAATAAAATGTAAATATTTTCGAACATATAACTTCTACTCCAACATATTTTGAAGAAAGACTCTACTTAATTGTATTCAATCCTTTCCAGCCACTCACTCCTTAATGTTTGTACTGGTCTTCCATTAACACCACTACCACCATAATAAAACTTCATGCTATAATTTAATCATGAATTACTTATCTCTAAAACTCAGGAAATTTTATTGACCACATCCAAACAACATTCCAAACAAGAGTTAAAATAACTATCATTAAAGAAGGACTTTTCACCACAGAGATAAATCTCACCACTGGTACATCTTTCAATTTTGAACTTATTTATTTTTAACCTTTTTCCCACAAAGTACAAGTACTTGAAAGTAATAATATCCATATATTCCACACCGCCCATATATTAATCTTTGACAATTTATTAAGACCTTCATGTAAACTTTTACCTCCAATCTAATCGTTAGCCATCACTACATCTTCTTTTGTTGAGTTCCAGTTCTACTTTTTCATGTGTATCCCTATACCTATATTCAGGTGGAAGTAAGAATCTCAGCTCTAACCTTGACTGCCTGGATTAAAATTGCAACACTGCGAAATGCTTTCCTAAATTTGGCTAAATTGATCAACCCTAAATTTCCTAATATGTGCAAAGAGTTTTTGAGGAATAACTAAATAATTTATGTAAAATAAAGTAATAATACCTGAAAACAGCAAGAATGCACCAAATATGAACTACTATTGACAATCATTTCCACATATCTGCCTATCCTTTTGTGTTCTTTATGTATATGGCCAGTTATCATAGGCCAAATACTGTTCTTTGAATCTCCCATTAACCAGCTACAGAAATATAATATATTAAGCCCCACCAAGTCTTTCTGCAGTGTATCTTCATAACATCTTTTCCTCCTCCCTACTACTCTCCTAGTCAGAGACTTTATTATCTCCATCTGCTCTGCTTCAACAGATTCCCTGAGTTCCCTGATCTCAGTTTCTTGGCTTTAAAGTTCTGCTTATATTGTGGGGAGATTTTTTCTTTCACCTAAAGAAAATATATAAATTATGTCATTGCACAAATCAAATGCTTCTATTCTTTGCTTTGTTTGATATTAAATTCAGGAATCCTAATTTGACATTCAAAACCTCTAAATAGCTCTCTCAATTCCAACATTACCAATTCTTTACAATAGATAATGTTTTAAGCAATGTAAACTACTGAAACTCCTGCATAGGGTCCATGTGCTAAAACTCTTCTCTCCAAAGGAACTGCCCAGATAAGTGAAATTCATGTACTCCCTATAATTCATGATGCAAATGAAATGATATTTCCTGCACAAAATCTTAATCTCATGGTTCTCTATATCTTTTATGGGGCATAAAGAATTAGAAGGATGTAAATTTTTTTGAGTGGCAAAATATAAAGCCCAGCAAATCTCCTCCAAAATCAATGATAAAAAATATTGAGTTAAAAAACCATTATAGAATTCTGAAAGATAAAAGTAAACAACAAATTGAAAACCACTTACTCAAGAAATACTATGAGCATCATATAAGAAGTTGGGTAAGCTGAATATCTGTATGCCAAAATATTACCTCATACTACATTAAAACACACAAAATCGTTTATAGACCTAAAGATAAGAAATAGTATATAAGATTTCTAGAATAAAATAAAATAAAAATATTAATGAACTTAGATTATTCAGGGAATTCTTTGATACAATGCCAAAGCTATATCATTGAAAGAAAAAAAAAACTTAAACAAAAATTTTGAAATTCACACTTTATAATACATTATTGAGAGAATGGAAAAGAAGAAAAACCCAATCTCATAGGAAATAGTTTAAATTATATACATGATAAAAAACTTTTGTCCAGACTATTTAAATCTAAAAGTTAAATAATAAGATAAAAAATTAAATTAAAATATGAATGTAATTTATACACTTCAGCAAATAAATTATGTAGGTATCAATGAGAATAGGAAAAAAATCAAACATTTTTAATCATCAGGGAAATAGATATTAAAATGGTAATCAGATACAAGTTCACACATTTCACAAAATGGCCTTTAGAATGTAAACATTAATTTTTATAAAACTAATCAATGTTGCTAGATAGGTGCCCTAGAAAAATATTATAAATAAATATGTTTGTCCCCAGTTTAAAAAAAAAAAAACTCATCTGTTGAAGCACTATCCCCCATAGTTACTGCATTTTAAGATGGGGTCACAAGGATGATAAATAAGGTTCAGTCAAGTTATTAGCATGGGACCCTTATCCAGTAGGGTTAGTATTCCTAAAACAAGTGAGGTCACAGAGCCTGAGCACACTCTTGTTATCCACAGAAAGAAGAAATCACATTCACATAGGCTGAGAAGGTCGTTATCTCTAACACAAAAAGAACAGCTCTCACAAGACTCTCACCCTATTGACACCTTGATGTTGGACTTCCCAGTATCCAGAAATAGATTTCTGGTGTCTAAGATATCTGGTCTCTGGCATTTTGTTATGGCAGCCCATAGACTAAGACACAATATTAAATATATATGTCTACACCGAAACTTTTACATAAATAACCATAGGATTATTTTTCCTTATTAAAAAAACAGGAATCATCCAAAGTTCCTTAACTTTTGAATGAAAAAGAACATATTCCTACAATGGAACACTATACATAATTAAAGAAAAACAAAATTCTTGACACATGCTATGAAATGAATGAACATCAAAAATTAATCCTAAGCAAAAGACACCTAACACAGAAGACTACATATTATCATATTTCATTTAAATGAAATGCCAGTAGAGACAAATCTATGGAAACAGATTTGTGGTTGGCTGGAGGTGGTATGTGACCAAAAAGTGATGGATTACAAATAGGCTTGAGGTTCTCATAGGGTGATGGAAATTGTTCTAAAATTGGATGGTTGCAAAACTCTATAAATTTACTCCAATAATTGAATTATGTGCTTATAAAATGAATTTTATGATGTATAAATTATACCTCAATATTGATGTGAGAAGGAGGATGAGGAGAAGGGGAGGAGAAAGGTAAAAGAGAGGAGAAGAAAATGGGCAAGTATAAAAGTGCAATGTCTGGGCCCTCAAAATTAAAAATCTTTACTAGGGTGGGCAGGAGTGGTGGGGGCCTTTGCTTCATATAATGAGATGTTTAGAGACAGATATAATTGTTCAAGTTGAGTTTTGTGTTGAGTTCCTGGAACACAGACAACCAAAAAGATATTAGTGAGTACAAGTACTGGCCAGATATACGGACATGTATTCTCAAAGGTATGATGGTTATATAATTAATTAGCATACTCAAAAGTATGACTAGTTACAAGTACATAATTCATAAGGTACAAATGTGGTCGTGAAGAACTACAGTGATATCATTGTCAGAACTCATTGCACGAATTCCTTCCCACAGATGTCCACCGCACTTACTACCTTTCATCTTTCAGTTCTCTGTTCAAAAGTCATTTTGTCAGCTATTTTTCTGACCATTCTATTTGAAATGGCACCCCACTTTTATCATCTTTATCACCAGTAAGCTGTTTCCATTTGTATACCAATTCTTCAACCTGAAATTGCATTTATTATTTGTTGTTCCCTCATCTTACCCATGATGGAAAGATGTTATTTCAGGGCAGGGCAAAAAGGAATTGAACTCAGGGGCATTCAACCACTGAGCTACATCCACAGCCGAATTTTGTATTTTATTTAGAGACAAGATCTTACCGAGTTGCTTAGCACCTTGTGGTTGCTGAGGCTGGCTTTGAACTCGTGATCCTCCTGCCTCAGCCTCGGAAGCCACTGGGATTACAGGGAAGTGTCATTGTGCTTGGCAAGATACTGTTTTTCTGCTGGTAAACCATGAGTTCCCAGATTAATTTATGGCACATAGAAACACAACAGATATTTGTTTAATCAATTGGATGAAGATAGATATGACAGCTAAAGAACAAGATTACCAACAAGACTGAGATTATATTAGATGATTCCAAATGAACTGTTATGTTCAGTACCAAAGAGTGGGGATTCACTGAATAAGCAGGTAAGAAAATTCCTTCTGTTTGTGTGAAGGAAGTAGAGCAGCAGTACAGATACATTGTCAGTACCTTCAAAACCCTGTAACACTGTTTTAAACACATAAAACAGAGAGGATGAGGGTGGAATGCCCTTTGAAGATTTTGCAACTTACTCTATTTTGTATCATGGCTATTTATGTTCTGCATTAATGCTATTGATGAGTGTTACTTGCTAAACATAAGATTCTTAAAGCTAGAAACCACACTAATGTATTTGAGCATTTCTTTTCACATTCACAGTATTTTTCAAATTACAAGCTCTCAATAATATCTATGTAGATAAGAGAAAAAAATGAATCAGTGATTAACAAACAGTGGCTGATTTTCAGGTTACAGAGAACTTTCTATTCAGAGTCAACAAGCCTCAAAGGCCCCTTGGGGTAATCAGACCAACAAAAATACTTTCATGTTAAAACATTAACTAACTCACTTAATTAAAAAATAGATATCATAGTGCATTAAAAGGAACCATCATATATACATGATATATATATATACATATATATGTTGGCAAAAAATGATGATATATACACATATATGATGATGATATATATATCATCATTTTTTGCCAACTCAGCTAAGAAATAATCCATGTATCCACGTAAGAGCTTAGAGCCATGGCAATGAATTACAACACACATGCCAAATGTGTAGCAAAAACTCTCTCAGAGCATTAGTTAATGTATATGTATAACACTCTTCATATTATAAAACTTGGGAACCTATCTCTTTCTTTAATGTGAAAAGCAATTACTCTGCTGAAGATATGGGATAGTTATTTTTAAAATGTTACTTGCCCTTAAAACACAGTGATGGCATTGAATCTTACTTTCTATATCATGATTCTTTCCATGTGGAAATCACTATAGTTCCATTGGTCTTGGAAATGGGGGCCAGTGAATTTGAGAACAGGATGTAGACCATGAGAGAAAAGCTGTTTTTGTTCTTGTGGCAAGAACAAGTTGCTATCCTCAGTCCACTCCAGCCCCAGCTCTTTCATTCATATATATATATGAGTGTATATATGTATATATATGTATATATGTATATATATGTGTGTGTACACATATATATACATATATACATCCTCTCATAATCATATTGTTTATAGACATATATTTCACTTCATATATACTTCACTTTTTGAAGTTCTTTGAAGATGCAGTGCTTTTAGATGCTTCTTTAATTGTACATCAGTGTCTCCTACTGAGACACTGAACAAAGTTGGTGTGTGAAGTAATCACCTTATAATTCTGGTCATGCTTTCCAAGAGCTTTCCTATTCTTCCTCTTGCTCTGTGGTCTAGGGTTTGTCTATTTGCTGTTTATCAGCACCTCTTAAACTATGGGTCTGGGAAATAAAAAGAAAAAATGCAAATGGCTCTTTTGTAACATATTAGTTTCTCTTTACTATTCTGGGCATAGGTGACAAAAAGCTATAAGGTAACAGAAAAACAATTCTGTGCAACTTTTTTAAATAGTTACTTGTATATTTTCCCCTCAGTGACCTAGGAAAAAGTCTAGTTTTATTTTTATTTTTTGTTTTTAAATAAAGCACTACTACAAAGAACAGAACAAAGAAAGAGAAATTTTACCCTGTAGAAAACGGAGCAAAACATTTAAGAATTTATGAACAAACGATCCATCAACTTCTTTAAAGTAGGTTTTTAAAAAGAGACATTTTAAATATATAACTGGAGCATTAACATTCATAAAGTTCTTTCCACTTGTGATATTAACGTAACTAAAAATAATTATGCCCCCTTAATGAAGAGACATTCAACTATGCTGTGTAAGAAATCAGCTGTGTCTGGTCAGACCCAGTGCCTTTTTAAAGGGATTCTGACTCTCATTTCTAACATCAAGTCAACCATTGCATCAGTGAGATGGGGGGAAAAAAAAACTATGAGCTTAAAGATTTCAGCTTATTAGAGACAGAAGGTAATTGAAGTAAATGATAAATCAGTTAAAGAATGAAATCAGTTAAAATTTCTATAGGGAATAGTTGACGGTCCAAAGGAGGATATTTTGAAAAGTGCTTCTTCTACAAAGTGATGGGTTATGCAGGTATAGGAGATGTACAGCAGAAAAATGAGGCATAGTGCAAGATTCCAGAGCTCGTCCTAGGTCAGATTGGTCCTAGGTCAGATTGGTCCTAGGTCAGATTGGTCCTAGGCCCAAAGGAGAGAGAGGAAAGGAATTAGTGAAGTACAAAACTAGAAAGTGATGTGGGCAACACCGCAGTCTCTTGGGTAAAAGCATCCCTTCTGTTTGAGGTACAAGGAAAAAGAAGAAAATAAATATCTTTATCTCCTTCTCCTTCCCACTGACATGCCAGTGACTTCCAAGCAGCAGACCTAGAGAGAAACCAGTGTTCTCGGGACCTTTCTGAAGATTTCTGGTGTGATAAGTTATCCTATCCAAGCTGCTCCTTAGCTTTCTCATCTATGAAAAGCTAATAAGTATAGTAACTACCTTGCAAGTCATAAGGTGGTGTCTCAAAGATTATGTAGGCAAAAACCAAAGCACTTTTAACAGCTCATGGGACATAGTAAGTTATAAATAAGTAAATGTTACTTCATATTATTGTTTTTTTTTCAAACAAGGTCTTCTGTTAAGAGTGCATAGCAAATTGCAAATATAAAAGCCACAAAATGAGATTTCTTTCCTAGGGTTCAATATTAATATATTTCTGTGCATTACTCTGTATTAAAAGACCAGGAAAATGGAGGAAACTTCATTCTTTAATTTGTTCTAATTTTGTTTCTCTCTCCTGGGGAAAGATAACACTTACATGAACAGCCCAATGTTTCCAAAACTATATTCAAAATTAGAGTTACATTGGTGAAATTAAAATACAAATAGATTTCCAATAATGAAACACCTATACCCCAGAGGCCCCATATGCAAGACCATAAAGCTTCCCTTTGGAATATCATCCATTTCCAAAGGGAACATGAGAGAATGAAGCTGATTTGGGGTACAAATTCATGAATAATATTTTTACCTAGCAAAAATGACTTTGATGATGGAAATAAACATTTGTTTATGCAACAAAATAAAAACTCCAGTGTTCGAAGATAATCTTCTTGTCTCTCAAACACAGCAACACTGTCTCCAAACAATTTTTCTATATATAATAGCCTGGAATGCTACTCCCTCTTATGTTTGCATGACTGGCTGCTATACAACCTGACATCTTGGCTTAATTTTTTTGTTTTTGTTTTGTTTTATTTTATTTTGTTTTTGTATCTTTCATGATCATCCCATCAAATACTAGCCCCTACAAGTATCCCTCCTATTAAGTCACATAATATTTCTCCTAGTATTTTCAAATATTGTATGATTTTATTATTTCATTCATCTGTATAAAACAACTTAGCATATGTTTAGTGCATAAAAAGGCATCTTACAAATAGATAAACAATTAACATTTTAAATTTTTGGAAATTCCTAGTTTTTCTTTTTGGCTTACCATTTCCATACTTATGTTTTAAGTGATTTCCAAAGAAAGTAAGTATAAATTACTGATATATTCTGTCTGTGCTTATTCAGGACACTGGCATGAATTTTGAGTAAGCTAATGGGTGGTGGTTTGACATATAACCTGCCCTTTTCTGTTTTGACAGAAATGATAAATAAGGTTTTTACATTGCTCCTTGAAAAGCAGGAATCAGCATTGGAAGGAAGATCAAAAATGTACTTGGCTAATTAATTTTATATGCATTCATACACACACAAACACATATATACACATCATGAGCATTTATATATTTATGCATATACAATATATACACATAATATATGCATAGAAATATGGCATAGGTACATATGGCATTTAAAATAGAAATATGCATGTATGCATATATATTAATTGTAATAAATGATAAATATAGAGACAAAACTCCTTTGAACTTTGCAAAATCAAAAGTACTTAATACTGGATAAAAATATGGAACTAATAACTCTAAACACTGAAACTAACTGAATAAATAATTACTACACAATAAGAAAAGGATTTGAGAGCAAGTGGGATGGGCCAATAAGTCAGCTTTTTATTCTTTGATTTGTAATAATGTGCCCTTTGCTACTTTTTTTAAAATCCCCTATTGACTTCATCTCACCTGAGCCTTCCTTTCAATAACATGAATGAATATGAAGGACCACCTTGATGTATTCTATTTGACATTATATAAGGGTATATTCAAGAGTACAAAAATATTTTTTAAAATTCATATTAAAACTATTAAACAGTAATCCCTGTTTAGGATTGTTTCTCACTTTGCTTTGAACAGCTGCTCTGCACTCTCAATACATTCTGAAAAATGATGTCTATTTTCCAACTTGGAACATATTTTCATATATAATAGACACTTTTTAGTCTTTTATATTTGAAATACAGCTTAAGGAATGACTGTAGGCAATCTTAACATCATATTATGCTAGTCTGCTAACAACAAAAAAGCAAATATATTTTGAAATGAGACATGAATTCTTCAGAAAATAACATAATATAATGTTATTGAAAAAGACAGTACTAGAAATTCATGGAAACTTGTGACCAAGTTTTTAGAGTTAATATTTGACCATGTGTAGTCAGAATGAAAATGTGCAAAACATAGAATGATAACCTTTTAAACAATCATGTCAGAAATAAGCTCAAATATCAGAGATGATGTATCTCTCAAAGCATAAAGCTTTCCTTGAATTCATTTCTATATTTGACCTTCATATATATCACTCTTCCACAACATTATGCTTCTCTACAACCGAATCCCATTTAGTTATGACTCAGTGCTTTATTTACTTCACTGATTGTGTTAAGCCTACACAAATCATCAGAAAGCTTTAATTTGGTCTCCACAGGCTTTCTCTACTTCCCAGAAATTGTAACAAGGTATTTTAAATCCTCTCAACACTAAGTACATATGTTACAACATCACTATTATTTGCAAAATAAATTATACTACAAATATAATTCACATCTTCCTGTGCTGACTAACAGAACTAGCTGAGGAAAACAGAAAAAAGCAAAAGCATTGCATTCTATAATAATTTTACAACCACAGCATTCAGAATCTTGATGAGGAAAGATCCAGCTGGGCAAAACTATGATGGTAACTAGGTAGATAATAAGGTTAGAATGAGAAGTATCCATGGGAACCACCAATACAAGAAGTAGAGGATATCTGAGAAGGAAATATCAGAGAGGGATGGAAATTTACTGATGAATGCATGAAATGGTACTAAATCATAATGTATGCCGCTATTATTAACATGTGTTCAGATTAGTAAGGGGACACACCTACCATAAGTATGACTCCCATATAATCATTACGCAGTAACTCCCTGGAGTATATATTCATCTTCATTCCATATGAAGAGGCTAAGGCTCGGAGAAATTTGGTTTGATCAAGGGATCAAAGAAAATCATATAGAGAACAGACTCAAATACAGGCAGCTATTTAATCCCATGGCCCATGAACTTAATTGCTGTTTTCTGAGAAAAGTAAATGATACTAACTTTACATCTATTCAACCAAATATAAACATCTTGCGTGTTTAATTAAAAGGGAATGAAATACAATGTAAAAAGAGCACTACATTGTGTAAAAGGAGGAGGTACACACAAATCGGGACCACACATAAGATAAGAGAATAAAGGTCAAGATAACCATGAAAGACAATGGGGCAGCCAATGGGAGCACAGCATTACACAGAGAAAACAGCCTAAGGATGAATAGTATAGACCATTAAGAAGTGCTTGCTGATTCATTATTGAACCCAGAATGTGTGATTTCCTATTGCACACTGGTGTTTTATGTGCTCCTTTCTAAAGCGATTGTTCCAATGATTATTCTTTTGAAAACTACAATATAATCCAACATTTTTTAAGAGTACAGAAAACTGTAAATAGTTTGAGTCCCACAAACTCAACAAAACTTACCAAGTTTGCACCAAACTAGGTGTTAAACATGAAAATAAAATTCAGATTATTCTTTGTTTTCAAACTAAGCAAATAAACTGTATCATTAGAGACTTGGAATTCAATAATACCAATAATAGTTGGAAACAGTGAAGTCATCTGTCAACATGAACTCAAACTGTTATCATGACAACCCAATGGACTCTCATTACAACAGCAGAGGGTAGGTAAAGTGATTTTTAATCTAATAAGCCACATATTCAGAGTTACTTGAAGATACATAGGTGCTTCTTTTACTGAGTTAGAATCATAAAATACCAATTAAAAACTGAATTATGTTACTATGATCATACACTGTATCTATAGAGGTAAAAGATAATAGAAGAATGTCTTTATTTTTGTTGTTACTATTATAAAATAATTGGTAAGAGAAAGAACACTTTAGAATCAACAAAAGAACAAATGTTTACTTCCTTTAAAAAGAGCTTCCAAAGAAAGCTGCTAAAGATTCTTCTAAGTAAAACAAGATCCAGGGTGGCACATATTGCTAAAATACATGTTTTATGACTGAACTTAAATGACAGTACACAATTGTAGATAGTGAAATAAAAGGCTTCCAAGCAAAAAGGCCATAAAATTATGATATAGAGGTCTATAAATATCTGAATTTCAATCTATTTGTGGTATTAAAGATCTATTACTTAAGAGTGTGGTATTGAATGAGACAAGGGAAAGGCTTACAAATACAGAGAACAGCAATAAAACATGAAAAAATTAACCTATGCAATTTGTATCTATGTTCATATTTTCTTAAACAGAAAAGTAATGAATTTAAGAGAAAAAATTACCCTTCTCTTTTCAAAAGAAAATGTTAAAAAGGTAGAACAACTTGTGTCTTTCTAGTATGAACATATTTAAAAATTAAAGTTATATGTTGAAGAAAACAGCATGTCTTTTCAAACTTTAGAATCCACAGGTGTCCTTGGGCACATTTTAATGCTTCCTGCATCATACACTTTGTCCTTTATTTCTTTTGTTGTCCCTCATTGTGGCTAAAGCAATCTTGGAACAGTACAAGGGATTTACGAAGTTCTTGGACTGAGGGATTTGAATGAGTACTATCGAAATTAGATTCCAAATATATATTATCTTAAGTCCTCTAAGGGGCAAATCTTCAATGGGTGGGGCTTGTGTGAGGTGTTTAAAGGAATGCATGTTGGTTTCATGTCTAACAAATGTAGAATTATTTAAACTTTAATACTACATTGATAATGAGTACTAATGTTCACACTTTAGTCAGATATGGATTCTAGACTTTTGGATCAGTTCTGGAAATGTGGCTGACAGGGAGAAAATGTGATACAGGACTTGGCAAGAGATTACTGGGGAAATGACCAGGCTAAATGTCCCAGACCCATGGGGGAAAACAGGTAGTCAAGCTGCCAACCAGACATTCCATATCTCTTCTGATATGCAGGTATTTGAAGAAGGCAAGTTAATTGCACAGTTTATTCCTTCTACCACTACACACATATATATGAGGAGGACTTAGAAGAGCATTGGGGCTAGACACTGGGGTTCAAAGCTTAACTAACTTTGATGTGGTAAAAGGAAGAGGAATACAAAAGTGAATAGAAAAGCAAATAATTTGATTAGTAAAATTGAACCTACATGATCTTTTTGTTTGGTTTCTGTACTCCTGGAGTCACCAAATTCTCTAATTTAGTTTATTACCAGACAATTCAGAAAAAGGACTACAATTTGCATTATTAAAATTGGCCCAGAAAAACAGAGGATGATGAGGCATAAACACTGTAGTCCTAAACTAGGAAAGTACAGACACCAATTTAAGAATTTTAGAATTAGCAGATTTGTACCATAGTAAAATGTCCTACTGAAGCAGAGAGGAATATAAATTATGAGACTAAACCCTGGAATAAAGTATCAAGTAGTGCAGCCACATAAATCATTCTTGTGCATTTATTTCCTCTTTGAACGAGACTATTCAGATTTAGCCAATGGCACCAGAAATACAATGGATGGTGATGAGTTTTGGAGAAGTGCTTTTTCCTAGCTAGATTTCCTTACACTGTTTCTGGCTCTGCTGTTTGTCTGTCATCCCACATTCACACAAAAAATGGATATAAAATGGATATATGTGTCTTTTAATATGACTATAAACAAGTGAGAGTGGTGTCATAAATAAAAAATGGAATCACTTTCGTTGTTGGACAAGTGTACTTCATAAAATTATAATCATTTCATTTTGGAAGAAATCTGAGGCAAATCTGATTGATAATGCCCATCATCCCTGGACTTCTCAACACAGTTTGTTTAACTGACTCAAGCTTCAATATCTTGATTCAAATTTTAATATTTTAAAAGTACTTGACAATTTTCATATACCTGAAATGGCTAATTATACCAATATTGTTTATAGAGCACAGTGAAATAGAATTATGATAATTCTGTATTTTCTTTCAAATAACATCATTTATGATTCGGTAGTATAATTCTACCCCTATACACATTATGCTTTACAATTTTAAGTGTTTTTCTAATAAGCACAATTATTCCAAAATGTTTAGCTGAATTTTACCATTAACTATCAATGCATGATATTTTCTATTCACTCTGATGAACTTAGTGCATGTACGAATTACACTGGATTCGTATTTCTGCATTCACCTTCCAACCTGACATTTTTGCAGATACACTCCCCTTACTTTTCTGGATTTTGCTTTCTTCTAGATTCTTACCTATCATGGGCCATGGTATGTTGGTTTCAGCAAAGCATTAATAATATAATCAGTTGCTACTGCTCAGTAGAGTTCACAGTGTCTTTTACACCATACATTTGTATATCTATGCTGTATATACTTTATGGAAACCACAGAGGAAACAATCTACAAGAGAAGAATAAAAGGGGAACTCTAGCAATAACTAAGTTGGTCTAGGTCCACTGAACTAGCAAAACACCTTTTCTTTATTTTGGTGATACTAATAAGTTCTTTTCATTGTGGTAGCAAAACAAAGGATAGGCATCATACATCTTTTAAAATTTATTTTAAACTCAGTCACAGAAGAACTATGGGCAATTTCAGCAATGTGAAGCCTTCCCTAATGATAAACTAAATAATAATCATTTCTATGTTTCTAATTCAGCAAATGCATTCTAATGAGTCACAAAACCAGAGAGATGAAAGTGCTTTAAAAATACATTTATGTTTTGAATTCATCTTTTACAGATGAGGAAATCCAAGGCTGAAAAAAAAAAGAATGATTCATATACTGTGATTACTGGTGTTTATCACACAGATTGGAATTTTTCTACTGTTCTATGCCATGAACATAAAAAGTTTGCATCAAATATATATCAGTATATATAAATTGTCTATCCATTCCATTCCCCAAAGCACTGAAGTCCTAGAACACACTTTTATCTCATGAGAATGCATGTGTGTGTATCGAAGTTAGAGAATACGTTACCGTGTGTGTGTGTGTGTGTGTGTGTGTGTGTGTGTGTGTGTGTGTAGCTGGATACCAAATGTAGCAAGAAAAATACTGGACCAGTGTCTGAAGCTCCTGCATTAGTTCTTTTTCTGTTAAATACTTTCCTCGTGAACATCAAAATGCTCATGAGGATTATTTAGCTTCTCTGATTCTCAATTACTTCATCCATATAGTGTGGGTATTCAAATACTTTTCCACACTTAGAGTTACCACTTTTATTACTTTGAAAATAACCTGAATTATTCTTCCTTCTTCATCTTTCATATATGTTCTAGAAGGAGAAAGAAGTCTTCAGAGCACAGAACATTAGCATTGTATTTCAACAGAAACATCACTTTCTAGATACTTACCTCAATGAGAGCTATCATAATCCAAAATACACTATAAGCAAGCTATAACAGAGGATTTTCATAATACTAATCCTGTCCCTGGGTTAAGTAGGCTGTTAATTGGTAAATACTTCTCAGTTATTTAATGATGACTGTAGAAATTTTTTTAAATTTCTTTAAAAACATCAACAAATTTACCTTTTAAATATGGATGGTTGCAAAAAACTCCAACAATAAAATGAATCCAGGATTTTGGATGATTAGTAGTTTTTTTTCTTTTAACCGATCCCTATTATTCATTATTATCACCAAATATCTATATGTTTGATCATGCTATTTGTTCAAGTACTAGTCTTTCAAGTTCAAATAAATTGAAAAACCAAAATCTTGAAATTTCTATAAGTTTGTGCCTTACATATAAGGCATGCTTTATGTGTAAACAATTACCTATAATTGTATCATTGAATCTTTTGTTTCTCCTTAAAATTAAAAGAAAAAAGAATCTGATTTTTTACACTGTTTCCTTTGTAGATTAAATAGTGCTACAGATGTGATCTTAGGCAAACTGATAATCAAAGTTATCTCCTAAATCACTTCATTTAAGAAGTGATTTCTTCACTTCCTCATAACATTTAAGAAAAATAGTAATTTTCAATTGTTTCTTTTTTTGTTGTTGTTTTGTTTTGTTTTGGAACCAGGGATTGACATCATGAGCTCTTGGCCACTGAGCCATATCCCCAGCCCTACTTTTATTTTGTTTAGAGACAGGGTCTCACTGAGTTGAGTAGCTTCTTGCTCTTTGCTTAGGCTGGCTTTGAACTCACAATTCTCCTGTCTCAGCTTCCCAAGCTGCTGGAGTTACAGGCATGAGCCATCCTGCCCAGCTTCAATTGTTTCTTGTTCTATTTTAAACCGAATATTTTCTTTCTAAACCAGTGTGTTACCAAAAAAATCTCTGAAACAATTATTTTTTTATTTCAAAACTTAAACAAAATCCTTCTTCCTTCTGAATGGAGAAACAAATGATCTCCCAAGCTTCCTTGAACTTATTTCAGGTTCATTACTCAGAGGAGACCATCAAAACAACTCTTCCAGAACATCTTGTTAGTACCAGAAGCCATCAGGCAAGCTGTCACTCTTCCTTCTTGACAAGTGCCTAGTGATCTTTATCTGGGAAACATTTCCTATCTCAATTTACTCTCAATGCTCCAACTTCTTTCTAACCTCATCTTTTCTTTTGAGAGAGATTTTTGTTTCTGGAATGTAACTGACAGCAGGATAGTTTCATGAAACAACATGTGAAAGAAAATAATTGCTTTTAAGATTGTCTTCACTTTTTAAGTCATACTCTTTAAAAAAGGTGTGAGGGACTAATTTCTTCTGATTTTATAATTCCCTTCTACCTGTTATGCTGCCTTCACTTTTTACTTCCTACTACTTTTTCAGTCAAGGTGGATTTTTAAAAACATAGATGTTTCAGCCATTTGAAGACATGCTAAAATTGATATGTAATCAGAAAATAATCACAAAAATAAATGAGTCTTCATGCTTTTTCTGCTCGCAGTTTGCTTATTAAAATTATGGTTGAGAAAGAAATCTTAGGGATGACTTAAAATGAATATCATATTTCCTAGAGAATATATATATTTAAATTATTGTTCATCTTTAAATTCTAATTCATTATTTTGCAGATCTGATTGTGAATTCTAGCAGTAATTTGAACAAATTTTAAATATTTACATAGAAAATTTATCAATATATTCATTATATGAAGCCCCAAATTCCCAGGGTAATTTTGATTTTAAAATACAAATCACTGCTTACTTATTCAATCTAATTTTTGCTCTGATATCACAAATCAAAAAATAAAATTTCATCATATTATGTAATGGCTTTTTTAAAACAACTCTGTTAACTTTACAAAAATATTTGTTTCACTCTACACAATTAATAAGAACAATCTTTTAGACCACAAATCATTGTATTTATTCTCTGACAAAAGTAAATGTAAGTTTTAACAGTAGCCAGTACTACTGATCAAAATGCATTCTAATGAAAGTTATCTGAATATCAAACAGATAATTGAAGATGATAAAGACACATTTTTAAGACAATTAGGTTTAATTTTCATACTCTTCAATGTTTGACTTTTTAAAAAAATCCCCTGCCAAATTTTACTATAGCTATATGGTATTTTCCTTTTGTTCTGCCAAATCATATTTAAATTTTTAATGAAACCAATTGATTAAATGAATTTGCATTCATTATCCTTAATCTAAACATACTATCACAATAAAATATAAAACAGATTAATGACTTATTCTGCTGCTAAAACAAAACACCTTACATTGGGTAATTTGTATATAACAACATATTGCTTACTGTTCTGGTGCCTGAGAGTCTGAGATCATAGGGCCAGTGAGTTTGACGTATGGTGAGGTACATTTCCTACTCATAGATAGCACCTTCTTGCTGTGTCCTCCAATGGCAGAAGGGACAAAAAACTCCCTGGGGCCTCTTTTGTGAAGGCAGTAATCCTACTCATGGTGATAGCACACTCATGACTTAACCACCATACAAAGAACCCACCTCTTAATACCACCACACAGGAATTAGGTGTCCACATAAAAATTTTGGCAAGAACACATTCAGACCACAGCAATTAGCAACAAATAGTTTCATATACAATAAGTGCTTTACTGATGAGGTAACTACACAATTAGATTCTTAATAGCATCAAACATAGAATTCCACTAGTGTAAGATTTTTCAGCCAAAATTTTCATTAACAGGAATATTTATTCCAATAAAACAAAAAGTTTGTATTACCAGTGAAAACTTTTAATTCACTCATGTACAGAAAAAAATGGAGGAAAATCCTTCAATATTTGGAAACACGTAGAGGAAAAATGAGTATAGCCTAGGTCAGTACGTTAGGAACCTAGCACAGTCTTTGATTTGTATGCAGAGTCTAAAGGTTTTCCTTGTAGCAATGAATTCATCATGAGTACATCCAAAATGTCATTGCAAGTTGTAACAACACTCAAGGTGGTAGTTATCTCAGAGAAGACCAAAGTAAAAATATTGACAGTCATATTTTAAAAGTATGTTTCATTTACATCAAAGTCATAAAATGCCACAAAACTTTGTAAATAATTATGCCCATTTTCATATTATAGTTCAATTAAAAAAAGAACTTTCTACATTCTCCTGAAAGTAGAATGCAGCATTAACATTTGCAAAACAGCACCCTAGGAGGAAAGCCACACCCAGTTAGTAGCAAAGATGCAAAACTGATGTCCATTTTCTATGGCTTTTTGTAAGTCTAATTTCATTGCTATTTAAATTAAATAACAACAAAAATCAACAATGAAACTTACCTTCTTGAACTGCTTGAAAAGGGTTGTTGCCATCAACAAATGTCACTGAAAATGTGATTTTCTCAGTCTGTAAGATTTCCTCATTCTGGTTGAGGTCACCAACTGCTGTGCGAAACACCTCATCATCCTTTTTGGCAGATTCATCAAAAATTGCTCCTAGAAAGAAGTGAGTGTTACCATTAAACAATAACATAAATACTCTTCCATGCCCTCTGGAAATATGCCAAAGAGACTTATGTATTTGAAAAACGTACACATTCATGTAACGCATGCACTTTATTTATTACTGGAACACACTGTACGGAAGCAGCATGATAACTGAGCAGGAACATAGTCCCTTCTTCCACGTGAAAATGATGAATAGTACATCAAAATGTTATTGTAAAGATAGCCAGGGAGGACAATACAATAGGTACAAAAGCATTTTGCAGGACAGTGGCTAATGCACAGAATGTCTTATATCCCAAGATCTTTAGGATCATAGTTTGAAGAATGCATTTCTGAATAATAGATAAAAATCAAGAAAAAAAACTTTGAGGGCCCATTTACAGAGCTACAGAAATCAAAACTATAATCTGAAGTCCTTTTTCTCTCCATTTTCTTTCTTTTTCCCCCTACTGCTCCCCTCTACTCCACTTTCTGAACAGGGGTTTCATTACCTTGTATGGTGGTAAACCCACTGATATTTATAGAACACTTAGTGACACAAATCTCTGGACTGACAGAAAGGAGAAATGTTACCTGAAGAACCAACATTAAGTCCTAGGGGAGAGCTAGGACATTTTTCGTACACACACAGTGATACTGATGAACATTATGGCTAAACTTTATTGAGTGCTTGGTTGTCCACACCATGTTAGTTAAACACAGTGATTCTAAGTGCAGATTGCTTGGTTTCAAATTCTGATTCTGCCTCTCATTAAGCATATGATCTTGTGTGAGACATTCAAATTCTATGCCCCACATTCATCTTCTGTAAAAATCTAAGAAAACTAATATCTATCTGTAATGATTATTAGATGTATTAAGTGCAAACTCTAAATAACTCATTGAAATGAAATAGGTAAGTTCTCAATAATTGTCATCTTTGTCTCTTTGTCTTCTTTTTAATAAAACACTGAATCTGGAGGACATGATACCAAATGAAATAAGCCAAAACACAGGACGAAAAATACTACATGTTCCCACTTGTGGGTGGAATCTAAAAAGTCAAACTCATAGATGCAGACAGAACAACAATACTGGCTAGGGAGGAAATGGGGAGATGTAAGTCAAAGGATACAAACTTGCAGTTATGTAGGCTGAGTCAGTCCACAGCTATAATGTGTAGCATGAGTGTAATAATTAATGTTATATTGTACACTGCTAAGACAGTATATTTTAGGTGCTCTTACACACATACACACATAAAATGTAACTGTGAAAAGTGATGAATATATTAATTTGCTTCATTCTATGTATATGAATATAAAAATATCAAGACCTACATTTCCAAAATATACAATAAGAAAATGCACAGCATAATTCAGTGCTTAAAAATTTCCATTAATTTTTAGTAATATGTACCTCTTTTAATCCTTAAAATAATTATGTGATATCAATGTCAATATACTACTTACTATAGTTATGAAAATTTGCAGTGCAAGAAATATGCTACATACCAAACAGAAGAAAAGTCTCACAACAAGGGCCAGAGCATTGGCCCCCTTCATTCTACTGTCCTTGCTCTAAATCACTATGGGACACAGTCTTCCAGGATTGAATCTATGGGGAATCAGACTTTTTTTTTTATTTAGACCTTGAACTTATAGCAAACCTGGGGAACTCTTAACCATCTTGCCACATATGGTTTCCTTGTATTATTCACTTCCAGTTCTAAGCAGGCACACATTTTTAAATTGCTCATCTTTTACTTATAAACATCTGACCAATGAGTAAAAGATGTATATCCAGGGTAAATAACATGACAAGGAAATGACTGTGTATACCTATCCACATTTATATCCATATATACAAAATATGTTTCTTGACTATTATATTCATTTTATGGAGCAATTATAAAAATGTATACAAAATAGCATATTTTGTATGTATAAATATGATACAGCTATTATATGCAGACATACATAAGGACAGATTATAGAGGCATGCACAAATATATACATAAAGTGTATTCATAGTTTACACAGATACAAATGTACATAACAATGCAGACACTTCACATTAACAATTTTGTTAATATTACACATTCAGAAGCTCCAAGATTTCTAGTGAAATACAGATCAAGGTAATATATTATTGAATTCATGAATCAATGCATGATAAAGCAAGGCTGAAATTCTCAGAATCAATGAGCACAGCAGGTTACACTTAACTTCTCCACCCTGAGATGGCCTCAGCATGCAAAGATGATTTCTAAGACACATACTGTGTGAACCTAACTTTCTCTTATCACCACTGTTCTATATTTTCATTGATTATAATACTTTGGTTTGCCATCTTTCACTATTTCCTTCCATTTTCTATGTATTTGAATAAACCATCCTTGTTTGAGCTCATAAGAAAATAGAATGAAGAATTTCTTAATTGACATATAAATGTAGTGCTTCTTAATTATGGTATATATTTACTAGCCAGAACATTAATATTTTATTACTATAATCAGATGGATAAATTGACAGGTTTTTTATGTAACCTGTCATTCTGACACAGATAAGATTATAGTTTTAGGCTAAGATTTTATAAAAATATTTAGACAATAAATATTAGATTTATCTTGCTGAGTTAAATCATTTTTGTGCAGACTCATTTTAATATGTGATAATTCTTACACAAATAGAGATCAATCATTACATTGAAAATTAATAGTATCTGAGTTAGATACACAAACTTCTTTAGCAATTTGTTCGGATGTATGATGTAAAATTCCTATAATTGGAGCTGAAGTAACCAATTCATTTTAAACCAGATAACCGGAATATCTATTCACAAAGAAGTGACGTGAGTTTATATAGATGTTTCAGCTTGTCCCGAATGCTAAATGGGTCTTTTAAAAGAAACATCTCTAATCAATGGTGTTTTATAGCAGGAGGTGTTGGGGACTTCTGGCTGAATATTGGTAATACATTTTTAATGGAAGTATTTTACTATTGCCTGACATAACACTTAATATTTCCTTAAACATTAAACTTGGCTTTATAAATAGCAGAAACCTGCAGAAATGATAGCAAATTAGTCAATTCAGCACTGAATTAAGATATACTGAAAAATGCACAAAAGAAACAGTTCATCTTTCTGCAAACAGCAAGGAAGCACACAGAAGAAACAGTTCATCTTAGTGCAAACAGCATAACCAAAGAAGAAATCTCAGCCAACATTTCCAATACCAGTATTTATTTACTTTTTTTCTTCAGCTATGAAATCTCATCTTAAATTTGGCTTTGTACCAAAAGATGGCCAGCATTCTGAAAACAACCTCGTGTGTTTCACAGGAAGCACCTCAGAAAAGATAAGAAGGGCCTTTCGAATATCATGCCCTTCAGCAAGAACAGAAATGTCCTCTCTTCACCCTTTGTGTTAACACACACATGTTGTCAGTGTAATCCAACATCAGACATCCTAGATTTACTTTTTTAACTCTATAATTTCTCAAATGGAATATACATTCCTAGATAACTAACATGACAACACAACAGGCAGTTCCTTCCAAGGCATTTTGATGAACATTCTTTACAGCCACTTTTATTTTATAACGTCCATGTGAAACACAGGTTAGACTTGTCCAGATAGAATTATTCTTCCATACACACATGGTATTTGATCAACAGGTTATACCCTATATATGCTTCCTATTGGCCAAACTGCAAAGAAGAATAATCAAGCAATAACACAGAAAAAAACCAATAGTTCCTAAATATCACTATTATACCATTTTATAACTAGTTATCTCCCTTACTAGAGGTTGATATTCTGCTTCTTCTATAGGAGGGGAATAAAGTTGTTAGCTAACCTTATAACAAAGATGGTGACACATAGGTGGGTATACATATATGGTTTTAAATGCAAGCTATCATGTTTACTTATCTTCTTACATACTGGAAAGGTCATTAACTATGAGTTTGTGAGATACTGCTCAATATTGTTTTTGAGTAACTAATAGATTTATCAAAAACATTTAAACAAATATCAAACTAAGGCAAAGGTCCACAGAACTGTAATTGTGAAAACTACAGTTTATACTAACTTTAAAACCATGCTGCTATCATAATTTTAATTGCTGTTGATGTCATATGTAAAAGTATTAAAGCAGCTATGCTCATGAGAAATTGGTAAATTATTTTACATTTCAAAGGTAATAAAGCTAACTGACAAACAATAGTAGTTTCATCTCCTAAAAACACAATTATATTTCAGGTAAGGCATGTAAAGATCTCCACTAAACTAAATTGCTGAATTTTGCATGACTTCAAATCCTAATTTCTTCTGTAAACATGATGGATATATGCTTGGTGTGTGTGTGTGTGTGTGTGTGTGTGTGTGTGTGTGTATGCATGTATAGATTTTTTGTGTGTTTAAAATAAGATAGTACTTTAGACCATAAAATCATTTTACAAAAATTCACATTTGCAAATATACCTTGTTAAATAAAACATTTATAAGATCACTAATTAAACTCAATAACTCCTAAAACATTCTAAGCTTTTCCCCCTTCATGTCCTTATTCATGGTGTGGCTACCATTGTGGATGCATATCTTGTCTCATTAGTAAATATCATTTTTTTGGTCATAGAAACTATTTTTATACTTTGAATGTCAGCAAGCTTAAATATATTACTCAAAATATTCATTGATTAACCTTTGCTTATATTAATTTATGCATAATCTTATAAAATTGGATTCTTATATTCAGATACAAGGAAGTTCCAACTAAAATTAAAACAAAAGTAGACTTGCAAATGTACTTGAATGTGAATTTATCACAGGCATTATCATGACTATAGAAGAACCCACTTATTCAGAAAAGTATTAATCATACACTTTATTTTTAGCTTGAACTTTTATTTAATTATTTTGTTTTATACATATAATAGGCAATTGGAGGAAACCTTGTTTAGCTGGCAAGATAGTAGAGAAAAGAAAATGTCTTCATTCAGCTCAGAATTCCCCTTAAAAATATTGAGGTTTCGGTATTTCTTGAAGAAATTTTCACATATTTAGTAATATTATTGGAAAATCTATCTACTTACATTTTTCATGTAATTAACATATCAAATAACTTTTAAATGAATTATTCTAAAAATTGAAAGCAAACAAGTATCAACATATCTACATTTCCCTTGTGCAATTAATTTGTGCTTATAGCCACATTATGTTGAGAGACACATATAAAACAACTGCCCAGAACAATTTTGGTCAGAATTTTCTGTTGAAAATACATGAAAAATAGGTAACTTTTTTTAAGGCACAAAGTTCACCTCTTTACTCATTTAATTTGGCTAAATATGTAAATTCTTTATAGTAGTTAATCTAAAATGGAAAAAATAAAATCCTTTCATTTAAAAGTATTATAATTGCTACATACTTTGAGTCTTTAATATTCTTTGAAATCGACAGAGTTAATTCATTTTGTGCTTGCTTTGTGTCTCTCAGATTTTATGCTTCACATTTTCTCTGTCTCCTTGTATTGACATGCATTCATTTAACAAAGCATTCATCTATCCATCCAACCAGTCTTTCCTCAACATATTGAAAAATTATCAGTCAAGCTACTTTGTTTATTAACAAATAATTTGATGGCAAAACAGTTGCAATTTATTGCATGTTAATATGGCTTAGAACTTAAATGTTCCTCAATAGCTCATGGGCTGAAGACTTGATCCCCAGCATAGCAATATTGAGAGGTGAGACTTCTAGTAAATTATTTCATCATGAGGACAATTGCCTCAAGAATGGATTAATCAATTGATATATTAATAGCTAAATGTGCTTTTGGGAGACTGTGGAAACTTCAGGAGGTAGTGCCTACCTGGAGGAAGTAGGTCAGTGTAGGCACATCTTTAAAGTGTATATTTTATTACCTGCCCCTTCCTTTCTCTCTTGCTCTCTGCTTCCTGGCCTGATCAACCACATGCTCCCCACCATGATGTTCTGCTCACCACAGGTTCACCTATAATGGAGTCAAGTGACTATGGACTGATTTTTCTGAAAATATGAGCCAAAAAATCTTTTTCTCCTTTAAGTTTATTTCCTCAGGTATTCTGCCACAGTTACAGAAAGCTATCTAATACACATGTTGAACAGACCATAGCAGAATTAGAATGTTTGATAATATAATGAAAATAGACAGTCATATGGTTTCCACAAAGTCATAGTTCAAAAGAATTTTAGAGATTGTATACAAGAACTTTCTATTTCTCAAAAATTATGGGAATATTTTAAGGATTTTGTCCAAAATTACACAGCCAAACATTACAAGGGGTAGTAGGGTAGATTAGGTTTTCTGGTTTCAAATTTGAAGCTATTTCTTCCATATTATACTTTCTTCATTTCTTCAATATTATGTTTTCTTCATATGATGTCATATATATATGTATGTGGTATGTGTGTGTTATGTGTAGATATATATATAAACACATATATACACATATATACACATATAAATTAAGCATACATAAAATATTTACAAATATGCACACACATATCTGCATAAATTCATATTTATATAAACACATATACATATATTTGCATGTATAATATATTTTAATATATGCACACATTCATATATTTAGTACCTGGTACTACTATGGTGATTAGCTTATCATATTAATTAATTGTAAGCCTTAAGAGATTTTAAATTATGATTCATAGTAAAAAAATCTAAGCACAGACTATTCTTATATAAAATTTACTTCCTTTGACTTAGAAGCTTCAAGAATTATAAAGTAGAAGGTTAAAAGAAAGATAAAAGTACAACTCTTTGCCTTGGGGCAATTTATTGGTCACAGTAGAATTTATAATTCTGCAGAGCTATTCAGAATTGTTAAATCATCATATATCTTTACATTTTACATGCTACTATCCTCAAGTGGGTTTTTATTTAATTCTAACAATGTACTATGCATATACATTAATCTCACTGTGTATAGGTATCCAAATTGAGATATTTATGACTTTTTACATCAACACAGGGTATTTCCACTACTGCCAGTGAAAATTATACATGCATTTCAAAAGAAGTACAAAGAATCACAGATATTATAAATATTGTAAAAATCAAATTTTTCTTTATTTCACCCCCTACATAAGTTTGAGTTAAAATAAAAAGGTTAAATAGGTTCAATATTCCTAGGAAGTAGGAACAATTAGTTGTATTGTAACAAAATGTGATTAACATATTCTACAGTTAGCATCTTTACTTAAACATACAGACAAGCTACTATTTTAGTGCAATAACATGTTGCAATATATCTATATAGAGATATATATTCACATGCATATATAATAAGAATATTTGATTATGTATGTATATTTGTTTTTATATGTGTATGTATATCTGTACATATATTTATATAAAATGTATGTATGTAATTTTCTGTTCAAACATTTAATTATATTAAAATATCTTCCAAGAATTACTTCCATATTTCATATCAAATATTTCAGCAATCTCTTCTCATTCCACAGAAAATTTTGTGATATGTTCTATGCTAACTAATATCGCAGGCATAAAATAGGGTTTTCAGAATTCATTTTCCTTTTGTCAAAAGACATGTTTTTGTCAGTTCAACTTATCTAACCCTTCACTACCACTGTGCCTAGAGAAATAAATCAAAACAATAACTAACACTGGGAAAGGAATTGTTGGATACACATCAAGCATGGCAATTAGCAAATATTATTCCAAATTAGAGAATATTGTGCTCTGCTCTATTTTCCTCCAGTTAATAATAAATGAAGTAATAACAATAGCAATTAACATTTATTAGTACTAAGTACTGTACTAAGTAGTGCATAGGCATTATTTCATTTAGTTTTGGTAATAACCCTTTGGGAAAAATGAAATTCAGATTCAATAACCTTCTCAAGGCCTAAGCTAGTAAGAACTGCTGCAAAGTTTACAATTCTCAGTTTCTAAGTAAATTTACTAAAATCTATGAGCTTAAATTAGGCATTATATCCATTTTAACAAATTTCATACAATCAAATGATATGTATATTTTTTCATAATTATTATGAAACTTTTGTATATTAAAATTATAAGCAGGTTTTAATGTTTTTGTTTGATAAAATTTTATTAATTAGGATTAATTTATAACAGTTTCTGAATATGTTTGTTTCATGGTTTTTTTTGTAGATGTAACAGGTACCACAATAACTTTAAGTTATACTAGACTAAAATAGTAGTTAGTAATTTAGCCAAAATATTTACATGTTTTTTCTCAAATTCTATGTTTAAATCTATCTGGGATTAATTATCTAATATATAAAAAGAACTTAACTGATACAAGTTTCTAAACACTAGATTAAATAGGAAATTTGTGAAGTTATTTCAAAATCATGTTACCAATTTCAATGAAACATATATATACACACACACACATATATATGATATTTGCTATACATACACATACTCTTTTTTTGTGTGTGTGTGTGTGTGTGTGTGTGTGTGTGTGTGTGTGTGTGTGTGATGTATTCTTCAATGCTGGATTCATATCTAGCCTTTCAATTTTCAGGAGTTCTTTTTTTTCCCTTTAGTGACTAATAATCCTGACAGAGTGACAGTGCTACAGTCATAGACTTTATATATTTAAGTTCTTTATTTACATAGATCTGTAATATTGAAATGTGACCAGGTACAGAAACTAACTGGTTCATTATCTTCCAAAGTCTCATGCTAACTTAGCACTTTGTTCTCAGAGTTCAAAGTACATTAAAATATTAACTCCCACTCCACCCACCATAATTATCTAATTTACAGGCAAGCATTGTTCTTGTTTTAATGATAGATAATCAAGTTCAAAGACGGTATTGCCAAGATCACCAAGGGAATTAGTGATGATACAGTGTAGAAAAATCTAACAGAGAGGAGAAAAGTCCACACAGATATCTAAAATGATTATATATAAGTACTTGAAGGTATGCTAATTTATGTTTGGTTCAAGTCAGAAACTAACATTTTTAGTACAGCAGACACCTTTAAATCATCAGATTTCCTCAATATGTTAAAATAAACTCTCACAAAATAAGAGAGGCACATCAAAGACCAATAAGCAAAATTTTCAATGACTGTCTCCAGAAATTTCAAGGTAGGGGATTTAGGTTTTAATGGGGCATTTCTTTACACCATGAACTAAGTCAAATTCATAATGTGATTTCATTCTAAACAGGCCTTTTCCTCAGCCCTACTGTCCAATAACACTGAAATCACATTTCATTTGGAATTCCTGTGTAATTGTCCAGTACCCCCGAGGCACATTTAAACTGATAATACTGTCACCTGAAATATCTGACTCTGCCAAATAATTTCTAGGAATCTGTGGAGTAAAGAAAATGCAGGCTGCTTAGGAGGAACATATAGGGAGGCTTATCCTTTTTTCTTTCTTTTTTTTTATTTTTATTTTTTTGTGGTGCTGGGAATTGAACCCAGGGCCTTGTGCATGTATGGAAAACACTCTACCAACTGAGCTATATCCCCAGCCCAGGAGGCTCATCTTTAAAATCATCATTTCATGTGAGAACATAGACCCACTCAGAACAGCTTATGTATTTTCATGTTAGGTGGTGAGTAAACATTTCAAAGATCATTTCTTTACATAAGGATAATTTGTTTATTTTAGAGGACCAGATATTGAAAGTTCAATAATCTAGATTTTTCTCTTATAAAAATGGCAGTGTTTCATTCTTTAAATTCTTTTCTTTTTCTACTGAATCTGTGAAGAAATCCAGAACTTTTCATCCTGTGCTACATTCCCTTTCCCTACATCACATATCTAGTTGAAGCAACATCCCAGCAGTGCAAACTTAACTGCCATGACAAGAACAAAAAAAAGTGGTCTGAGAATAGACACTTTAAACACTACAGAATTCAAATTCTTCTCAAACTGATAGGCTGCATTAAAAAAATAAAGTAATAAGGTAGGTACTTGAAAAGTATGTTCACCAAGAAGAGCTGCAGATATTTTTAGAAATAGAACAGATTTAACATTTTCCCCCTGTAACAATTTACTATATCATTTTAATACCACCTAGAACTTTCATTAAAAAGTGTGAGAACGGCTATATATCATTAAAAGTGAAATTGTGTATCAAAGATAACCTGTATAAAAATGTAGTGTAAATCCAAAGCTCTTAGAAGACTTAAACACATCGAACACGCAAACAATGTAGTTCAGCCTCTCTTCTACACATATAATTTTATGCTTAATATCAATTTTTTCTGTTCTTCTAGGTTATCTGAACTTTATCTATCTGAATTGACTTAATTTGTAAATTGCTTGAAATGTAGCACTTTAAATCTTCTGTAAGCTAGGCATGGTGGTACACCTCTATAATCCCAATGACTCGAGAGGCTAAGGCAGGAGGATTGCAAATTTGAGACCAAAGGCGGAGGGCAATTTAGCAAGACCTTCAGAATTAAAATCAAAATACACAAGGCTAGAGTTAAAGCTCAGTGGTAGAGCACATCTGAGTTTAGTCCCTAGTACTGAAATACACACACACCACATGGTTTCATTTCTAAAGAAAACCAACACATCTTGAAAATTTTCAGACAGGAAAAAGGTACCTTGCTGATATAAATAATAAACCTATGGTTTCCTTAACTGTAATCACTTGAAATTTTCTTCCTCTTTATTTCATGAACTCATTATCAAGCAAAACTGAAAATCTTATTAGATATATGCTGAAGTTTTTTTCCCCACATATTCTATTATGTGTTAACTGTTCCATATACTGAATAAGGAATTATACTAGGGAGCAGCATACGGGTATTGCTGAGGGGTTGAACTACAAAATATTTCATGAGAAGTGACAAAAGATCCGTTCTATTATAACCGTAGAATCAACAACTGTAAATAAGACATGAGGCTCCTTAGAAAGATGGGAATTGGGGGTATTTATTAACTGCAAGAGACTATAAAATGGACCTTATTCTTTCATCTTACAAGATGTGTGGTATGGTTTACATATGAAACACCCCCAATGACCCTCCTCCAGCCACACCCTACATCCTATAGTTAGAACCAAATTAATCCCTATAAGAGGATTAATACATTGATTAGGTTA
The DNA here is from genome assembly GCA_028644305.1 of Xerus rutilus. Lineage (NCBI taxonomy): Eukaryota > Metazoa > Chordata > Mammalia > Rodentia > Sciuridae > Xerus > Xerus rutilus. The sequence continues at coordinate 53,694,766 of CM053408.1, forward strand.
ATGCTTTCTCTCCTAGCCCAATCTTTTCATTTCTAAACTTTCTTGCATTGTCTTACACATGAACGTTTGGAGGATGCCCCTTTGGGGTATATATTTTGACGTTGCTGAGTGGAACTCTCTCTGCTTCCTGTTGCCATGTCCTGAGCTGCATTCCTTCACCATAGCCTTCTGCCAGGTTGTTCTGCCTCTTCTTGGATCCAGAGCAATGGAACTGGCCATCTAAAGACTTTGACCTCTGAAAACGTAATCCTCAAGTAAACTTCTCCTCCTCTTGACATTGTTCTTGTCAGGTCTTTTGGTCACAGAGATGAAAAAGCTGACTAAAACAATGTGTACTGTTATCCCAGCCTAACTATGTATAAATCAAATACTTAGGAAAAATCAGTTTTAAGTATACTTTTAGTAATACCTTCTAGACAAAAATACGTTACAATGCCCGAAGTTGTGTTTTTATGCACAATAAGTTTTATTCTTAAGAAATGAACAATGATATTTTTAGACTTTAAAATTCAACTTCCTTTTACAGATGCAGAGACTAGGATCCTAAAAGCAAGACTTGATCACATTTTTAGTAAGTAAGGAGACAAAACCTTAATCTAGAACGTTGTGGATTCAAAAACTTGTTGATTTTGTCATATGTAAAAGGATTCTACGTTAAATATTTAGTCTATTTCTGAAACAAAATATTCTGCTTTTGGTATAACTTACAATAAGCAGCAGGGTGGGGAGAAGCCATCAAATGTCTTCATACTGTGTCATTTCATAACACACTTTCACAAAATGGCATGGTATGTAGTATTCCTCTTTGGAGGAAAATAATAAATTAAAACAACATGGGAAAAGGCTTATAATGTACATGATTTGTGGGCCATATTAGAACAGAAGACAGAGAAAACACTGTGGCCTTTTGTCAAATTCTTGAAAAATAAGTAATAAGTTAAACTATGTCCAGTAAGAATACTTTTTTCAAATAAAATAAGTAAACAGTTTTTCCTTTCTTTAACAAAACACATAAAACAAATCAACAAAATATATTGTTAAATTTCATTTTATTCCTATGAAGATAAGTATTTGTTAAATTGATCTCATATATACATTTTGGTGTTTGCAGATAGCATTCATGATTTATATCAAATTATAATCACAAAACTGAAAGATCCATGTACTTTTTTTTTCATTGTATTTCATTAAACATATGTTTCATGGTTTGCTGGTGAATCCAGGAAAGGACTAAAATGATTTCACTGAAATAAGCTCATTTTTGTTTTTGTTTCATGACCTATAATTTCTTAAGAGATTCCATGTGCTTTTGAATATGTTACCTGTATTTTAAAATATTAGTTTCCTTATATCATTTGCTTTATTAAAGAACTAACCCAGAGTTTCTGGAAACTCAACCTGAGAGGCTGTATCTTTGTATGATCACATTTTTAATAAAAATTAAGAAGCTCAGTTTCAAAAAATTTCAGTAATTTATCCCAAGACTCTACGTGGAGCTTAGTAAAACAATGTAAGAAACCCTGTAAGATTCTCAATAAGATTTTCAGAGAAGCTAATCCCATCACGACTCACTTCTAGTATGTTTGGTTACTGCCCAAAATGATGTATGCTTCTTTGGTCAAGTACTATCTCTTTCTTTTCTGTTTCTTTCTTTTTTCTTCTTCTACTTTTCTGTGACTAATGCCTAACATCCTTGTGCATAATTCTTGTTTTCCACTCTATGCACAGCATTCCCAAGAAGGCACATTGTATTAATATTCCTTTAGGGAAGGCATTTGCCTTTCCATAAACTCTAACATTCTCTAGGGGATCTTGCTCTCCCTTCAGTCCTTTCAATTAGAGATTTATTTTTCCACACAACAGGCTCTTCTACAATCAAAAAAAACTGAGAATTAGCACTGCTTTACTCCTAGGACAATTATAAACCATTACTTCTCCATTACAGACTAACATAATCTATTCCAAAACCCTTGCTATTTGACTATCCTACCTTCTATTTTTCTTATCCTTGTCTCTAACTATATCATAGTCAGCTGACCAAATTTTTTTAATACATGGAAACTGTTTCAGAATCTTTCTCTCTGAAAGATCTATATCATCCAAGTCCTACCATCATCTTGTGTGATACATTTGATAGATAAATGTTGATGACTGATCTGTGATACTGTGACTTGTTCTTAGCTTTCTTACCCAATATCAACTACTTTCACTTACCTTACAGTCATGAATTGGTCCCTGACATAACGTATAGTATATGAGAAATCTTGAAATCCAATATCTCATTCCCTACAGTCTTTCCAGAATCCTAAGGACTCATGCCATTGTGTCTGCTATTTAGCCACACAGAAATCCCCAGTTCCCTAATCACAGAGTTGATGGGGGTTCCATTTTACAAAATGGTGATAACTGGCAGGTCACAAAAGTGAATTAAAAGTTCCCTTTTGGCTGGGTGTGGTGGCACATGCCTGTCATCCCAGTGACTCAAGAGGCTGAGATGGGAGGATCACAACAAAGCCAGCCTCAGCAACTTAGAGATGTCTTAAACAACTTAGTGAGACCCTGTCTCAAAATGAAAAATACAATGGGCTGGGGATGTGGATCAGTGCTTAAGAGTCCCTTGGTTAAATCCCTGGTATAGAAAAAAAGTTCCTTTTAGTATATATTTCAGAAGTCTGGTTACAAAGCAAGTAAAGAAGTTAGTAGGCCATTAACTATGTGGATGTGGAGTTTAAGAGAAAGATATATGAGTCTCAGTCATATACTGGAGAATTATCCAATATATGGCAATCCCACTGTGGCTTATTATTGCAGTAGGAAATGGTGCATGTGGAGAGAACAGGAGAAAAAACAGATCCCAGAGCCAATTCCATTTTAGTTTAGAAGAGGAATAATCAAGGATGGAGTACAAGGTATCCCACTGATTTTGGAGGAAAACCAAATAAGAAGAATAACATACAAAAAGCAATAAGAAAAGAGTTTTTACTTTAATTTTAGTTGTAGATGGACACCTTTATTTTATTTATTAATTTTTATGTGGTGCTAAGGATCAAACCTAGTACCTCACCCATGCTAGGCAATCACTCAATCACTGAGCTACAACCCAGCCCCGAAAATTCCTTCTTTAAATAAAGGAATGATCAGTTCTGTGAAATGCTTGGTAGTAAATGAATCATATGAGGACAGACAAGTATCTTTGTCCTGTGTTTGGTAACACGGCAATGTTGACTATTTTAATGAAATCAGTCTCAATGGAACTGGTGTGAGTGGAAGCCAGATTGAAAAGGATTAAAGAGTGAATGAGAGATGAGAAGTGACAACAGTTTCAACACATTTTAAAAAGAATTAGCCTAGCTTGATGGTCCTGTGTTTATCTCCTCCCTCTTCAGGCCACAAGTCCAAAAAGGCAGTGTTAATGTTGGAGTTTTCATCATCATTGACATTCCCCAGTGTCCAACAAGGTATCTTTATCTTTTATATAATAGGCATTCAATATATGTTTATTGAACTACAGTGATATAATCAGTGTTCTGAAGTGGAACTATATAATTTGGTCAGTGATGGAGCTTTTAAAAACATATATCCCTAGATACACTGAATCAGAACCTCAGGTATGAGGAGATGGAATTAATGACAACACTTTGTAGCTTTCCTGCCATTAGGTTTGGCTAAAGGAGTATGAATAGCAGTGAGATATGTGCCATTTCCAACATAAGAGGTTAAGAGTCAGGTGAGTCTCTGCATGGTATTTGTCCCCTTTTGCCATCTGAATTTATAAGTCAACTATGGGACAATGAATCCAATAGTTTTAAGAATTCTGGATTCCAATGTGAAGAAATTTTGATAATTACCTGAAGACATATTAACCTAAGGAATGTACTTTCCAAAGTAGAAGTATTTTTTTAAAATGCAAGGCTACTGGTATAACTTAGTAAAATTAGGTTTAGTGTTTCTCAAAATAATAGCCCCTGGAATCACAGTATCAGCATTACTCAGGAACTAGAGTAGGGAGTAGCAATCTCTGCATAACAAGCTCTCCAGGCAATTCTAACGCATGCTAAGGTTTAAAAACTACTGGTATAAAAGGCTACACGTTGAGGTTCTACACCTATATTTTTGCCCTGTGTGCTTTATAAAAGGAGGATATAATGAACCACAGACTGTTTCACTTGGTCTGCATTCTGATTTTTAATTCCTTTAATCGTATTGATGTTTTTTAAAGCTTTTTATCCAGTTATTGTACACTTAGGTTTCAAAGAGAGAGCTATTAAAGGAGAAGTTAAAGATCTAACACCCCTGAGAGTGATCATCACCTATTGATGGACTTAACATTCATTAAAATCTGCTCTGAGATAGGTCTCTGCTCATATTTAAAGAACCTTTAGTTCCCACCCTCTCCTCTTATTTTTCCTTCTACTGTTTTCCCATGGTGCTGTCTCCCTCCCTGAAAGGGCTCTTGTAACCAAGTCTCCCTTACACTTAGAGAGGAATACCTGCTTTCCCCTCATTCTCAAATGGCACCTGACCTCTTTAAAAAGTCACAATTACATAATCAGCAAGTCATTTATCAAAGATTTAAAGCCTGAAGTGCTGGTTTTTAATGTATCTTCCAGTTAATAATTTTGTCATTGGATTGTCTGTGAATCTAGAGATATGTACAGTTGTATAAAACGTTGAAACCTAACATGAGGAATCTTTTTTCTTGTAATAAAACCGTTGAAACATCATGTGTTTCCTTTTATAGTTTGAAAATATTTACAGAAGCTGGAAAACATCAGAACCCAAGTATTATGAAAAAATAAGGTAGATACATTAATATAACCTCCCAGTCTGAAATAGTTACTTCTCAAATCATATTTTGAAACTATTATTTTACACTTTGAAGTTCTGGAAAAATGACAAATTAGTGTAGGCTCCCCCTCCCCATTTCCTCTGCCAAAATCAAATATTCAGAAACATCAGAAGAGTAAAGGTAGCATATACCTGAGGAAGTAACAAAAATTCTGAGACAAAAGTTAGCTTGTATGCCCAGGCAGCCTGGAATGGCATGTGAACATACCTGTGGAATCTATCTAAATCTTCCCAGGGGTATGCAGATCTTCTATGATCAGACTATTTGTTAAATTTCAGATCTCATTTTGCAGTCCCAGCAGTAATCTATCATGCTAAGTGAAATAGCCAATCCTCTCAAACCAAAGGTTGCAAGTTTTTGCTGATATGTGGAAGCTAAATCACAATAAGCAGTGGGTGGGTGGGAAAAGCAAAGTTTAGTAGATGAGACAAAGGGGAATGAATGGGAGGGAAGGAAGACAGAAAGAGGAAAGACAGGAAGATGAATCTAGCATAATTTTCATATGTACACATACAAAAATACCTAACTGAATCCCATCATTGTGCCCACCCACAAGAATAGGGTACTAATTAGCAAAGGATATATTCCATGCTTGTATGAGTTTATCAAAATGGATTCTACTGACATGTAAAACTACAAAGAACCAATAAAAAAATTTCAGACTCATATCCTATTACTTAGCCCTGGCTCACTGTCATCTAAGCCCCATGCTGCCCCTCCTGCAGGGCAGAAGGAGGGCTCCCTTCTCTTGGTCTTGATCCTGCTCTTCTTCTGCCCAGGGTTGCTCTTTCCCACAGACTAACATCAGTCTCACTTCCCCCATTGCTTTCAGGCTTTGTTCACCCTCTTGGTGAAACCCTCCTAGGTCACCTTTTTAAAATTATTGTCTCTGTCTCAATTATCTTCCTTCTTTCCCAGATGTCTTTTTCTTCATAGCACAATCTCACCATCTCATGGATTCCATATGCTATTTATTTATTGTTTATTTTCTTTCCATTCTAGCATGGAATGGTTCCCATGAGGCAAGGGATTTTGTTTGCTCTATTTTCTCTGAATTACCAGTGAAAAGAAAAGTGCTTGATGAGTATTAGGAAGTGATTAATTATTGAATGAACAGATAAAATGTGATTTTATGAATAAATATTTTAAAAGCTATCACCAATCATAATGTTAACAATGTAATAAGATGTGTAAAATATTTTAATGTAGAATATGATACTGAATCAAAACTGTTGCCCATAGATCAACATTTCAGTTATATTTACCTTTGGCTCCCCTTGTACATAGACACTAAAAAGTTGAAAAGAATGTTCTCAGAAGCTACACACTCTAAGAGTGTTCTGTATCCCCAATACAATTTGGTTTTATTTCTCTAATTTCAATTAGAAATGTATTTGAGCAAATACTTAACAAATTTCAGAGGTCCTTCTCAAGTTCAGACATAAAGCATGATAAATAATTATAACTCACTAATGCTAATAGATTTCCAGACATGCTCTGAAACAAAGAGGTTTACTGTAAAAGATGCTGAGCATCTTATCTAGAGATACATAAACCTGGAAACCCATCAGATGTAAAGAGCTAAAGTCAAGAGCTCTTGAAGTTCATCTAGTCTCAAATTAAGAAAAGCCAGTAAATGTATGAATTTTCTATATAGTAGAAAACCAGACATATTCTATAATTTAAAATATAAATGTAATTTTTATATTTATAAAAAATTAGGTGATTTATGAAGAAATGAAAAAAAAAGCATCATCAGAGAGCTTGCTAAATGGCACTTGGAAGTTATTTGATCCAATAGCTTCTTAGAAATTTCTTAGAAATTTCATAAACAAATGTCAACATACTACTTTTATATAGTACTTTGTTGTTTTAAAATTAATCTGAACGATTAAATAAAGATGTGATCATTTTTAATTCTGAAGGGATAACTACTGATAAAAAGGACATTTAATCAATAAAATACCCTGACAGAGAACTAAATGGGAGTCACAATGTTAATCACAAAAAAATAATTCTGTAGACTGGACAGGACTTCAAAGACAGAGCTGTAAGATTGAACTGCTTTTAAAAGCAAGTCTCTCTATCCAACCATTGCATGAGAATCACTCACAACTGTGTGCCAGCATTCCACACACTAGCTATACTCTGAGTGAAGCTATGTGACATGTGCCAAAAATAATGTATCATTTGGCACATTTTTAGCATCACCTATTATTATGCTCTTCTACTTACATAAAATGTCCTCCAATCATTTGTCTGCAGTGTGAAGTATCTGTACTACTCCTTCACATCATTTAACATGGTTATAATTCTATGATAAGGCAATTTCTTCACCTCCTCACTCTGTGGAAAAATATTTCTGGATGTTCAGTAAAGAGTATGAAGAGTCAAGGAAATTACTCAACATGTTGTTATCAAAACAAAAACTTCCTGTAGGTTTTCTACCACTGTGAAGGAGGCATGCTGGCTGTTGATGGGAGAATGAACAGATTCAGTCAAGCCTAACGTGCATCCTGTTGTCCTAAACTGTGTTCATTGGATATGCTGTCAACCAATTCTCTGATCCCCCTCTTTTGTTGTTGGCAAACCTTGTTTTATTCATCTTTCTTCTAAATATAATTAGAGAGTTAGTGCTATGCAGAATAATGACTGTAGCATCATTTTCCATCTTACAAAACAGAAATATTTCCATATTGAATTAAGTTGTATTGTCAAGGTTTTGGCTTATTTTTTTTCTGAGAATGGAAATTATGACAGTTTGATATGCCACCCCTTGAATATTTTTTATGTTTATTTGAAACTCCATTATACATACCTCTTGAAATTAAGTAAATACTTCACTTAAATAACTGTATATGCAAAAGCATATCCGCAAGGTTTACAGAATCATGTTAGTCCTTAAAACCATGAATATTCTACAAAGAAAATATAAACCTTTACTGCTCCTATAGATTCCTAAGTTTGATAGAGAGAGTGCTTAGGTAAAAACAGCCCAGAGTATGCCTGCATTTCCTGTTTGTAGTATCCTGATGAGAGAACCTTGTCACATAATGCCAGATTTTTAACATACAGAATTTTGAATACACAAATATGTATCTAAACAAGGTGGTTTACTGTAGACGTTACCAATGTGTATAGTTTTAAACAGCAAAGCTTATAGGAATTGGTTACATAGCAAAAGCAAATTATTATACTAAATTATCTCTGTTTTAAAAAATGTGATCAATAATATTAAATTCATTAGTATCTGAGAGCAATTATCACTGGGTCCTTAGCAAACAGCATTTGTTTAAGGACATGTGCTAGATATCACATCACTTTAATAAGCCATAAAAGAACTCAAGTTCCAGTCTTGAAGAATGTATAGTCTAATTACAGAAATGAATGCATATAGAGATAGGTAGGTATTTAGGCAGGTGGGGAGATAGATAACAATGTAATAACATAAGTGTTGTAAATATATTAAAGATAAAATTTGCAATTGGGAAATCTTTAAAATGTTGTTCTGTGGGATATAATAGTTGTATCTTCTTAAATTATCATATACATTAGCAAAATATATAAAGTTTCTGCCTCTTAGAAGGCATGTGAATTGTGCAAATAATCTACTAAAAAACATTTGGGGTGAAAAATAATAACAATGAATATCCCTGATTCACTAATTTTCTATTTTCTATTTTTTCCAGCCTAAGAGTATTTCTTATAAAGAAACCTTATTTTCAGAATCTCCTTTAGCCAATTACCACCATAAAATTAATAATACATTTAATAACATATTACCAAAGTATTAATATGAAAGCAACAAGTAACATAATTATACATTTAAAAACAAAAAAATAAGGTCAAGATGTGGTGGTGCACACTTGTAATCCCAGAGGTTTGGGAGACCAAGGCAGGAGCACTAAGTTCAAATCGCCTTAGTAACTTAAGTAGGCCCTAAGAAACTCAGCAAGACCAAAGACCCTGTCTCTAAATAAAACACAAAAAGAGCTGGGGATGTGGCTCAGTGTTATCCCCTGAGTTCAATCTCTGGTATAAACAAAGAAACAAACAAATAAATTTTAAAAATTAAGAATAAAAGATTAGATAGCTTGTCAAAAACCACATTCCTTCTCAAAACCACCTTTACATTTGTTGTTAAAAGTTAACTTAAGGTAGGGCTGGAGTCGTGGCTTGGTGGTAGAGCGCTTGCCTAGCATGTGTGAGGCACTGAATTCAGTTCTCAGCACCACATATAAATAAATAAGGTGAAGGTCCATCAACAACTAAAAAATTATTTAAAAAAAAAGTTAAGCTAAAAAAACCCAAGGTACAAAAACTAATCATTCCAAACACAATATTGTAATGGCCATCCTTTCCTGTGAGATTAGCAAATGTATTTAGTCATGCACTATTATTGCTGCCTTTCAATGACAACTATACAGATTATTCAGGGTATATTTAGAACTAACAAGAAATAATATATGTGTCCTTTTCATAGAAAAATGTATATAAATATGGAGTTTCAAACTGTTTGATTTTATTATGTTATCTATAGCATATATCACAATTAAGTAACTGCATTTCAAATGTGTGCTTTTACCCCATTTTTTGAAGTTTCTTTGCCTTGTGAATACTTGAGATTCTTTTGTATCTTAAATTTATGTTATTCTCAGCTACCGATTAGGAATAGAGATTTTTCCTCTCTCTAAATAGATGACCTTCCTCAACTCCATTCAGAAAGGATTGCATAATATTTTCATGGATTTTCGAGCCTATCACTATATGTGAACTACAGAAGATACAATTCAGAACTCTAGAGCTGGACCACATTCTAATATTGAGCTTATATGTACAGGTCTAAATATCATTCACAATGGAATGTGCTACCACTTCAACTGACCTCACATCCATCCAAAGTTCCCTCCTTCCTCTTCTCCAAAAGGGTGTTCCAACTGTACTTAAGTATCTATGAACATATTATTACATCTCCTCATGTACTAAAGTAGTGGTTATGTGGCTTTATGGGCCATTACAAGTCTGTCTCTTAAGGGCAATAATGTTTTCTTGATCAGGTTTTGGATCTCACATTTTTCTGTACAATACTTATAAGTAATTTCTATCACAGTAGTTTTGCATTTGCATGACTATAATATGTTAAAAGTTTACCTTACTTGAAATTAATTTAATTTTGTTTCACTATTAAAGAGTTTTTTCCTTATACAGAAGAAAACAAATACTAGCTAATTCAGGCATAGTTATTGGCTTTATTGAGTTTATAGACTAATAAAAATAATAAAACAGATCTATAAATTCTCAAATACATAAGAAAATGTGATATGTTCCATATAAAATATTTGAATGAAGAGTCAGAAATTTAGAGGGATTTAGAGTTCAGGGATAAATTAAAGAATATTGTGTGGAAGAAAAGCATATGGCCTTGAGAAATCAGTAAAATTAAGACATATAAAAAGTAGAGGAAGGAGAAGATTGAGAAAAGAATCAAAGTAAGAAATAATAAATGTTTTAAGAACCAAATATGCTTATCCTGATACAAATACAATGTAGTATACAAATGTATTAAAACATCCCAGGGTATCCCATAAATGCCAACAAATATTATTTGTCAATTTAAGAAAAGACATGATATAGAAAAAGTAGGTGTGTACTGATAGGGCATTATTTCATTTAGCTTAAGACTAGGGTACACTAAAGGTGTAGAGAGACATAAGGGTAATTGAGTAGGTTGGAGCCACAGGGAAGATTTAAAAATAAAAAAATGTGATAATTTGGCATAATTTTATGTATAATATAATTTATTTGAAATACATTTCTGAAACAAAACTTAATGAGTTGACTGACATAACCCTTTAAGTACATATTGAAAATCTGGTAAAGAAGGAGACTTTATAATCTGGGAGCGGTGGCTCACTCCTGTAATCTGAACACTTTGGGAAGCTGAGACAGGAGAATCGCGAGTTCAAAAGCAGCCTCAGCAATGGCGAGGCACTGAGCAACTCAGTGAGACCCTGTCTCTAAATAAAAGAAACACAAAATAAGGCTGGGGATATGGCTCAGTGCTCGAGTATCCCTGAGTTAAATCCCTAGTACCAAAAAATAAAAAATTTAAAAAAAAGAAAGATACTTTATAATGTTGAGATAAAGTTTTAGACAGTGAAAAATGAAGAGAAAAGAAGCATGCACATGTATGTGCCTCTGCATATGAATATTCACATGCTTCAGCATCAGTGTGTCTAGTGGAATTATATTATGGGGGCAAATAGAAAAAAGAGAATTATATATAATTCTCTCCTGCTATGTTTTGTAAAGGAAAATCACAGCTCTCACAGAAAAATTACTCCTACTATTATTAGGCTTGGTAGAAATTTTCACCCCTTGTAAGCATAAAATCAATTTTCCAGCCCAAAGATTGTTTGTATATTATTCAGTCTCACTGAGGCAAAAGTGAATGAGCCAACCAGATCTCAAAGGATACCACAGACAGTACTGGAGGAGAAGTTTGTCTAGCTGATGACGTGGAGAACCCACGCTGTTTCTCAGTAGCTTTTCACTTTCAAAACTTTCCAAAAGCTTAACTGAGGCATGTGATCCTTACAACCTTGCTTTCTAAAATTATTAAACTGGGAATGGGGAGCACAGTAGAAAGATCATAATTTAATGTTTCATAAAATCAGTGTCATATTGATTGATCTACAAAGATCCCTGATGTTCTTGATGTAGTCTCCAAATTATAAGAAAGGATTATACCAATTTACAATTATCTGTGCTAGAGAAAAGGAGAGTAGGCCTGGGTAACTTGGAACTATAAATAACATACCCATATTGCCTACAATCAATTAATGTATGACTGTAAACTGATCACGAAGCAGAATTTCACAAGAACAGGGAACCATGTATACTTGAGCAGCTATTTTCATTATGGTATCCTGTTAGGCATTACACAGATAAATAGATACAGATATACTAGATATAATATATCTTATTTATAGATATATATCATATGTGTGTGCATATATATGTGTGTGTGTATGTATATCTCTATATCTATTTCTACATGTATTTATATACATATATATATGATTTAAATCTTAGCTAAAATTTTGTGAGATAGTTTTCATGGGTAAGGAAACTGTGATTTGGAGAGCCAAGATTCAAATCTGGGTCAACTCCAAAACCCAAGTTCTTCCCATTATATCCATGCTTGAGAAAAGGAGAAAAGGAGAAACGGAGATTCATGAACATCTCTAGGTCTGGCCTAACTTAACAATAAAATAAAACAAACAAGACTAAAAAGTAATAATTGAACATAAGCATTGTTTGAGTTATAACTTGGAAAAAATATTTATAGTTAAACCCAATGCTTACCAAAACTTCAATGAAAGACCTATCATTAGATTACTTGCAAAGTTATGGTAGTCACCCTCAAATCGAGAGAAAGTTTTTAATTATGTGCACTACTGGTTTGAGATTGTGTTAATTAGCAATGGAAACTATTAGAGTATCACAATATCATTCAAATGTCATTCTGTGCCTATTAACCTAAGGAAAATCTGAGTAATTTCATCGATAGCCTGGAGTAGAAAGCACAGAACTGAATCTTCCCTGTTCTTTATTGCAATGGCCTTAGTCTAAATAAACTCAACTTGTACTTGCCAAGATTTCATGTTGCTACAAAGGAGAGAACTCACAAATGAGGCCCTCCAGGCAGACATGGATCATTAGACTAATTGTGAGAAATGAATTCAGAAGCAAAATAAATCGTTTTTGAAAACTACAACCCAAAGTTTGTCAGAAGAAAAAGAAAAGTATAAATCTGCATAAAGCAAAGTTACCCATGTGAATATTTTTGTATTCATATTTAAAAGAGCCTACTATTTCTGTTAAAAGTATACCTCAGGCCTGACTACCTAGTTTCCTAGAGAACAAAACCCTCTCTCAGTATGGTTTTGTAAATACCTTGAATTATTAATCTGCCATAGTCATGGTACTGCCAGAATCTTGTGACCTTCTCATATGTATTGAAAATGACTGAAGTAGAATATATTTTTTACAGTATATAGATAATTCCCAAAACCCCCAATTATAATTGTGTGGTTAATGTAAAAGACTAGCGACATATGACATTCAAAACTGGGACTACTAAAAAATATTAATTACATTCAATAGATCATGTTTATGTTTATATATAAACACACATATGCACACACACATCTTCTGCATCATAAGATGTTCACATCATCATGTTCACATCTTCTGAACATAAACTAAACAATGTGGTCATATTATGAAGCTTTGCTCAGGCTGAACTTATCTGTTCCACACCTAGAGTTTGGAAGACTGCACCAAATATTTAAAAGGTGTTCACAACATATTTCCTCTCTTCAAAAGGAAAATGCACTATGCTGTATAAAGCAATGAATTTCAGGTTCTCTGGGAACACAGTATATAGAAGCAGCATATTAACCTATGTGGATTACCTAGTCAGCTTGAGATTTTGTTTCCAATTTTGCCAAATGTAAAAGCAGACGCTTAAAAGGTAAATGTGTAAATATCATGAGATCAGTTATTAAACCACCAAATGATAGTTCAAACACAAGTCTGCCTGGCCCTCAAGTCTGTTAGTATTTCTATTTCTCCATTTCTTCTCAAAGTGTATTCTGCAGGAAGGCAATGGTTGTTAGATGGAATAAGGATATAAGTGGTGTAGAAATTTTAAGAAATGCATAAAGAAAGTTGAAGAAGCTTATTTAACTTGGGACTTTTCAGATACTTTCAAATGTCAGTGTATTTTATAGGTCTGCAACAGTGAGATAGAATGGGTGATAATTCTCCAAATCATCTGACTGCAGAAATCCCTTTCCAAATGTGGATTTAGAAAGACATGTTAGGAAGTACCAATTCTGCTATTCTTCCGCAAGGCACAGGAAATATTCAAAAACATTGTCTGCAGTACAGTAAAAATTTTAGAAAGCTTCGTGAAGAAGGTGATCTTAAACAAGACCTGGAAAAATGTGTATATGTGTGTACGTGTGTGTGTATGTGAGTGTGTGTGTGTCTGTGCTTGTGTGCACACTTCTGTCATTTAAGGTTATAAATGAGAATAGAGAGGATGTCCCAGGTAGGTAAACAAAGATGTCACAGTGGCAATGAACAATGCATCTTTGTGAAACACTGATCAATAGAGGATTAAATCCTATCACAAGGGGTTTAACATTATGCAATTCATCTCCAAGTCCCCTTTCACTTAAAATTTAGGGAGTAGGCTGAAGAAGAAAAGTAAATATGACTGCTTAGAACAGTTTTGTGAAATTATAAGAGACTACAAATGGGAGAGGAACAGAATTGTTGGTCATTAATCTCATAAAACTCACCTGGCATCTGCCTACCCTCTGATGCTGAATGTACAGGAAGTGAGTAAAGGTGCAAACCTGATGGTGAGCTCTCTCCAGAGCATGTGAGTAAAGATTGAGTTTGAGATTTAACCTAAGTCCTCACTCTGGTTCCATGCATCTACGTCTCTTCAAGCAGGCTCTCCCCTCTCCTCCCGTCTCCAACTTTGTCCTTCATCAGAACTGCATCTTTTTGGTAACGCATTTTGAAGGAGATTTGTCCCTCATTTAGAGCTCCTAAAATGTCACTTCCCTTCAATATTTCTTTTGTTTACCAGTGACATAAAGCCAAAGATATTCTACTAATATAGACATTAATAAAATGATTTTCAGAGTAAATTAAAGATGAGAGTGATGTGATTCTCCCTTTTTGACAGTTTTTTTTTGATTGGTTTTATTTTGTGTATGTGTGGTTTCTTGGATATTGAACTCAGGACTTTCAGCGTATTAGGCAAACTGTCTACCACTAAGCTATAATCCTAGCCTTCACTATTTGATTTTGAATGAAATTATAAGAAGCTTAATTTTGGTAAAAATTGAAAATTAGTTATTAGGCAATGGTGATGTGTCTACAATCTCAATAGCACTTTGCAATCCTGTGAGTTTCAACTGGACCTTAGGGGTTCAATAACTGCTCTGACTGAGAAATACAGTTATTGAACTGTATTTCTAATTTGTACACAAATCTGTAACTTGAGTAGGAAAATTATGGTCAATTTATAATATGGAATCTGTTCCTGTTTTAATATGTGAATTTTTGTAATTATGTGGAAAAAGTTGACCTTTCTTCTGGTGTATGCGTGGTCAGTGACCTAAATAGGATTATCTTCCATCTAACTTTGATATTTTTGCCTCATATCCTTTTTGCATTATGGAAGAAAATGAAGTTTTTGGTAAAATTAATAATACTAAAATAATGAGAACAAGAATGCTTTTCTCAGAGTTAGACAATGAATATTCTATCAATAATCTGTCTACTGTCACTGGATAGTATGACATTCAAATAGAAGCTGCATATATATGTGTTTTACTGGTATTAAGTAAATCTTATACACATAACATTAGCATGGAAGTATGGATATAAAAAGCCTACCAAGCTCTTGGTATATACCACTACTAAATAAAGCAAAATATAAAAGGATTTAGGTTGTAGAAGCTGGTATAAATAATGAAAGAGGCAAAAATGTTCCTAGGAGACATCATAAAGAAAGGTGTAGGTTGAAACTGGAAGATTTTAAGCTGAAAAGAATATGGAACATGTTTCTAGCAACAATAAATTTATTAAAGGTTTGACTCAGCTCTTAAGAGATACACCAATCATTGTCTCATTTTTTGTTGAACTCTGCCCCAAAATATCTGAAATCAGTTGCTACAAGGGCAACATGTAGTTCTTATAATAGATTAATTATTTCCATCTGACTTACAACAAGTATTTATTAAATGTGTCCTTTATACAGAGCTCAGTGCTAGACACTGGGAATACAAACGCATCATGAGAATTATGATCTAGTGCCTCACAGATAGATAACCTCACTGTCATAAAAGGTGGTATCTGATGGTGCCTTTGATAAAAATGAAAAAAAAAAAAAAGCCACACACACTGGAGAGATTAGATGCAGGGTGAGAAAACTTTTGGGTTCACTAGCAAAGTGTTGTTGGAGAAGGTAGAGCAAAGACTTGAAGAATAAATTAAAGTTTTAAAGAATGAGAAGTAGATAGAGTGAAATGCAGATGAGCAAATATTTCTTGCATTTACCATAAAATAGTACTTCTTACATTTATTAAAAGAAAAATGTGAAAATTTCACAACATTAAAGAAAGTTCAAATACAAAATTTGGCCTTTTTAAGAATATGGAATGTGATGTTATTTAAGTTTTTTGATTAAGAGGAAAACATCCTCAAAATATGTCTTTTTGATTCCCAGGGTTATAACTTGTGTCCAGGTAACGTCATCTTGTACATGGATGCAGGCATAACTATCTAATTGATACATCTGTCTTCCACTCAAACATATCCCCCCAAATGTGTATGTATATATCCTGGCATTATAAAAAATAAAGGGATGTTACAGGATGATCTCTATGATGTTCCTCTTCAGTTCAAAGGAACAATGCAATAAAATGTCAAGTATTTGAAAGAAAGCTGCTTAAATACAATAAAATTTGTTGGTCTCAAAAAGAGAATGAAGGAAACTTACAGGTTGGGATTTTAGCTTCGTTCACAGAGTGGCAGTGACAAAGTATAAACTGACTACAGAAGTACAATGTAAATTTATTCTAGTCCTATGACTCTATGCACAGTATCTATAGAATATCCTTATCTAGAATATAGATAAGACATCAAGGCTTCTTAGAATATAAAACATTCATATTTACCTATAGTAAATACTTATAAACCTTATATGTAACTTTCAGCATTCTCCTTGATCCTTCTGTGCTTTAGTTCACTTAAATAAATAGTGTAGAGCTGGAACTAGAAGATGTCTGATTTTGACTCTATGATTTTATGATATAATATGTAAATATACATTTTCTATTCACTATAAACACAGGAAACTGACTTTTTGGTTACTAAGATATACATTTTTTAGCCAGGCTCAGTGACACATACCTGTAATCCCAGCACTTTGGGAGGCTGAGACAGAAGAATCATGAGTTTAAAGGCAGACTCAGCAATGGCGAGGCACTAAACAATTAAGTGAGACCCTCTCTTTAAATAAAACACAAAATAGGTCTAGGGATGTGGCTCAGTGGTAGAGTATCCCTGAGTTCAATCCCTGGTACTAAAAAGAAAAAAATATATATACACTTTCTGCAATATTCACAGCAATAAAAGTATATACCACACAAATGTAACTCAATTTTAGAAAAAAAAAGGACCAGTGTATATTGAAGAACTAAATGTATAAATTGTGTTTGTAGATCTGTCCATGATTATCCACATCATTGACTCCTACCTCCTATTTCCTCATTTGAAAAAGTAGACATCATTACTTGCCTAAGAACAGGATATCAAATCATCATAAAATTAAAATTTTGAAAATCTAATATATATTACTTACTATATTTTAGATGTAATTTTTTAATTTTCTGGTGTCTAAAATAGAATTTATTTTAATCTAGTTGCAAGTAAAGTCTTTCACTTAAAAACTAGTAAGTTACATATAATTTTGTTAATCTTCTTTTTTATATGATTCCTTGCATCTGTGAATTTCTCATAAATTTTAGCAAACAAAAATCAAAGTGAGGAAAAGAACTTCTACAATTCCTATTCTTTTTCTATGGTTTCTCACAAAATTAAAATTGTGCAGCCTTTCCTGTGTGGGGCAACATATGCTTTTTGATTAAACTTAGAAGGCAAAATGTTGTGATTACTATGAACTGATGATTATACTACGGTAAGCAGCCTATGAAATGGCTCCCCAAGGTCCCACCTGCTAGTATTTATGCCCTTCAGCTTGAGTGTGGACTGGACTAAGTGACTTGCATCTAATAACCTAATAATAAAGTGAGGGAGCTTGGAATTGGAGCCTACCTCGAGTATTGATATGACTACAACCCTGGTTGACACCTGATTGCAACCTTAGGAAGAGCCCTGAGCCAGAGTCATCCAAATAAGCAGCACCCAGATTCCTGACACACAAAAACTGTAGGATGGTATATGTTTGTTGTTGTAAGCCATTGAGCTTCAGGGTATTACGTAATAATAGACAAGAAAAAACAATAATCTAGTGTAAATGAGCTTAAATTTTCTTTCAAGTAAAATAATTATTTTTAAATATATAGCAGGGTTGCATAAAATATTGCAGAACAGATATATTTACATATAGTCTATATAATCTATAATTTTTATTTTTAAATAAGGTTTTTCTTGTATTTGAGAAAGAAGAAGGAATCAACCTTTGATAATAAACTAAGAAGGTTAGAAAAATGGGCAATACACTTTGGAAACTCCTTAGCTTCTACAGGATCCTTTTTCTTTTGCCCCTTGTAATTAGAATTTGATGATTTTTCAAGGATATACTGCTCAGAGTGGTTTTATGTGACTGACCTTCTTTCTCACCTTAGGACACGAGAATTGCCCATAACTAAGCCTTTCTTGCTGGGGCAATTTTCCTTGGAGAATGCAACTCCTTCAGTTTCCATTGCCATGGAACAGAGAGGCCAAATATTTTTAAGTTACTAGAAAGAGGTAGAGAAAAGGAATATATCCTTGTCCTTCCTCAAGACCCATCTGATAAAGAATTAAGAGCTCACTATGGCAGCCTCTGTGTGGAAAATAAGATGTGTGAAATACAAACTTTTATAAGACAAAAAATTAAAATAATGAAAAACTTTCACAGAAATGAGGAGCATCTGTGGTCCAATATGCAACATCACACCCCTGAAATTTGCAGATAACTCCATCCTCAACATGGCTTAGAAGCCAAATCTGAGAAGACAGGAAATGTGGAAAGCTGTCTTTACTTCCTCACAGATGAGAAAATAAAAAGCTTCCAGAATCTGCCAAAATGCAATTAAGTAATTTTCATCCCAATATTTTAGGAAGATTTTCTCTATTTTTCTTCATTGCCAAACTCCCAGAAGACATGGTGTATGCCAGCTGCCTTCACATTTCTCACCATTACTTCCCTCCATTTCTTTGGCAATCTGGTAGCAGCCTTAACACTACTGAAATGGGCTTTCACTAACCTCAATGAAAATGAAGTTAAAGTTCTTTCTACTTCAAATATTGCTCAAAATTTCATAGATTTGAATCTGAAATGATCTTTCCCATCATATTATGTTCTTCTCACTTAACTTTACAGTATTGCATGACCTACATTATCAGCCTGTATTTCTGGACACATGATATCTTTCTGCTACTTTCAACCAACCCGAACCCTATTTGTATATCTGTCATGAATTAATATGATCTTTTATCCTCTTGTCACTTTCACTATCTCAAACTCCATTTCCTAAAGACATTAAAGATGTTGATGCTCCTCACTTTAGCATTCAAAATCTGCTTTTATTATTTAAAGGTATTTCTACCTCAAAATTTCTCCTCATTCAACTAATAACTGGACCCTACCCTCAAAATTATCCTTCTGTTTCTGCGCTTGAAAAATATTTCCTGATTTTTAGTCACTTAATTTTATTAAATACTAATAATCTAAACTTCGTTTTTTATTCCTTAATATCTTTATTAACTTTTGATTTCACAATAAATTCAACCTATCATATCATGAATTCAAACTATCATATCACAATCTGGTTGATTCATGACAAAAGATTTGAGGTAAAAACCTTGAAACAAGTAGTACGAAATGAAACCCAGTAAGACACAAATAGGCAATGAAAGAGCTAGAAGTATATTTGATCATCCACATCCTGATTGAGATTCTATTCAGATTAGGAAAAATGCATACTCTCATTTATCTGAGCAGTTACCACCACTTTTTATTATAACTTGTTTTTGAAAATAATGCACTATAATAAATGAAATGCTTTGCATAAGGTGAAGTGAAAATGCCCAATGTACAGTTTTTATCCCATCAAAATTATTTTAGTTCTAAACAGGTTGACACTACTCAGAAGTCACTATGACAAGCAAATCACTTGATGAAAGTATTTCTGCATTTATTGATGTGATTTCATGTCACTGACACACTTTCTGAATGATAATTTCCAAAATAATCTCATTTTGCCTATAAGAATTTTGTTTAGCAAACATTCATACTTGGGAAGAATTTTATTCCTTTCCAAGTTAGATGTCATGTGGTAATTATCGTATAATAATTCATTATTTATTACTTTCTAAATTATGTCATCATTTCCATTATCAGAATCATCTTCAAAAACTCTGTCCCTACAGGTTTCTCCTTCACTTCATTGGTGTGTCAATGGACACATCACCTATACAGTTTGAGAATGTTTCTAGCGCCACTCTGCCTAATTGGACCTCTCCTATCCCATCGATTGTTTCCACACAAAAGACAACCGTTCTCTTGTATTACTAATGCATTGCTTTTCTCTTGTAAGTAGTTAGTTTATGCATGTGTACCTGTGTAATTTTCACATTTTTCATGTTTAACATAATTCTGTTGAACATGTTTTATTGAAATAGATTTGGTAAAGCATGCACTTCAAGATACTCTGATGCTATACTTCCAAGACACATTTTTTCCAAGATAGATTTTTTTTTAAAAAGGCAATGCTAAAGATTTTGGAAGTTAGGAATGTGTATCCTTAATAATAGATGTATGGCAGCAATATTGTTTATTCAATTTATAAATAAGTGAGAAGCGTGAAAACATGCTGAGTACAATTTAGAGACACTTTTCACCAATAACTATAAATTAAATTTTATGATGATGAGAATTATGAATGTATACAAATGCAAGCATATTCAAATGTGAAGTTCTCCAAAAGAAACAAGGTAGGTAGAATTCTTTCCAAGTCATAAAGCCTTTGCTTGCAATATATTCCATTCCAGAAGTTAAACCATCACTTCTCAGCTAATTTTATCTTGAAATGACCTTTCCTGTCAAAGACAGGTTCTACAACTAGAAAAATACATTCAAAACATTTTATAAAATTTGCAACAAAGAAAAAATATATATGTATGTATCATAGGAGATGTGTTTTATCCAGGTTGCCAGGTACAGACACATTCTTGGAAAAAATTGTAGGTCCTTCTTAGATATTAACCTACAAGTGATCCCTTATTTTTAGATTCATAAAGCAGAAGTATTTTGAAGGAAGGAAAAGTATGACCTCTTAGCTTTATATTCTCTCTCCCTGCCCACCAAAAGGAAGAGCGACTTATGCCATAAGTGATTTCAAAGAGGTGAGTTGATGTGATTCAACTTCAACTTGAAGACTCAATGGAACAAAGCCAACATGGTGGACAGAAAACTAGAGTTGATCAGCTATGCCTTGAGATCATTAAACAAGTCTACATAATCCCAGGTGAGGATTCAGGAAGCTTACTTTTCTGGCCATTCTAAGTAATAGATCCTCCAGTCCAAATTTGCCGTAATAACACTAAACTGCCTGGACACTCCAAGCCTCTGTTTGTCTGGAAATTTTTTGTTGCTCCCTACACCTTTGGTTTGGTTCCCTGTTTGCTGTAGTAGAACTGCTCATCCTTATCCTCAGACTCAAGAACCTGCTCTAGTTCTAGTTACAGAAGACATTCATCCTGTTTTATTAAAATGTCTTCCCTCGGCATCTCCTATGATCTCCCCTGGTTTCAAGCTCTGCTTCTCACCCATCATTTATTTCACTGGTTCATCATTTGAATCTCTGTTTTTATAGCTGCTTGACTCTATTTTGTTGTCAAATTTGTGCAGCCTCTAGCTCCTTTCAAATCCTTCCTTCTGTAACCCACTGTATGCACTAATTGACACAACTTATCTGCATATTATTAAAAAAGAATTGTTTCAATACCCACTGTTCTTGGTCTCTATACTAACTTTAATGTTCACAAACATTCTTTTCTATCCTTCGTAGGTGTCTGCCATATTTCCATCTTTTTCTTTTCCCTTTCACCAATTCTACATCTTAGTGTAAACATTCTCTCAATTTAAATCTTTGCTTGTCTTTAATATTTAATCAGATATCTGATTCTTCCTCATACCAAAGTGCTAATTCTAAGCTTATGCAGTATCATTTTAACTAAGCTCCACTTCTGAATATTTTTCATCATGTATGTCTTTATCACCTTGAAATCAACTCGAGCAGACAAAAATTGAAATTGTCACTTCTTCTTCCAAACTACATGCCCCTTAATGCTCTTATTAGCAGTTTGCCACTGTCTCAGATTTTAAATCATAGCTGATTTAACTCAATTCTAGTGTTTTCTACAAGAAAGACATCAAATCTTACCTCTACTATGTAAAATGTACTACTTATGCCTATGAAGTTGTCCTCCATTCTTAGCAGCAACCTCCCAGTATAAGTCCTACTCATTTCATGCTTGGGTTACTCAGTAGTTTTCAGACTTCACTCCCAATAATGCCATGTTTATCATTGCCTGATATTATTAATGGTGGTGTAATCTGTTTGGTCTACTATCCTATGATTTATAAATTTATTTTTCATACAATATAAGTCCATTAATTTATATCCAGTATCTAAACATAATGCCTGCACATTGTTTGCACTTAATAAATTCTTGTTGCATGAATTAATGAATACATGAATGAACAGATAAAACTAATTTCAGCCTCTCAGGTACTGACACATACAATTTACCTTTCATCGATATAGGGCAGGTATTAAAGTTGCATTTTACATATGATCAAGTTAGTTTTAAAAATAAATAATAATGCTATTGGTTACTAAGAGATAGGCTTTGGAATATATTCCATAATGTGTGACAATATTTTGTATAACTTTACACATAATACTTCCCATACTACATTTCAATATTTTAAATAAAGTTTCATCATATTTTGCTATGATATAAGAAATCATGTGTCAAGCACTTACTCTATGTATGTCACAATGTGTGCTCATATATGTGTACATACTCCTTCATGAGATTACTGAGTTTTGATTTCCAGATCTCTCTGTTATTTAGCAACATTAAGGTTTGATTCCCAGGTTCTCTACCATTTGTTGGATTTGCAGCTAATCAATTAATCTCTCTGGACATCATCTAAAATAAACATACCATAATTTCCAGTTCCCAGGGAGATGATGATGTGCCACATGACAGTTCAAGGTATAAAGTATTATGAAACTTTATTTCCAGTGATCCTCATTTAATCCGTAATTCAACAAAAATTAAACAATCAGAATCAGAATGTTACTTTTTAAATTGCTTATAGAACATTTGACTGATTTTTCAATGAAGCTTAAAATTTCGAGACTAGTCTATGTAATTCCCTAACATTAAATTGTCTTATACCTTTTAAATCAAATACCTCACTTTCCACATGACTATTGATTATATTACATAATGAATTTCAGTTCGAATATTAAGAGTTTCAGTGTGCATAGAACAGAAAGGTATAAAGTGGGACCAAGACCGTTGGACTAATCAAGTCTCTGTATTTCCAGCCTGTCTTGATATTGGCACTTTGCAGTATAATTGGCTCTTCTTTTTCTTTTATTATAGTTATGACATATGAAAAGTCTTTTCATCAGGTTCCTTTCAGTGATATAAAGTTCCCTGAGAGTGTGAAGGTGCCCTCAATTAGAAAGGCTGAGAAAACAAGTATCCCAGAGCAAGCTCTTCACAGCCTCAGACGGAAAGCCCTACTAAATTGGTCGGAATATTTTTAGAATAAGCAATCATAAATAAATATGAGTTATATTTATACTCATAGGAAATACAGATCATATTCAAGCTTTAAAAAAGTGTTGCCTCTAAATCTATTCAATTCTCTAATGAAGAGATTGTGTTAACATTTAATTGTAGGTGTCTAATGAACATCTGTGGAATATTGACTTAAAAGAATGAGTTGACAGCTTTTAACATAAGATCATAAACTAAATATGTGTTACAAAGTCTCCTTTTTGTAAATGGGAATCACTCTATACTTCACAGATGGTGATTACATATTTCATAAAAACTCTAGATACACAAAATATAATCTATGTGTTTATATTTAGAGTTGCCTGAACTTTGTCAAGATTTAGAAGATTCTAGGCACATAAAACTTGATTATGATCATGTAGTTCTGATACTAATTAAGCATTTTTATATGGTAGCATTCATATAAAATATAAAATATAACATTTAACCCTTTCACTGAAAAACATGATAGTTCCACCAGAAGGTAATTATTTTCAAAACGTTGCATTTTCATGAATTCTTCTTAATATTATATATAGTGTGAGTTTTTCCCTACAAAAGAAGCTAAAGAACAATGGAACAACATATCTTGTTAAAGAATAAACAGTTATGAGATTTTTTTTCTTAAGTTCATAAAATTCATTGTATTCTCCTGTAGGTAATACAAAGTTGAGAACCAACAGATCACTTGGGAAAGGTCAGCACGGATGAGAGAAGTAAGGTAACTCCATGGGCAGATTCCACAGGTTACACAGGACATTGAACCTCATGTTGGGTTATGGACATAACCACTAGGTTTCTAATGAACGTTAGCTGCATCTTCTTTATACCACAAAAGAAATTATATGTTTATTTACTTAATCAACTAAACTTGTAAAGTAATGGAATCATAGCCCCTTTGAAGTGCAAGTCATACAAAGAAAAATGGAAAAATACCTAGGCTTTCTTTCACTTTCGAAGATGTCAGGATATTTCTTAGAATCCTTAAAATTTAAGTAGTCTTCAATCCTATTATCATCTAATGACATTGGATTCTGCACCACTTAAGAATCATAGTTCTCAGAATTTTCTGGCTAAAAATTGTTACAGTGTTGAAATTGTGTATAATGTGTATGACTTATGTCAACATTCAAAGAATGAAGTGATTTGTTTCCTGGGACAAAAGACTAAATATGAAGAGAACATGGTGATATGGTTTAGTAGAAAATTCCTGGGTTTGACCAAATCCCAGATCACACTAATAGCTGACACGTAGCCTTGTTTAGACTCAGTTTTCTCATGTTTTGAAAAGTTAAAAATACCTGTTAAGATGCATAATATGTAACTTACATTCAATAATCATTTAAATGCCTGTTATGAGCCAGATTTTATCTTACATGAAGAAGATGCATTAGTGACATAAATAAGCATAGCCTCTCACTATTGACACCTAAAATTCTATCGGTAAACTATAGCAGCCATTACAGTGTAGAGTGTAATTTTTATAGTGAGGGAAAGAGAGTGTACTGTGGGTGAACAAAATAGGGACACTTTGGAGAGAAGGGAAGTTCTCCTGTAGGTAATACAAAGTTGAGAACCAACAGATCATTGGGAAAGGTCAGCATGGATGAGAGAAGTAAGGTAACTCCATAGGCAGATTCCACTGAATTGGATGATTAGTCAAGTTGGGGGATTAGGGACAAGGCACAGCTGAGTAGGATGTCAATATCCAAAAATGGCAACCACATAGACCATGGAAAAGATGATGAATATGAAGATGTGACAATAGTCAAAAATGGAGTTGGAGCCAGGCGTGGTGGCGCATGCCTGTAATCTCAGCACTTTGGGAGGCTGAGACAGGAGAATTGTGAGTTCAAAGCCAGCCTCCGCAACGGTGAGGTGCTAAGCAATATAATGAGACCCTGTCTCTACATAAAACACAAAATAGGGCTGGGGATGTGGCTCAGTGGTCAAGTACCCCTGAATTCAATCTCCAGTACCAAAAAAAAAAAAAGGAGTTGGATATATGGATCTAAAACAATAAGACTGACAACAGAAACAGTGAATCTGAGCTAGTGGTGTCACTTTTAGGAGACTTTAGCAAATCAGTGCTCATGAAATTCACAATAACATAGATAGCTCTGTAAATGAGAAAAAAAAAACTATGTCAGAAAATGAAGAACAATGAAATGTTGGAGTAGTGTAAAAGCACAGAGACAGAGCATTCAGGTGTGGTGAAGGAACAAACCATAAGAAGCTAGTGATGTGGGAATGAAGGAGAGCATTTCTGCAAAAACAAAAGCAGACAATACATTTTCCTTATATAATATAATAAGTATGAGAAAGGGGAAAAAAAGTACATCTGAGAATTGCTGCATAAAAGAATGAGGACCCAGTAGTGAATGAGATGAGAGGACAGGAACACAAGAACTTAGATATCACTTGCCTCAAGTTTGGTTATGAAAGGTAAAAAGAAGGGTTAAACTTGGGAACATAGGAAAAGTATAAGTTTTCAACAGTATAAAGTAGGTGCTTGATAGGAATCAGCCCTCTTCCCTATTGCCATAGGATATGAGATTCTGTTTGAAAAAGACTTTCTCACTTCTCTATGAAGTCTTAAATAATACTAGTTATGGTCAAAAACTGTAACAAAAGGTGTGTATCACTATGATGCCGTAAACCACGTTAGGAGTTCATAAATGCCCTGGAGCTAGAAAAGATGTCAGCATCTAGTTCTCTTCCCCAAAACTTAGTGCACAACTTCCAATACCAATACATTTGACAAAGAGGGTGAGTCTTTATGCCCCTGCCCCTTCATTCAATCATTAATATAAATATTATTATTCAAGCACCAATTGTCTCAAGATAAAAAATACTTATTACCAACTAATCAAGCTATACCTCTCAAATATGAAGAAAAGTTTTATTTAAGTGAAGTTATATTTATTAATACATTACCAACCTTCAAAACTTTGTCCTGAGTAAATTTAAACCATTATAACCAAATATGATGGCCAGAAAGCAGGAAACTGAATAATTGTTACCAAAGATAATTTCTTGCAATTATCTAAATCAACTCAAATTCTCCCATTACCAAAATTAGGTTTGATAATTTAAATTTTCTCTTCCTTTTTAAAATTTGTTTTAATTGGTTGTACATAAAAGTAGAATGCATTTTGACACATCATACATAAATGGAGTAAAACTTCTCATTTTTCTGGTTGTACATGATGTAGAATCACACTGGTCATGTAATCATATATGCACATAGGGTAATAATGTCTGATTCATTCTACTCTCTTTTCTACCCCAGACCACCTCCCTTCCCTTCACTCCCTTCTGCCTTAATGCACAGTACCTCTATTTTCCCCCTAGCCCCACCCCTTATTATTGTGAATTATCATCAGAGAAAACATTTGGCCTTTGTTTTTTGGGATTGGCTTATTTCGCCTAGCATGGTATTCTCCAGCTCCATCCATCCTTCAAATGTCATAATTTCATTCTTCCTTAAGGCTGAGTAATATTCCATTGTGTATATATGCCACATTTCCGTTATTCATTCATATGTTGAAGGGCATCTAGTTTGGTTCCATAGTTTGGCTATTGTGAACTGAGCTGCTATAAACATTGATGTGGCTGCATCACCGTAGTATGCTGATTTTAAGTCCATTAGGTATAAACCAAGGAGTGGGATAGCTGGGTATTCTTACCGTTTTTTAATCCTCAAATTCTTCTATATGATAATTGTGATTTCTAAAATAACAGTGCCAAAAGTCATCTCTCAGTGTATTATTCCATGCAGTTGGAAAAGGTATTAGATCACATATGCTCTAAATATATATTGAAACATGTTATCGTTTGGGTGTGGCTTGAGTGTCTCCCAAGGATTCATTGTGAGAAGAGGCTTTGCTCCCTAGAGTGGCAGTATTGAGAGGTGATGTGTGAACTTGAAAGGTGAGGCCTAGTGGGTGTTCCTATGAGTCATTGGGGGAAAGTGCTTATAAGGAATTGAGACACTAGTCTCTCTGTGTGTGTTTCTGTCTGTCTGTCTTTCTCTCTCTTTTTGTTTGGTGTTTCAAGCTCTTTCACACACATCTATCTCTGCCAGCAATTGATTCATCCAAGAATGGGCCAGTGTCTTGCCCTTGCACCTCCAAAATTCTAAACTAAATAAAGTTCTTTTTCATGAGTAGCCTGTGTCATTTATTTTATTATAGTGATGAAAATCTAACCAATGCAATATATAAAATTGTACATATGAATGGGATACCATGTGATGTTTCAGTACATGTATACATTATGTAATGTCTATACTGGGTATGTATATCCAACTCCTCAAACAAACATCTATCTTTATATTTGTGTGCACAGAAAACATTCAAAATCTTTTCTTCTAGTCCTTTTTTGAAATATACAGTAGGTTATTATCTACAGTCACCTTACTGTGCAATAGAACACCAGAACTTAGTTTCCCTACCTAACTATAAATTAGTATTGAATAACCTTCTATGTCCCTCCCTTCCCACTACATTTCCCAGTCTGTGGATTATTTGATAAGTCATGCCTTTCATTTATTAAGGAGAGGGGAGAGGAAGACCTAAATACTGGTAGCTTCTATTATCATCTATCATTATTTATTTTATGCATTCTCATAATGTGAGCTTCATGCATTACCTAATTTGATTCAGTCAAGGACACTGCCTCCTACTTGAGGAGCACAGTGCTGAGCCTAAGAGGACTAGATGGGTAAGTGTAAGGAAGACAGGGACCTTGCCTCTACTGTGAAGTACACTTAATTCAGCATATTTCATATTCATTTTAATTGAGAGGTTCTAATGCTGCCCCCTCTATATTTTTCTATTTATAAATACTTCCAAGAGACCAGGTTAAGTTTCAGAGTATTACATCATTCCAAATTGTCCTATCATCTATACTATTCTGCATTTATTCATTTTATTTTTGTTGAGGATTGCAACTTTGTTCATTCCTTTTCCAATTTTTATTTTCCCCGTGCTTTCTTAATTTGTCCATTTCACAATAGTAAACTAAACCTGTTGGAATCCACTTTCTTGAAATTCATTTTTTTTAACACCTTCTTGTTAATTTATCCTTTACAGTTTCTTTTTAGAATTCTAAATTATAACATCATGCAGTTACTTCCATTGAGGTTTTTGTTCATTTTTAAATCATCAATGAATTCCTCACTATTTGAGGGATCAAATTATGTATGAGCATAAAAGAATCTATGAGCTATGAATGCATGAAGTATATTGACATACAATGAAACAATGAAGTAAGGAAAGGAAATGAGTACCCCTTCAGAGACTGTGACTATTACTCCAAACAATGTAATATGACTTAAGCACTGCAATCTCCATTTTTGGTAAACCAAAAACTTAAATACTTGTTATTTTTTCATTTGTCACTTTGTAAGTATATAAACTGGAAGCTCTAGACCAATTTTTTGGTGTTTAGCACTAAGCACACTTGTTGAAGACTTTGAAGACTTTCACATTGTGCTCCAGTTCTGAAAACTGGTTGTACAATCTGCTCTCAAGGTCAAGTCTGCACTGAACATGTTGATTTACACTACAGATTATTTTGCCCTGAAGGCAAAATACCCTGTTATAGTAAGGACTAGAAATCAAAAAGCCAATATTTTCAGACTCATATTTTTATGTACTGGTAGTTTAAATTCCACTTCAGCTTAGGAAATTCACCAAAGGTCATCACAGTTTATTTGTATGCTTTTCAAAATTTTAATCCCTGTATTAACATTTGATTAAGAAAAAGTAAATACAAGTATATGCACACACGTGTGCACATACATACACATCATTCATCAGTGTTCCAAACATAAGTGGAATTTCCTTTTACTTTACCCAACATATCATAATAAAAGACCATCTTAAAAAGATTTTCATGAAGCAGACAAAATCCTACCTTTCTTTCACATATCTGTGTCTTAGGACTGCTTTTTAAAAATATCTACAATAATTATAATTTACATAGACATATGAATTAAAGAGAAAGGAATCTTCAAATAAAACAGGTTCTACAGTTTTCTAGTGCTACTAATGTTTCATATTAGGAATATTCATATGTATGTTACCATTACTTGGGGTTCTGAGAAGTCCTTTCAGGACTCTGAAGGAGGAAGAATTTGAGCTGGACTTGGTACACATAAAACTACAATTGCATAAATAGATTAAATGAGTACTAACTGATTAAATGAAAAAAAAAAACACTTTTATGTTACCTAAAAGGAAAATAAAAGCATCATGTCATCATGTTGAGAATAAGATATATAGTGTATTCTGAGATTCTCAAAATTACATAAAGAAGAAAAATATTAAAATTTCAAACTTTCAAATTCTAAAACTCAAACTCCTGTTTACTATTAGCAAATTATATGTATGCTGACTCAAGCACAGCAAAAGATGCAGGTAATTGTTTCTTATTACATGTGCTAAAATCCAAGATTTTAGAAATGAACGTGAAGTTTTAAATTTAACTTGAATTCACTGGACCTATATCCTAAACCATTACGCAAATCTCATTTTACTCTTATATATGACCTTGAACAAAAGAAAAGTGATGTAAGAATTGTCTTGCTGAGGACAGCACTGCTATGGTATTCATAGGCAGCTATCCATGGGGACCTAGCATACAATAGCATTTTTTTCTTTACCCTACAGTTCCCAAGTTTTAGCAATAGTTCTTATTTTCTCGGCCTTGTGTATGTGCAACATATTTTTTCCACTTGCATTAGCTGACATAGCAGCTTGAAAAAATATTTTCATTGCATTCTTTTTCAAATCAACCACATTGGTGAAGGTTGAAGGAAAAGTCAGCTTAAAATGAGACAGTCACATGAGGTCCTGTATTCAGGTAAGTGACTTGTGTCTAGGTGGTGGCATGAGTCAGCCATTTCAAATCAAAGCAACTGGGCTTCCCAAATGCATTATTAAGCTTACTGTTAATCTAAAGTGTGAAATGCAAGATATATTTCTGAGGTGCCATAAAATGTAATAAAAGTCTAAATGTAGCAGCATAATTTCTGCACTCTGCAACCTGATAAACAAATCCTATATCATTGAACATGAAAATGTGGTTGGATTTAAATGAAGTTATTGTTGCTAAAATCCTGTAAAATTGTTACTAAAGTTCCTGTTAGGAGTTAGGAAAACTACTTCCAGTGGTATTTTCACAATAGTGTGCATTCATTATTATATATTAAGCTAACATAAAAAGTGTTTGCTTAGGGAAAATGAATAGAAAATTGATAAGTTAACATAAGCTGGAATGTCAGTGTGTTCTGTGAGGTTGGTCAGGTCAATTTACCTCTTTGGATTACATTTTTTCCTTTAAAATGAACAGGTTGAACCCCATGGGTGCTCCTTTAATATAGGAAAATGCAGTTCTACGGTATATCTGCCTATATCATTAACTACAGAAAACATCAATATAATGCATTGACTATAATGCAAAGAAGAAACAAACAGTATTTTTATGATAATATTATACATATTTGAATATATAAATGCCATGCCACAGTTACTCAGAAAACAAAGCTGAAGTTTTCAAGTAATTTTCCCTACAAAGAATCACCTTGAATCACAGCACATCAAGTGAACACTGATGTAGGTTGTTGTGGGACTAAAGTAGCAAAAATGTCCCTTCCTTCAGTAAAGAGGTATTCTAAAATGATAATTAAACAGAATTTAGTCTTTTCATCATTTTTAAATGCAATTACTTTCTTGGAAAATTCATTATATTTCAAAATGGTACAAAAATTAAATTTCTTCAATGGTAAATGAAGATAGACCTAAGCTCAGATAACTGTAAAAATAGAACAATACTTTGTTGTGAAAACTCTCCCCCAAATTGCAGATATTTATCATCCCTTAATTCCACCAAGCATGAGTAGAAGTCAGTGGTGTGTTATGCATCTACACTCAAAATAAATTAACAAACTCCTGATTTGTATTGCTCTATTTTCCATGGTGTAAACACGACCACCATAACCTAGCTCAACCTTCCAACATGATTGATGCTAGTGCATCCAGAGCTGGAATCAGTTCTTGTGATAACTGGTTCTCACATAACTTAAAATCACTTAATTTTTATGTTAAACAAAAATATTATAAATTTCCCTGAGAGAACAACTGATCAAACGATTTGTATGTCTTTACCATCATTCTTTATGATAAAATTCACAAAAAGTTTCATTATTATCTTTAATTTTGATACTGTTCATTTTTTTTGTAGCTTCATCTCTTTTATGTACAAATATGAAGTGTCTCCTGCATTACGAATATTAGAAAAATAATTACTTTACGGTGCTAATTTGTTCAATAAGAATGTTCCATTCCCAAGGTAATTCATTCATAAATTCATTCAGCATTTATTGAGCATGCTGTGTTCTAGTCTTGAATTTGGCAATACAAACTTAATTATCCTCATGGATTTCAGAAGGTAATGCAAATATAAAAATGCTTCTTGAAAAATAAAATATTTGATGGAGTAGATAAAACAAATGCACAATGACTACAAAGGTAAGCTTTTTTAAGACTAACATAATAGGTGATTTCTACAAATAAGTACGTATGAACTGGTGCTTAAAGTACATGGATTTGACTTTTTGCTCTACAATTTTTATGGAAGTTAGTATTCTCTCTATAAAATTGGTTATTTATATTAAGGAATGTCATATGCAATTGCAAAAATAAAGTGGACCTTCTCATTCTATTTAGACTGTTCACTTACCACTGCTATTTATTAGCAGCATAACCTTGGGAAATTTCCTGACCTGCAAAATGGTGATTATACTGCTTTTATTGTTGAGTTTTGAGAGGATTAAAGTACCATAGCATTGTGTTTGGCATTCCAGAGCAGTATTAGCAATACTGTATTACAGGTCTCATCCTACCTCCTTGCCTCTACAGAAGAGATATTGCTCCTTCATTTACAATGCCTGTTATAATGCCTTGTACATTATCATCTTCAGTGAATAGAGTGGATGACTTCCAAACAATGAGTCTAATGTGGGCTGTTTATTTATTTTCTTATTGTGGCACGATACATATGCATATATTCACAATTGCTACATCTCTTCCCGAACCATAATGCAAAAAATATGTTCTTAGGTTAAGATGAAAAAGAACAAAACTATGCATTTCAGTTAGCACAACTATATGTTAAAAATGTTACTTTTGAGGAAAGTAATACAAAAACATTTTTCTCTCCCTCTTATACTTTTCTCCTCATTTACTAATCAGAAAACTTTTGTTGTGATAGTGTTAATTGTTCCAAGTGAATTTGGAAAACCAAATTAATGGGATTTTTTAATACAGACTGTGAGGACACATATAATGTGTTTTGTTTTCCACACATGTCTGTCTGGAACACTCTTGAGGCCCATCCTATAAATTGGTTCAAATACAGTTTTGTCATTTAGTTAGAATTTTACTATCCCTTTACTTGTCATTTTAAAGTTTTTTTTCTTACTACTCATTAATTATACATCTCTTAAAATAAAATATTACAGCATACTCAACAATGCATACAATGTATTATTCCCCATTTTGATAAATATAATTGCTTTCATATGAATATAGATTGCTGTGGATTCATCTATGGGAATAATTGTTTTTTTTGGTACTGGGGATTGAACTCAGGGGTACTCGACCATTGAGACACATTCCCAGCCCTATTTTGTTTTATGTAGAGACAGGGTCTCACTGAGTTGCTTAGAATCTCACCATTGCTGAGGCTGGCTTTGCACTCGCCATTGCCCTGTCTCAGCCTCCCAAAGTGCAGGGATTACAGGCATGCACAACCGTGCCTGGCTGGGAACAAAATTTAATGAACTAGATATTATCAATCATCTCAGTGGCAAATCTCATGCTTTCTTACACTCCTAGAAGGTTTCAGAGCTAAAGATTACAGTTTTCACAGAACTTAAGTCTCATCCTAACTAAAATATTTCTTGATTTCTTGGACCACAAAATTTTTTCTTAAAAGATCAATATTTTTATTTAGACCATCTCTCTAAAATATTTTTTACAATACTTATTAACTTATTCCTTCATTTTCTACATGTAAAAAATATCCTGTCTGAACACAATGAGGTCTAGTACATAGAAAGCTGTATTGTACATCCAACTCATTATTAACTTTTTTGGCTATTTTTTTTAATATCAAATTGTGGTAAATTACATGAAAATAAAATGAGACAAAACTATTATTTTATGGAATACTAAATTCAACAAGATAAGGTAGAACTTTCTGAGTCACGAAAATTAAGTAAAATTTCAAAATGCACCTTGACAGGGCATAAATATCTCTTTTTACAGAACTACATTATGGTATATGAATAGCACTGTATTCGTATTCCTTATTTATAATTTTGATATAGAATTATAGATTTTTTCCTACTCTCTGAATTAAAAATTTTAAAATTTCACTTTAATTGAATACTAAGAATCCTCACTGAACAAAAATTTAGCTACCCATTGATAAAAATGCAGTGGAGATTCCAATGAAATTGATTTTTCTCATCTACTTTTCAATAGCAACACTTTGATCATCCAAACATATCATTAAAAGAGGATGGCTAATTTCAAGAACTTATTAAAAACTGCTTTCTAATGCACTCATCCAAATTTTCAATTGTTAGCAAAAATGTTACAGTTAATAATGGAACAAAAAGATAAATTTGTATCTAAGCAACTTAGACAAGCAAGATATATGAGACAACAGACACACTGGACAATTCTAGTTTTGTTTCTTCCTAAGAAGTTATTTCTAAAAAATCCGTTTCTATTTATTTATTTACTTATTTACTTACTTACTTATTTATTTTAATACTGGGGATCAAGCCCAGGGGCACTTTCACAGTGAGTTATGTCT
The DNA here is from genome assembly GCA_028644305.1 of Xerus rutilus. Taxonomy (NCBI): domain Eukaryota; kingdom Metazoa; phylum Chordata; class Mammalia; order Rodentia; family Sciuridae; genus Xerus; species Xerus rutilus. Next base: position 53,729,189 of record CM053408.1, read on the forward strand.
CCACTATTTTTATTTTAAAGAGAGTCTTACTAAAGCCAGGCGCGGTGGTGCACCCTTCTAATCCTAGCACTTTGGGACGCTCAGACAGGAGAATCCCAAGTTCAAAGCCAGCCTCAGCAGCGGCGAGGCACTAAACAACTCAGTGAGACCCTGTCTCTACATAAAACACAAAATAGGGCTGGGGATGTGGCTTAGTGGTTGAGTGCCCCTGAGTTCAATCCCCAGTCCCCCTCCCTGCAAAAAAGACAGTTTTATAAATTGCTCAGAGTGGCCTCAAACTTGTGATCCTTCTGTCAACTCAGAAGTGCCTGGGATTAGAGGCCTGCACCACAGCACTGGCAACCCTGTATTTTTTAAATTTCAAAATTTCATCTCTTTTTCAGTAGTCAAAAATTTGTCTCAAGTCAAGGCATTCATGAAGCCCTACAGGGATGGAAATGAAAAGGAGAACAATTAGAAAGCAAACAATAGGAATCAATTAAAAGCTTAAAATTCACCAGAAATTATTTGGAATTTGAGATGTAATTTATTTTTCCTGTCCTGTCCTTTCCTTTTTTTTTTTTGTGCTGGGGATTGAACTCAGGGGCATTCGACCACTGAGCCACGTCTCCAGCCCTATTTTGTATTTTATTTAGAGACAAGATCTCACTGAGTTGCTTATTGCCTTACCGTTGCTGAGGCTGGCTTTGAACTTGCGATCCTCCTTCCTCAGCCTTCTGAGCCACTGGGATTACAGGTGGGTGCCACTGTGTCTGACCGAGATGTATTTTCTTTTCTTTATTGTTTAAACTATTTTTTGTTGTTGTAGATGGACACAACACTTTTTATTTATTTATTTTTATGTGGTGCTGACAATTGAACCCAGTGCCTCACATATGCCAGGCGGACACTCTACCACTGAGCCACAGCCCCGGCATCAAGATGTATTTTCTTAATTAATTCTTTTTTTTTTTTTTTTTTTTTGGCACTGGAGATTGAACTCAGGGGCACTGGACCACTGAGCCACATCCCCAGCCCTATTTTGTGTATTACGTAGAGACAGGTTCTCACTGAGTTGCTTAGTGCCTTGCTGTTGCCGAGGCTGGCTTTGAACTCACGATTCTCCTGTCTCAGCCTCCCTAAGTACTGGGATTACAGGCTTGTGCAACCGCGCCCGGCTTAATTAATTCTTAACTCTACACTCACATTTTAAAGATGAGAAAATAGAGGCCTAGGAGACATTATCTTGCTCAAAGTCATACTACTAGGGATTGAATTGGGACCTACCTTTGGCAGATCTGAGAGAATAATTTAAGAATGCAAAATTTATAGATTCTAATGTACTGAGAGAGGAAAATATATGATATACAATCAAATAAAAGAGCAAGTATTTTAAAGTGAAAAAAACTTGATTTAAGATGACAATATAATTTAACAAAATCTTGGTCAAGGCCACCGGTCTTCCACTTCTCCCTCCCTGAAACATCACATATTTTAAAAACTACAAAATGATCTTTATAATAAGGTTTTTGAAGAAAGAGAAAGAAGTCTACTAGAGATTTGTAAATTTCACTCCTTACTAAAACAGTAAAAACATTCATTGTTTTTATTTTAATACCAGAAAGTTATTATGATTTGCAAAATAAAAATTTTACTACCTAAAATCATTTTCTTAATTTTATCGCACCTATTATGCCTTAATATGTAAGTAGCTAGTATTTTAAGATACATATTCAAGTATGTATTATTGTTTATTAATATTTATTTTCATTTATATGATCAAACAATTCAAAGACTGATTAGAGATGAACATTATAAAACTATTCAGTTAAGCCGGGTAGTTTTTGAATCTTTTCTACAATATACCTTTTAGTAGTTCCTTTTGTCAATGCTGAATGTCTTCTTTGAATTCCCAAAGTGGTCCCACTATGGCTTCAGTAATTATTCCTAATTATTTAGTAATTATTCCTAGCTAAAAATACTGATATTTTTAATATTTAGATGCATGCTCTACTTAATATTTTGCTTTAGAGGATATTTCTTATAAATGTGTCATTATTGGTTATAAAATATCTAGCTCTCATGATTTTACATTGAAATAAAGAGTTACATAGCATTATTCTGAGGACACCCCCACCATCTTAATACTTCTACAAATAGTTGAGAGAAGCATTATTGGTTGAAAAAAATTTTTCAAAGTTAACAAATGTGTATTTGAAAAAGAATAGGAAGGAATTTAGATGACAGCTTGAAAGATTAGAGTTAGCAATTTAGTTTCAAAGCTAGGACAGTAAATGAATAGGAATCTTACTAGGCATGATATCCTCAATTAAAGGGTGAGGTTTAGAAAGAGTGATGGCATCAAAAGCAGTTAATATTATCAGAAAAACTGGCCAGTTATGTCTAGTTGACTTTAATGACTTTATATACAACTCATTCATATTTTCGTGTTCTGATTATATCATACTAAGCTACACTGCAGAGTAGATCTACTCTGAAGACATAAAAGACTTTCTATTCTTAAGGTATATTTTCTAGAACAGATTTTGACCACAATTATTGTACAAATATTTATTCTCAATGCTAATTAAATTGTTTAAAATAAGTCAGGTTATCTTAATAACTTAAATGGTTAGTAATGCCAATCATTACAATGTTAGTCAGTGACAAGACACTTTAAATGTAATATCACTGGATTAGAAGTTTATTTTTCTATCTGTAACAGAAATAATCAACAGAGAAACTAAAATCATGGATTGACTTGACTATTATGAAACACCAGCCTGGAAGCAACTAAAATTTAAGTGAGCATTTGAAATGTATTGCCTAAGAAATATAAAATCATTATTGTCAGGAAAAGATTACACCAATTTTGAAAAATGTATAATTTATATGAATAAATATCGTTTCATTACTTACCATTTTTAATTCATCATTAACATTCAAAACACCAGCACTATTTTATACAAGTGACTGTAGGAACAAAACAATTACAGTATCTAAATTTAAGAAAGGTAAACACTTATTAGCTTCAAGTCTGGAGTAAAACTGAGTAAATACTATATTGAATCTCATACAGGACACAGTGTTGTCTGTCTTAAATAATAAGCTCTTTTCCTCTTGGGTATAGATAAGATAGTCCTCTATTTTGCAATGTATTTCTCTGTTCACATTACCCTAATTCCTTAAAGCTCTGCTAAAAACTTATATCCTACTGTATAGTCACAGTCTGACTTTCCTCTATCCCAACACCTTACATTCATTAATGTATTCATTTAACACATAATTTTGTGAACCTTCATATAGCAGGATCCATCTAGAGGCTAGGGATGCAAGTGTGATGTCTATAAATTCACGGTGTGTAGAGTATCAGCTATTTATAGAGCACTCAATATGCCAAGTGCTTGGCCTATATTAAACTTCAAAACAACTTTCTGGGTAGAACTTTTACCTTTTACTTTTTTTCTTTGTGTAGCTCCAAATCATGCTTTCTTGTGAAAAGTAATGATTAAAGGAATTTCCTATATTTTTCTTCTTCTCAGCAACTAATAAAAGCACCAAGCACATGGTTCATCCATGCACATTTGCAACATCATCTGAATTGCAATATCATCTGTGGGATATAAAAGAATCAGCCCAGTGCACTGAATTTAAATTCAATATTCATCAGGCAGTGATAAGTTAGGGAAATCTAAAAGGTTGATAAATATTTGAATACTGAAAATAGTTTGGAAAAATGGAAATACTTGTTAGGAGTTTTGAATGTGAAGACATGGATTTGGACTCAATTTATAATCTGTTTCTCAAGAGCGATTTTAAAGAATAATGAGAAAAGGCATAAGTACTAATGTACAAAGTTAGCACTTAATAAATGTGGACATGTTATTAAAATTAAAGTAGTAGAGATAAGATACAATGTTAAGTAATAAACTAATAACCAATAAAATCCAGAATGATAAAGTAATTTTTTTATTATTTTATTTATTTTTATGTGGTGCTGAGGATCATACCCAGTGCCTCACACGTGGCAGGCAAGCACTCTACCACTGAGTCACAATCTCAGCTCTGGTAATAATTTAATATGATAATACACAAGAATTTTTGCAGCTGGGTGCAGTGGCACATGCCTATAGTCCCAGAAGCTCAGGAGACTGAGGCAGGCGATCACAAGTTCAAAGCCAGCCTCAGCAAAAGGGAGGCACTAACAACTCAGTGAGAACCTGTCTCTAAATAAAATACAAAATAGGGCTGGGATGTGATTCAGTTGTCAACTACCTCTGAGTTCAATCTCTGGTAATCTTTCCACTCCACAAAAAAAAAGAATTTTTGCAACTATTTCTGAGAAAAGAATCAGAAGAAATAGGGTTAAACTCTAATCTGAAAGATCCAGTTTAAACAGAAAACAAAATTTTCTCATAGACATAAAAAGAGAGTTGCTAATCTATTTAGTAAACTGTCAAGATAGGATCTGAAATTTTATATCATATTTATTTATTAGTGTTAATTTCTGCTTACATTTAACACATACACACACACACACACACACACGCACACATGCACACTCTCCCCAAGTTTGTCTGAAAGCAGGTTGTTTGCCAAGTTGTTTGTATCTCAGGAAGGTCTTTAAAAAGGCATATAGACTGTTTGCAAACACAAACCATGATCATTGCTCAAGAGACAAGTATTATTTAGAGTTATTTCTAGAATGAGCCATTTAAAGTATAATCAACATATTTGTTCTGGGCAGATTGTAGCAGGAAGAAATATGAGGAAATATATTTGCATAAAAACCTTGAAATCTAAATAACTCATCCTTTCACTTTTTACAAAGAAAGATATCTTTTAAAAAAACCATGCTTTACAGAGAAGCATCAAGGATTAGGGATTATAAATCCATTTTACCATTGGAAATACAGAAACTCATTCATTGAATCTCACTTGTAGCATAATACTGTGTCTACCAAAATGTTTCATTATTCCTGATGCAGACCAAAAAATTCAGTTATTTCTGTTACAAAATATTTACATATTCACTTAGGTCAAAAATAAGCTTATTTAATAGATAACAGTAGAGATACAATTTACTTAAACTCCCTATAAAAATTAGGGATAAAATTTCTTGCTCATAACTGCAAAATATTTTCAAGTGGAACATTTTTGTTATGTAGTGCAACATATTTGGTGCACAATGAAAAGAGAAGTATAGATTCATGTTTGATTGAACCTCTTGGATATGAAGCTCAAGTGAGCCTTGGTATAGAAGGAAGACCGTGAATGTCTTTTTCACTGAGTATTCACAAACTTACTGTTCTTTTGGTAAATATATCCTGAAAGTGTTATATAAAGCAATGGCTGATAAGGATTGATCAAGAACTCATCTAACGTATTCATATAGAAATAAACAGTAAAGAACCAATTTTGAGGTTCCAGTTTTGAAAATGGCATTTTAACAGCTCTTTATCAATGCTTAGTCATTCTTGGGAGCATTTACTCACAACATGTGAATTTGGAAAAGAAAAATTGGTGAGCAAAAGGAGTATGAGAGAAAATGGGAAGAAAATCATTTTTTAAAAGAAAAGAACTAAAATGACAAAAATTTTAAATGTCTGTACATATTTATATTGCATATTCATACTTCCATGAGATTTGAAGAAATAACTCAGTAAAATAAGCAAAAAAGTAAAATACAGAGAGCTTTATGTAAATTAATATTTCTACTTCATCTTATTTCTCTTAATAGTTGCTCTGTAAGCTGGAAGTAAAAAATATGGGAGTTATAAGCATTTCTATGATATTTTAATTCTGCTGGGTAGTTTTAGTACTACAGAATGTATATTTAGATTTTTAGAGTGATCTCATTTACCACTTGCTATAATAATAGTGGAGTTTAATTGATGCACTTAATAGCCTAAAGCTCTTTTTCCATTTGTCTTTTGGTCATTTTCATGTGACCATAATTGCATAATTGCTATAGTTCTGGCATTGATGATTCTTTCTTCTATCCAAGTGAATGAGCTGTTTTGAGTACTGCATTCGTACATTAACTCATAGTGAAGCCATAGGGCATTTATGGAATTTCAAATTTGGAAGTGTGGAATTTTCTCCCAGCAATCTCCACAGTTATAAGTAAAAACATTCTTCTAATGTTGTAAACACTTTATTAATCAAAGCATTTGTGGCAAGAAGAGTGTTGTAGTACCAAAATTGTTTATATAAAAGTTGAAATTTGTGGAATGACCGCATTGCCTTAGGTTCTAATATTACTTTAAAAATTGTTTTTATTTAACTACATTAATGTAAAAAATCATGTTTTAACACATGTAGATATGCATTTTGGTAGTATAAGCATCTAAGTACATCAGGATAATTACAGATATATGTCAGAGAAAAAGTTTGATGAAGATTTAATCTGAAGAATTTTGGAATTATTCTTCACTCTCAAAATGGTGAATTTTCAATATAACAGAGAATTCACCATAATAATGAGGCTTAAATGAGAATATGGTCTTTGAAAGAAGAGAGAATATTCTTTCTCTGTCTTGTCTCATAAAAAATAATTTAACTGAAGTTCAAGCCTTTAGCTTATATGTGATTAAATATTTTTATAATTATGGAATGAAGATATGCAGTAGGATCTGCCATTGTATCACTTTATTGTGAATTAATTTACTCTTCCAAGGTTCAAGTAAGCTGCTATCATTAAAATGTACTAACTTATAAAGTCAATATCTTTTAACAAAAAGGTATGTAAATATTAAAATAATACTGAAAAATGAAAGTCAATGGTAAATAATACTTTGGCCCTCACCAATAATGCAGGTTTCTAGCCACACCATTCCTAAACACAGTTGTGACAGAAGTCTTATAATTCAAGGGGGAAAATGTCATTTTGTTATATTGCTGTTCTGATAGTGAGATGAAAAGACAAGGCATTTGAATACCTATTGAAATGTCTACTGAAGATAGGCATGTAAATACCTATCCTTCTCTACAATTGAAGAAGTTGTTTTACTTAAGTCATGGGAAGTAGTTAACTTACTAAGAATTTAAACTCAGGATTACCACATATCTTCCCCTCGGAATTTCCCCAACTGTATTGCCATCTACAATTTCATCTACTCTATAAAACCCCAAATTCAAAGCTTAGAACATTTTCCACTAGTCTTCCTCTTTATCAGTCACATGCAATGATAGCCAGACTTTGTCTATCTCTAAAGCTTTTCAACACTGTTTCTCCACTGCCAATCACATAAGAAGGATCTACTCCACAATTTTTATCATTGGCCCCCTACAGTCTCTAGAACTGTAGCTTTTACTTGTAACTTACCCTTTATCCAACTATTAAAGTGATGCCAACAGCTCCCCATCATCTCAAAGTAAAACCCAAGCAAGTCCTTTCACAAGCTGATCTCTGACTGCTGTGCCAACCTCACTTTTCTACCATTCCTCAGGGAACTTTCTGAGCTACAGCTCCCTTTAGCTAGGCAGGGTCCTTTTCATGTAACTTTGTGTTTTTGCATGTCTTTGTACCTACTATTCCTTAAGTCTGGATTCATAGTTCCCTGTGTGTGGGTTTTGGAAATCATATCTATCCCTTCAGACAGGAGGCAGTTTGATCTATGTGCTGCTCAGCCTTGAGGCTGACTGATTATACCTATTGTGTGGCTGTGTGATTAGAGTATCTGTCTTTCTGTCTCTCTGTCTCTCTCTCTCTCTGTCTCTCTCACTAGATAGCAAGCTCTTCAAAACCAAGGACCTTTTCATCCTTGCCAAACCTCCAGTGCCTAGGGCAGTCCTTTCTTTATAAGATATGTATATGATAATAGTGAATTATGACTGACCCTGTGACAAATCTTATGCTTGTTTTCCTTACTTGTCCACTAAATAAGTGGCTTTTGGGCTCAGCTTTGGCTTCTGGCCTCATTCTTTTAACTCACTGCCCCCTCCACACACACACACACAAAATTTCATATACTCTGGATCTTTTATGCAGTTTTCTATCTCCTGTTGCCTACAGCAAAGATTCACTTAGATGTTCTACTAAGGTGATTACTCTGCTGTACATGAGAAGAATTCTTAGCAATCTCACATAGGTTTTGCTTATCCCTACTTCTTTACAACTATTGTTTCTCTTGGTGAAGGGCCCCAAGATTTTCTTTGGGATATAATAAAGCAGCAGCTAGAGTCAAGCATGTTCAGAGGCTACCAAAATGATACTGAATCCCTTCCTTCATTTAGTCTGTAAAAGCTGAGTTTAAATCATTTTACCATGCACTTATTTGGCTGCCTCCCCCTCATGTATGTACACTTTATCTTCTTAAAGATATTATATCCTTTTAAAACTAGAACCAAGTACTACTTCTTTAATATATAATGAGAGTTCTGATAAACACAGTCAATGCTTTAAATGCTTATATGAATAAAAAAATCATATTGAAATGAATGGATATTAATTTTATAGTTATTATCATCTTGAGAGTTATGTGCTATGTCACATATCAATTTGTGATATTATTGTTCTTATTTTAAAAGTGAAAATTTTAAATATTGGAATAAAGAATACAAAGATAAATGTTCAAACAGTGATCCTTACAATGACACAACCAAACCCATAATTAATATACACATACTCATAGCCCAAATAACCAGGGTCAATTAGTTAGGTGAAGGCTGCCTGTGAACTCATTTATTTTATTAACTTTTCCAGTTTACTGAATAGTTTATTGTCTAACGGAAATCATGAAACACCCCAAGCTGTGTTTTAAGTAATCTTGATAATGCCATTCCAGTTCTTCCTTCCTCTGTGTGTCCTACAAAATAAAGAGGTCAATTCAACCAACCCCTCAATATATTTTGTAAGCTGTAAAACTTAATGCTTCAAATTATAGAACAAAAATGTCTTTTGTTTTGTCTTTAGCATTATAAATATCTCTATTTACAATAAGATACAGGGAAGAAAATAAGAATGGACCACTGTAAGCAGGCCTATGTACTGAAAAACTATGATCAATAACTGCCTTGTTAAAAGCCAATGATACCATGTTCACATAAAATGGAAAAATACTTTCTGAATAATCTCACTTAGTGAAGGTTTGGGTGGTAGGTTGACTCTGTATAAAACTTGTACACTCTCTTTTTCAATTGCTCAAGAAATGCTAAAGAAATGCATCTGAAGTTATAAACAAGTTTATAGCTTTGTTTTATGCTACTAAATTGGGAAAATTCAGAAACTTGCCTTTGCTCAATCTTATTACCTTGTTCATAGTGATGCTGATACAGATTAGGTCATCATAAATGTTTTGCTCCATAGGTGTATACAGAAATATTTATTTAATGCTTCAACTATTTTCATATCAAGGGTAACTTTATCTTCCATTATAATTTATAATACTCTTCCTATTTTTTCCCCTAGGACTAAAAAATGTTTTTGTATATCCAAACCCTCTTGATATATACCATATCAAGATTACATAGTATTTACATATATATACCATACTGTAAATACTATGTAATCATGTTTTTAAATGTCCACTGGATCTATAAATTTACTAAATCATATCCTTGATCATTTCAAATGCATTTTCCAAATATGATATAAATCATTTTTTCAATTCTTTTCTAGTTCAGTTCACTTTTCTAGTAGCATTAATGTGATCAAAAGCATTAATAATTCACTAATTCACATTGTAAGGCATTGTGAAGGCTGACTGTCTCTTATTGTACTAAATGCATAGGTAATTCATTAGCAATGATAGACTGTGGCTATGAAAGTAGATACATATGTCACTGCTTTATGAGATTTTTATTTTTTTGTTTTTGGTACTATGACTGAACCTAAGGGCACTTTACCACTGAGCTACATTCCTAGCCTCCCTTTTTTTTACTGCTTTCTTTCGAATTTTCATTCTTCCTTTCTTTCTTCATTTCTTTCTTTCTTTCTGTTTTTTTTTTTTTTTTTTTTTGAGACAGGGTATCATTAAGTTGCTGAAGGATGCACTTACTTGCTGGGGATGACCTCAAAATTTTAATTCTCCTGCCTCAGCCTCCTCAGTCACTGGGATTATAGGCAAGCACTACCATACCCAGGTTCATGACATCGTCAAAGCAGTTCTTCACTGGTACTGTATCATTTTTTTCCACACTAAAACCTATTTTTATCCCACAAAGTGAACAAATTTTCATGCAAAAAATTATCTACAAATAAAAATGGGAAGAATCTAAAGATGAAAACATTTCTATCTGTACACATACTAAACACATGTGCACACACACACAGTACTTTGCTGAATTTAATGCTAAACACGTGCACACACACACACACGCACACACAAAGTGCTTTGTTGAATTTAATGCAAGACTGACCTGACCAAAAAACTTGTAGTTATAGCTGATTATATTTTACTGTGTAAAAACAGAACAGTAAAATGTTTTGGTTTTTAATGCCCTGTAAGGAAGAATAATATCAGGGGCTATGTTGAAATCATTCTAAGAGAGAAACTACAGAATGGAAAAAAATCTTTGATAGCTACTTTTCTGAGACAGTATAAATATCTAGAATATATAAAAAGCTCAAAAAACTTTACACCAAAAAATCATATAACCCAATTATCAAATGGGCAAATTAACTAAACAGACACTTCTCAAAAGAAGAAATACAACAGATAAAAGAAAAAATGTTCTACATCATTAGAAATTATGGAAATACAATTAAATGTTATGCTGAGATTTCATCTCATACCAGAACAAATATCAATCACCAAGAATACAAATAGATTCCCAAGTATTTCATTTTTGCGGGGGCTACTGTGAATGGGGTAGTTTTTCTAATTTCTCTTTCAGAGGATTCATCACTTATGCATAGAAATGCATTTGATTTATGGGTATTGACTTTATATCCTGCTAATTTGCTGAAATCATTTATTAACTCTGCAAGTTTTCTGGTGGAATTTTTTGGATCCTCTAAGTAAAGAATCATGTTGTCAGCAAGTAATGATAATTTCATTTCTTCTTTTCCTATTCTTATCGCTTTAAATTCTTCTGTCTGTCTAACTGCTCTGGCTAGAGTTTCAAGGACTATATTGAATAGAAGTGGTTAAAGAGGACATCCTTGTCTTGTGCTCATTTTTAGGAGGAATTCTTCCATGTTTCCACATTGAGGATGATGTTGGCTTTCAATTTTGCATAGATAGCTTTTACAATGTTGAGGTATGTTCCTACTACCCCTAGTTTTTCTAGTGTTTTAAACATGAAGAGGTGCTATACTTTGTCAAATGCTTTCTCAGCATCTATAGAGATAATCATATGATTCTTGACTTTAAGTCTATTGATGTGATAAATTATGTTTATTGATTTCCTTATGTTGAACCAACCTTGCATACTTTGGATGAAACCCACTTGATCATGGTGCACTATATTTTTAATATGTTTTTATATTCAATTTGCCAGAATTTTATTAAGAATTTTACATCAATGTTCATCAGGGATATTGGTCTGAAGTTTTCTTTCTTTCATGTGTCCTTGTCTGGTTTTGGAATCAGGGTGATACTAGCGTCATTGAATGAGTTTGGAAGGGTTCCCTCATTTTCTATTTCATGGAATAATTGGAGGGGTATTGGTATTAATTCTTCTTTGAAGGTCTTATAGAACTCAGTTGAGAGTCCATCTGGTCCTGGGCTCTTCTTGGTTGGTAAGCTTTTGATGGCTTCTTCTATTTCCTTGCTTGAAATTGATCTGTTTAGGTTTTTTGTGTCCTCCTGATTCAGTTTGGACAGATCATATACCCCTAGACATTTGTTGATGTCTTCAGGATTTTCTATTTTACTGGAGTACAGACTTTAGAAGATGGAAAGATCTCCCATGCTCTTAGATAGGCAGAATCAATATTATCAAAATGGCCATACTACCCAAAGCACTATGCAGATTCAATCTGATTCCAATTAAAATCCCAACATCATTCTTTATAGAAATAGAAAAAGCAATCATGAAATTCATTTGAAAAATAAGAAACCTATAATAGCCAAAACAATCCTTAACAAGAAGAGCAAAGCAGGAGGCATCACAATTCCAGACTTTAAATTATATTACAAAGCTATAATAACAAAAACAGCATGGTATTGGCACCAAAATAGACATGTAGATCAATTGTATAGAAGACACAGAGACAAATCCACACAAATACAGTTATCTCATTCTAGATAAAGGTGCCAAAAACATACACTGGAGAAAAGATAGCCTTTTCAACAAATGGTGCTGGGAAAACTGGAAACCCACATGTAATAAAATGAAATTAGACTCCTATCTTTCACCCTGCACAAAACTCAACTCAAAGTGGATCAAGTATCTAGGAATTAGTCTAGAGACCCTGTGCCTAATTGAGGAGAAATTAGGCCCAAATTTTCATCACGTGGAATTAGGTCCCGACTTACTTCCTTAACAAGAGTCCTAAAGCATAAGAAATAAAAGCAAGAATCAATAAATGGGATGAATTCAAACTAAAAAGCTTCTTCTCAGCAAAATAAACAATCAATGAGGTGAACAGAGAGCTTACATTCTGGGAACAAATTTTTGCCACACAAACATCAGATAGAGCACTGATCTCCAGGATATATAAAGAACTCAAAAAAACTTAATACCAAAAATATAAACAACCCAATAAATAAATGGGCTAAGGAGCTGAATAGAAATTTCTCAGAAGAAGATATACAATCGATAAAACAAATATATGAAGAAATGTTCAATTTCTGTAGCAATTAGAGAAATGCAAATAAAAACTACTCTAAGATTTTATCTCACCCCAATCAGAATGGCAGTACCCAAAATACAAGCGAAAATAAGTGCTGGCGAAGATGTGGTGAAAAAGGCACACTCAAATATTGCTGGTGGGACTGCAAATTGGTGCAACCTATCTCAAAAGCAGTATGGAGATTCCTTAAAACCTTGGAATGGAACCACCATTTGACCCAGCTATCCCACTCCTCGGCCTATACCCTAAAGACTTAAAAACAGCATACTACAGTAATGCAGCCACTTCAATATTTATAGCAGCACAATTCATAATTGCTAAACTGTGGAAACAACCTAGATGCCCTTCAATAGATGAATAGATAAGGAAACTGTGGTATATACACACAATGGAATATTACTCAGCAATAAAAGAGAATAAAATTATGGCATTTCCCAGTAAATGGATGGAATTGGAGAACATTAAGCTAAGTGAAGTCAGCCAATCCCATAAAACAAAGGCTGAATGTTCTCTCTGATTAATGGATGCTGATACATAATGGTGGGGCACAGCATGGGAGAAATGGAGAAACTTTAGATGGGACAGGGGAAAGGTGGGGGAGGGGAGAGGAAATGGAAGTAGCAAAAATGGTGGAATGAGATAGACATCACTACCCTACGTACATGTATGATGACATGAATGGTGTGACTCTATCTTGTTTGCAACCAGAGAGATGGAAAATTGTGCTCCATATCTACTATGACTTGAAATGCATTTTTCTGTTTTAAAAATAAATTAAAAATAAATAAATAAAAACCAAAAAATAGAAAAATAAAATTAGAAAAAAAAAAGAATACAAAAAACAGGGGCAGGCCCAGGACAGCCTTGCCAACCCTTGCAAAGCCCAGGGAGGCCCAAGACAGTGTTGCCAACACTTGCAGGTAGAGTCAGGTCCAAGACAGCCCCGCTGATCCAAGTTGAGACCAATCAGGCCCAGGACAGTCTTGCTGACCCCTGCAGAGCCATGGCAGTTCCAGGCACAGGACTGCCCATGACGCTGAGACCATGCCCGGAAACCTTGCTGCATCTCCAAATAGGCTGCCCAAAGCCATTGTTCATCTCTTCAGTCCCATCTCTAAAAGTGGTCACTGCCATCTTAGAATACCCCCAATGCTATCTCATATTAGCCCTGCTGCTGCTACCACCATCTTTAGTTGCAGTACCTCCTACTTTGAGATACCAGTCAGTGGCTGGAAGCCCAACACCAAGGTACTTACAGGTTTGATGCAATCCTGCCACCAACTACGAATGTGGCTGCTTCCATCTAGAGACAAGAGCCAAGACCTGGAAGACCATCACCAAAGTCCCTGCAGACTTGGTTACACCAGAAATATCCCTTCTAGATGTGCTAACAGTCACCACTTTGTTGCAGAGGCAGGAGAGAGCCTTGCACTGGGTTGCCTTTCTCTCTTTTCTCCTGTTAACAGCCAACTTCTTTTGATTCATCTTTCACTCTTCTTATGATCTAATACCTCTATATTCTTATCTCATACCTTATAAACATCATAACCTACAACCCACCCTCCCCTGTTTCTCTCTTTGGCCACCCTTGGAATCTGTAGACTCTTTTGCAAACCTACTGTTTATACTGCAGGTAATAATTGAACACATCATTCATGTTTATTGTGACAAAACTGTAATCAACTAAATAGAAATTGTTTGGTTTAAAGCTGTATATCATTTGCATTGGGTGCTGTTAATATCGATCTCCCCCTTAAAAGTGAGACATGGGTAACCTGCAGGGACACTATAAGATTATAGGATAGAAACTGTAATATCTAGGATGCACACTGCTAGAAGGGAAGACAGATGTAAAGCATGAAAAGACAAGGAAAGAAAGTGCTCCAAACAAACCAATATAATATAACAATAGAATCCATTGACAGCACAGTAGATGAAATGTCAGATAAAGAGTTCAGGATGTACATAATTAAAATGATCTGCAAATCTAACAATGACACAAGAGAGCAAATATAGGAAACAAATGATCACTCCAACAAAGAGATAAGAAAATACAGATAGCAAAAAATTATTTCAGGAGAGATTCTGAAAATATATCAAATGGAAATCCTTGAAATGGAGGAAAAATAAACCAAATAAAAAACTCAATAGAAAGCATCACCAAAAGACTGGATCATTTGGAAGACAGAACCTCAGACAATGAAGAAAAAATATGCACCCTTGGAAATAAAGTTGACCACAGAATGAAGATGGTAAGAAACCCTGAACAGAAACTCCAAGAATTATAGGACAACATCAGAAGACCAAACCTAAGATTTATTGGGATAGAGGAAGGCACAGAGATACAAACCAAAGGACTGTACAATCTCTTCAATAAAATAATATCAGAAAATTTCCCAAACATGAATAATGAATTAAAAAATTAAATACAAGAGGCTTACAAGACACCAAATGTACAAAAATACAACAGATCTGCACCAAGTCACATTATAATGAAAATGCCTAGCATACCCAATAAGGATAGAATTTTAAAAGCTGGAAGAGAAAAGTTTCAGATTACACATAGGGATAAAACAACTTGGATCTCAGCAGATTTCTCAACCCAGGCTCTCAAAGCTAGGAGATCTTGGAACAATATATACTAAGCTCTGAAAGAAAATAGCTGGAAAGCAAGAATATAATATTGAGAAAGTTTAAGCTCCAGATTTAATGATGAAATAAAAACCTTCTATGATAAACAAAAGTTAAAAGAATTCACAGCAAGAAAGCCCGATCTAAGAATATTCTTTCCATGAGAAGTAAATGACAAACAATAATGAAAATCAACACAGGGGTGTAAGGGGGAGGGGGTATGGAGGCAGTAAAGTGGTGGAATATGATGGTCATCATAGCCCTAACTTTATGTATGACTGCATGTATGTTGTGATTCTATATCACTTAAGAACCAGAGAAATGAAATGTTACTCTCTAAAAAATAATAATAATAATAAAATTTTAAAATTTGGAAAAAAAATATATATATATATAAATAATGAAAATCAAGAAAAAGAGGAACTACACTAAAGGAAAAACCATAGAGAGGATAAACTAAGTCAAGTAAATAACCAAAGGAAACAAAAATGACTAGAAATACAAACCATATTTTAATAATAACCCTGAATGAGTTAATGGCATAACTCATTAATTAAAAGACATAGACTGGCAGATTGTATTAAAAAAGAAGACCCAATAATATGCTGTCTTCAAGATACTCATCTAATTGGAAATGATGAGTATCTTGAAGTATCTAATTCAACGACTGAACGTGAAAGGATGGGAAAAAATATACCACTCACATGGACCATCTAAAATAAGCAGGGGTTTCCATTCTCATATCAAATACAGTGGACTTCAAAGTTAGTCAGAAGGGATAAAGAAGGACATTTTATACAGATTAAGGAAATCACACATCAACAAGACATAAAAATCTTAAATATTTATGCCCCAAACAATGGAGCATCTGTGTATATCAAACAAACCCTTCTCAATTCCAAGAATCAAATAGACCACAACACAATAGTAGGTGACTTTAACACATCTCTCTCACCACTTGATAGATCTTCCAAACAAAAACTAAACAAAGAAATTATAGATCTCAATAATATAATCAATAATTTAGACATAAAAGAAATATATAGGATATTTCATCCATCAATGAGTAAATATATTTTTTCTCAGCAGCATATGGATATTTCTCTATAACAGACCATATGTTATGCCACAAAGCAAGTCTTAGTAAATGCGAAAAAATAGAGATAGTACCCTGCATTCTATTAGACAATAATGGAAAGAAACTAGAAATGAAGGATAAAGTAAAAAATAGAAGCTACTCCAACACCTGGAGACAAATAGTACACTATTGAATGACATATGGATAGCAGAAGACATCAGTGGGGGGATAAAAAAAATTCTTAGAGGTAAATGAGAGCTCTGATAGAACATACCAAAATCTCTGTGACACTATGTAGGCAGTACTAAGAGGAAAGTTCATTGCATTGAACTCATTTATTAAAAGAAGAAAAAGTCAAAAAATAAATGACCTGATACATCATAAAGCCTTAGAAAAAGAAGAACAAATTAACACCAAAAGTAGTAGAGGACAGGAAATAATTAAAATCAGGGCTGAAATCAACAAAATTAAAACAAAAGAAACAATTCAAGAAATTGACAAAACAAAAAGCTAGTTCTTTGAAAAATAAAATAAAATTGATAAACCCTTAGTTCCCTAACAAAAAGAAGAGACAAAACTCAAATTACTAAAATTCACAATGAAAAAAGGAAATAGCATAACAGATACCACTGAAATACAAAAGATAATTAGAAATGATTTTAAAAATCTATACTCTGATAAAATAGAAAACATCAAAGACACTGACAAATTTCTACTGAAATATGAGCTGCCCAAACTCAATCAGAAGGACATCCACAATTTAGACAGATCAATTTCAAGCAATGAAATAGAAGACACCATCAAAAGCTTACCAACCAAGAAAAGCCTTGGAGTAGACGGAGTTCTACAAGACCTACAAGGAAGAATTAATACCAATACTCCTCAAATTATTCCATGAAATAGAAAAGGAGGAAACCCTTCCAAACTTATCCTATGAAGCTAGTATCACCTAAGCCAGACAAAGATATATGAAGGAAAGAAATGTTCATACTAATATCCCTGATGAACCTAGATGCAAAAGTTCTCAATAAAATTCTGGCAAATTGAATATAAAAACATATTAAAAATATAGTGCACCATGATCAAGTGGGGTTCATTCCAGGGATGTAAGGTTGGTTCAACATATGGAAATCAATAAATATAATTCATCACATCAATAGACTTAAAAATAAAAATCATATAATCATTTCAACAGATGCAGAAGAAGCATTCGATAAAATACAACACCCTATGCTAAGCCCAAGGCCAATATTATTCTAAACGGAGAAAACTGGAAGCATTTCCTCTACAAATTGGAACAAGACAAGGATGCCCTTTCTCACCACTCCTATTCAACATAGTCCTTGAAACTCTAGCCACAGCAATTAGACAGAGGAAAGAAATTAAAGGGATATGAGTAGGAAAATAATTAAAAGTATCATTATTTGCCAATGACATGATTCTATATTTAGAGGATCCAAAAAACAAATGAACCAGAAAACTTCTAAATTAATAAATGAATGCAGCAAAATAGCAAGATATAAAATCAACACCCATAAATCAAATGCATTTCTATACATCAGTGATGAGCCCTCAGAAAGACAATTTAGAAAAACTATCCCATTCACAATAGCCTATAAATATACTTGGAAATCAATCTAACAAAAGAAGTGAAAGACCTATACAATGAAAACTACTGAACTAAAGAAACACATTGAAGAAGATCTTAGAAGACGGAGAGCTCTCCCATGTTCTTGGATAGGAAGAATCAATATTGTCCAAATGGCCATGCTACCAAAAGTTTTATACAGATTTAATGCAATGTCACTTTAAATCTCAACAACATTCCTTATGTAAATAGAAAATCAATCATAAAATTCATTTGGAAAAATAAGAGACCCAGAATAGCCAAAGCAATCCTTAGCAAGAAGAGTAAAACAGGAGGCATCACAATACTAGACCTTAAACTATACTACAGAGCTATAGTAATAAAAATGGCATGGTATTGGCACCAAAATAGACATGTAGGCCAATGGTACAGAATAGAACATAAATCCACATAAATACAGTTATCTTAGACTAGACAAAGGTGCCAAAAACATACATTGGAGAAAAGATAGCCTCTTCAACAAATGGTGCTGGGAAAACTGGAAACCCATATGCAGCAAAATGAAATTAAACTACTATCTCTCACATGCACAAAGCTCAACTCAAAGTGGATCAAGGACCTAGGAATTAGATCAGAGACCCGGCACCTAATAGAAGAAAAAGTAAGCCCAAATCTTTATCATGTCAGATGAAGTCCTGACTTCCTTAACAAGACCCCTAAAGCACAAAAAGTAAAATCAAGAATCAATTAATGAGATTGATTCAAACTAAAAAGCTTCTTCTCAGCAAAGGAAACAATAAATAATATGCAGAGAGTGCTGACAGTGTGGGAAAACATCTTTACTACACACATATAGATACAGCACTAATCTCCAGGATATATAAAGAATTCATAAATCTTAACACAGAAAAAAATAAAAAACCCAATCAATAAATGGGCTAAGGAGCTGAACAGACACCTCTCAGAAGAAGATATACAATCTATCAATAAATACATGAAAAAATATTCAACATCTCTAGTAATTAGGGAAATGCAAATCAAAACTACTCTATGATTTCATCTCACTCCAGGGTGGCAATTATCAAGATCACAAGCAATAATAAGTGTTGGATGTGGAGAAAATAAGGATGTGGAGAAAAGGGTATACTCATACATTGCTAGTGGCACTGCAAATTGGTGCAACCACTATGGGAAGCAGTTTGGATATTCCTTAGAAAATCTGGAAGGGAATCATCATTGGACCTAGCTATCCCACTCATCAGTGTATACCCAAAGGACTTAAAATCAACATACTATAGTGACACAGCCACATCAATGTCACAGCAGCTCAATTCACAATAACTAAAATGTGAAATGAAACTAGATGCCCTTTAACAGATGAATGGATAAAGAAATTGTGGTATATATACTCAATGGAATACTACTCAGCAATAAAAGAGAACAAAATTATGGCATTTGAAGGTAAATGGATGGAGATGGAGAATATCATGCTAAACGAAGTAAGTCAATCCCAAAAACCAAACACCAAATGTTCTCTCTGATAAGTGGATGCTGATCCATAATAAGGGATTGGGCATGGGGAGAGTGGAGGAACTTTAATTTGGCAAAGAGGAGGGAGGGAAGGAGAGGGGGGATGGGGGCAGGAACCAGGGTGGAATGAGATGAACATCATTACTCTAGGTACATGTATATCTGCACATGTGGTGTGGCTCTTCATCATGTACAACCAAAGAAATGAAAATCTGTGCTCCATTCACGTACAATGAATCAAAATGCATTCTGCTATCATGTATAACTAATTAGAACGAATAAAAAAAGAAAAAAAGAATACAAATAATAAATGCTGGAGAGGATTTAGAGAAAAAGAAATATTTAGACTGTTGATGGGACTATACATTATAGAAATAAATTTGCAGGATCCTTTAAAGACTAGGCATGAAACCACCATATGACCACTCCTCACTATTTATCCTGAAGAATTTAAGTCATCTTATTACAGTGATACCTGCAAACTCATGCTTTTAGCAGCACAGTTCACAATAGCCATACTATGGAACCAACCTAGCTATCCATTAATGGATGAATAGAGAAGGAAAATGTGCTATATATACACAATGGAATTTTATTCAGCCATAAAGAAAAATGAACCTATGTCATTTGTAGGAAAAAAGATGGAACTAGTGACCACTATGTTAAGTGAAATAAGTCAAACTCATGAGGTTAAGGATCATAAGTTTTCTCTCATTAGCAGAAATTAGAGAGGGAGAAGAAAAAAAATGGTGAGGTGGATCTTCTAAAAATCAAAGGAGAGCAGTAGAGCAAAGGGATGAAGAGGTAGGAGGTGGGGAGGGAGGGGAAAAATGCTGAGGAGTGATATTGATCAATTTCTATTGTTATATTCTGTACACGTATGAATATGTAACAACAAATTCCATCATTATGTACAACTATAATGCACCAATTAGGATTGTGGAAAGTAAACAAAAACAAAAACAAAAGAAAACAAAACACTGTCATAATAGAATGAGGAAATTTATTTTTTGTATTTTCTTCTTTATTCTTGATTTAGGGTAATAGCATTAAGTCAATCAATTAAACGACTAACTTCTCCCTTTCTTTTAATCATAACAATGTGATAATTTTTACCTTTACAGCATTTCTCAAACCATTCTGCTTTTCTCCATTTTTTTCTGCCACTCATTGTTCATTTCCTCAAAATCTCTTATTGAATGTTTGCTACTAACCATTATATTTTCTTGTTAAGTTCAGTTTTTCATTCTTTAGGATCTATTTTATCCTAATCACAAGAAAGCATGGAACGAAAGCAGGAAATTGACTATAATCCCCTTACCTTAGTATTTCCCAGGGACTCATCTGCTGCTTAGAGGTATGACTAAGAATCTTTCTAAGAATCTTATCATTAGTTTTCTATTTGTTTACCCAGTGAACATCATCAATTGCTATGTGAAAAACTAAGCTTCTGACTTTCATTCTGCAAATCTGTCCAATCTGTCCCAATATGCCTTTTCCATCTTATTTAACAGACATTCCTCCCTCCTAAGTCCCCTTGGAATTACGGTTGATTGCCCCTCTTGGGCTCTACCTAAATGTCATACAAATAACTTGGCTACTTACCACATCTACTGCTAAGACCCTTGCTGGATCACTGTCAGGGATAGCTGACCCAGTCAACAGCTACACTAAGGAGCATTCCAATTTTCACCCTTGCTCCTTATATATGACTACATCTTAGTAGACAGAATGACAGTTTAAAAACTTATGTCAGATCTCAGATCTTGTCTCTTCTGCCTAAAACCCTTCAATGATTTCATGTTTGACTCTGGGCACAAGTGAAAATCCTTACAATGGCCTAGAAAGACCTATATGACCTCACTCTCTATTAATGATCTATAATATTTTCCTGTTAACAAACATCTCTGCCCCACTGTTCCCTGAATTTGCCATTTACAGGGCACAATTCAACCTTAGAATGTGTGCTGTATCTCATCTGTGCATTTGGAATACTGGACTCTTAAATACCAGCTTGGCCACCTCCCTCACCTTCATCAAGATTTTTTTCCATATGCCACCTTCTCATGGGAGTTTGCTCTTAAGACGCTATTTAATTCTGCCTTCAACCTATATCGTATCTGCTACACAGCTAGTCATTTTAGGGCTTCTCATGCCTCTGAATTCACAGATAATGAATTAACAGGTAAAGTCATCATTTTGACTAGTGTGATTGATCCTAACTCCCAAGAAGCAATTGGACTGCTCCTCTAAAGTAGTAGAGATAAGGAATCATTAAGGCATACAAGAGATCTTTAAAGCATCCCTAGGCCTGACTATGCCTTGTGATTAGGGGCAATGGAAAACTACAACAATCCAATCTAAGCAAGACTACTAATGGCCAACATGTGTGAGAAACAAAGGTTTGAGTCATTCCAACAGGTATAAAATCACAACTAGATGAGATACTTGCAAAAGGCAAAATAATAATAATAATAAAAATTAATAAATAGCTAATAGAAGAACATAGTTATATATGCCAGCTATGTTCATGCACACAGCCACAGAAATTAAAACTGTTAATTGTTGTGTTAATTCTTCTTTATTTTGTTATGAATATGTTTAATTGTATTTGGCTAGCATGATTATTTTCTCACCACTCCTTTATATTGTAGCACAGGATGTATTGACTTTACACTATAGTATTTAAGTATTATTAAACTTACATTATATTATGTAAGTAATGCAATATCAAGAAAAATAGTTCACTCATGAACTTTATCTCCTCTGGGTAAGTGGTTAATGCATTTTTTATTACATACAGAATAGGCATACATGTTAGGAGTAATTATAGCATTGTTATTTTCTTCATTTGAAGATTAAACATGACTTAACAAGTGGCATATGGATGTCAAGTTGGCAAAAGAAGTAGATTCGTGATGTCTAATTTTATGCGTCAAAATGGGCTGTGGCATGCCTAGATATTTAGCTAAACACTCTTCACGGAGTGTCTATGAGAGTGTTTCTGGATGAGGTTAACATTTGACACTGTAGACTAAATCTGTTTGCTTTCCATAGTGTGGGTGAACCTCATTTAATACATGGAAGGCCTCAATAGAACTGAGTGAGAGAGAATTCACTTTCTCTGCATGACTCTGAGATGAGCTGGAACAATGGTTTTCTCCTACATGGAGATATAAGCTCACTGGAATTTACATCATTGATTCTCTTAGTTCATAGGCCTTTGGATTCTGAATGAAACAACTATGTCATTGGTTGTCCTGAGTCTACATCTTGCTAAGAAAAGATCTTGAGTTTTCTTAGACTCTGTAACTGTGTGAACAAATTCCTATAATCAGTCTCTCTCCTATTATGTGTATGAGAGATTGATTTATATGTTACTAGCACATATATAAATCAATATATATATGAACTTATGAATATACTATATATACAATATATACTATTTGTTTCTTTGGAGAACCTAGACTAATACAGAAAATAGTTTTCGTTCATGGGATTAGTAGTACAGCCTTTGTGAGTACATGTGCATATGTGCGCAGCAGTTTTGGTTTTCTAGATAAATTATTATTGTTACATAAATTCTCAAATCTTTTGGACAGAAAATGTTTTGAAGTACTTCAAGAGTAGACTAATTTTTATCTCATTTGCTCCTCTCAGTAATTCTTGGATAGGATTTCTCCCTTAGCACAGCTATCGATTCTCTTTCTTGCTTTTACTCAAATGCATCTCAAGTTTGAGTTGGATCATTTTTAAGTCCATATGATGTAATGCTGCTCTTAAGTTATTTAAATTTTCAAAAAGTAATTATAATTAAACTGCACTACAGAGAAGGTTAAATTTAATGCTACTGCTTCAATATACATTTATTTCTCTTCTCTCCTATTGTAGCCATGTAGCAGTGTCATGGTTTCACTTACATGTTGGATTCTGGGATTCTGTTTCCTCTATACTGCTCAAAAACTCATGTCATAAAATTATCTAGTGTCAGTCATTTCATATGGATTTAAGAAAATGTGATACTTTATCCCAAGGGGCATTTTCTGGTGTCTGCTTTCACAGTATACATGTATAATCCAACAACAAAGGTTGGCTGATTTTCAGAAAAATAAGGGTAGTTGAAGAGAGTTCTTGTAGAATTCTTATAAATGACTACATTTTGAAGAAATAACCTATTTATTAAAGGTGAATGCCTGTCTTGTATTTACTTATCTATTTACTCATTTACTTAATTTTACTTTATGTTTAATTGTGGTAACACTTAATAAAACACCATGTTAACCATTTTAAATTTCAATAGTGTTATGTTTATTCACAATGTGCAAATAATCCTCAAAACTTTTCTATCTTACAAAAGTGAAGCTTTGTGTGTATTAAACAACTCCCCACTTCCCCTTCACCCCAATCAATGGGCACCACAATTTTACATTCTGCTTCTATTATTCCACTTATTTGAGGTGACTATTATAGACAACTAAGATAGGTGTAATAATATAGTCTTTGTCTTTTTCTTTCTTATATTTAAACTTCCTTATACTTTCATTAATAAGCAGCTGTGTTGCTCACCAACTACACTATTTTGATGCTTTTCCTTATAAAGTTTTAATCTGTGCACAGCAAATTGGTTCTTGGTGCAGAGATAAACTGTGCTTTAGGTTCTTGGTAGAGCTAGGATTTGAATTTACAGTGTAGCTAAATCTACTGAGTTAACCTTTACCCTAACTTTTAACTTCAAAAATTATCCAGCAAAAAATCCATTAAAGAACCCAAATCTGTTCTGGAGAAGTAGCAGAGAAAGAAAAGAAAAAGAGTAGGGAAGAGAAGGAGGAAGAAAGAGAGAGAGAAAGAAGAGGGTGAAAAAAATAGTTATATTGCTTATGAGACTATAAAATTGAAGTACAAGTACAAGTAAAATATTAATTGCCTACTTGAAATAAAGTTTATTTCTCAGTTTGGTCAGTAAACACTGTAACTGTGTAGAAATCACTTTCAAAATCTTGACACCAATACAGTTCATCTATCTTCAAATGTTCATCTTCATCATACCTCAAAATCATGTAGCATGATTTATAAGACAGGGTCACAAAATTTGAGATTCCACATATTAGCACTAAATGATGCAAAACAGAATGAGATTTATTTGGAATATTTCCTTGAAACATTTTGCATATACACCCAGAATTTTTAAAAGTCTCATATTGTAACTCTGGAAAATTTGAAGTTGAAAACTCCTATTTTATGTGGCAAACTGATTGAAGAGGTCTTTAAATATAACCCCAAGTGCAATTCATTTTTACTTTAACTGTTTGTGACTTTTTTCTTATGTTACAAGGAAATAAAAGATGTGAGGCCTACATGGTTGAAAGACAATTTTCTTTGATATCTCTCCCTCTCTATATCTTTCTTTCTCTCTCTCTCTCTCACACACACACACACAAACACACATCCACACATACACACAAGGATATCTAAAATATAAAAGCTATCCAATGCTTTAATTATAAAGCATATGATATTCTCAAAGGTGTGTACACACCTTTGTGATTAACCAGCCCTCAATAAATCTGAAAGAAACATAAATAAATATGCTGTCCTGAGTCAAAAATAAATGAGTGATTAAGTGAAGAAAGCAAATAGAACCCACCCAAAAATAAATAAACAAATAAATAAATGGAGGTACTAATTCCCTTCTTGCCGATTCATTCTAAATTTGCTTTCAGGACAACTGTGTTGTAAAGAGGAAGACAAGACCTATCTTGTTGAGGGATTCTACAAAAGCTGGAGATTTCAAACCAGACTGAACTACACTGAATCCTGAATTTAGGATGAAAAGATGCATAATTCTGAGAAGGCATTCCATAGATAGCAAACAGGTCTGTATTATATAAACCTATAAAAGTACTATAAAATGTGAAAAGTATCTTTAAAATATGCAACCCAGGAATGTTTATAATCTAAGTTCTTTTTATCTACCTAAACAACTTATTCATCTGTAAAGGTGCTTGTTAGTCACATACTTAAAATGAAAGAAGAGTTATGATTCTATTTTTATGAATAGTAAAACTATTCATAAAACTATAAAGGTAGTGATTAATCGGTCATAACCTGACAAAACAAGAGCAGACTAAATCCCCAGGAAGGGTAGAGAGAAGAAAGGGGAAAACTGTAGGCAGCTGCTGGGAGTTAAGAAGGGACACAGAATTTCATCTGTAGGAAGGCTGCACAGGAACCTCTCATCTAGTTCCTGTGGTAGTCCTCATCCAGGTGCCTGTCGGCATGCTTCTCCTCTTAGGGAGGGATGTGCTTTCTGCCATCATGATTGATGCACAGAAAAACAGACATGTCACAGCATTAAGGAGCTTCATGACTAAAAAGACATGCTGCTTTAAAGTAAGCTTAACTGAGCTTAAATATAGAGCACAGCTGTCAAACCACACAGGCTCTTTTCCAATCCAAAGTCATTAAAATAATTTTTTGAACCAATTGTAATTTGAAATGATAGGAATGTTGTTACTAGAGGAGATGGGTCAACTCTGGGTCAACAGCTAAAAATCAATGATTTCCTACTATTAAAATTTCTTTAATGACTATACTAACAATGTTGTTGATTATTTTAAGTATTTGATGAACTACCTATGTTATTAACTAAAGTTCTAAGAACTGTTATATAGTAAATTAAAATATATAATACAACATAAGTGATAGCATAAACTAAAAGGTTAAAAGTTATACGTAAAACTGCATCCTATTATCAAGTGAAATTAAACAAAACAAAAATGTACTAACTAGTCTTTCCCTGTAGGACTCGTTGATCCTCTGTAGTATATACTAAGCATTTTATCTGCCCTATTTTCAAATAAAATATGTGAGTTGTAAAGAGAGAAAGATGACAGCTACAAGCCTTCTGTGACTTTTCTATTTACATACATCTGAGACAACCATAATTTTATGGCAAAAACATCACGAACCATTCTTTAAAGGAAGGCAGGATTTAGGGTTAGTGGTCTACGCTGCTCTTGAACCTGACTGAAGATCAATTTAAACAAAAAATCTTTCCACATAAAAAATTAATCATCCTGACAAATGAAGTGGAAAACTTGATAACAAATTTCAGTGAAAAATTTGTTTTCACTGAAAGTCACAAATGTAGATATCATCAACATATCAAAGGGCAGGTCTCATAGGACATAGAAAAGCACTTAAAATAATGCTTGACATATAGTAAGCACTCAATAAATAGGTGCTGCATAAATGATGAGCCTCTAATAGCTGTGCCATCTGTGTAATTGTGCTTCCAAAGTACTAAAGGTAGACTTTACATAGAATTAATATAAAACACTTCAAGCAATTAGCTGAAGGACACTGATCATATAGGATTGACCTATTGTTAGTAAAATTACAGGAATTCCTGATTAGTTAGGACAATTGCCAGGATCTAAGGTTGTTCTGGGCTGAAATTCTGCCTCTCTAATAAAATAATAAGTGAAACAATAGATCCTAAAGTTAAGAAGTATAGTTATTTAACATAACATTTCTGTAACTTCAATGCACAAAATCCATT
>CM053408.1:53756397-53812446 GCA_028644305.1 Xerus rutilus
GCAAGCATGGGGTGGCTTTGTGATCAAAGGAGTCTGGTGGGCTTTGTGTCTAAGAGGCAAAGACACAAGCAGAGCTGGGTTTTGCAAACAACAGCGGCAGCCATAGAGCAGAGCACAGTTTAAACATGTGCACAATATGGACATGACCACCGGCCACTTCTACTCTTTTTTTCACACAGTCTATGTGAACAGTGCTTGCTATACAAGTGTCATTTTTTCCTAGAAAGATCTAAGGTTTTAACATGACCATTCATCACTAGGAAAACATGTGAGGTCAGCAAGGCCCCATCAGCTAGCAGTGGCACTAATAGTAAATCTTGACTGAATATTGTAGAGCTATATTTTCATGGATTATGAAAACAGTAGGCTCTCTGTTAATTTAAAAGAAATACAAAATATCTTAAAATTAAATAACATATGTAAATTACCTAGGTTAGTACCTGGGGAATAGAAGTACTAAATTATTAGTTTACCATACTGCTAATAATAAATAAACTCTCATTAAATCCAGATGATCATGAAGTAAGTTGTACTTTCAAATTACAGTTATATATAAGGATTAAATATGACAGAATTAGAATACAACACATGTAAAATAATGAAAATAAAACTAGAGAAGATAAGGTAAAACTGTGATTATGTGAACTTTAGGCTGTAGTGGGGTGGAGACCATCAATCAGTCCACATAAGCAGCTCAGTGAAGAAAGAGCAATCCTGCTTAGGTGCTTTTGATTTCTAGCCTTCCTCATTGGTCTCTCCACGTCCCGCAATTCCAAATTACAATTCTGAGTGATGAAATAGAAATTTTGATAACCTGATATTAGCTCCGAAGTTATTATTCAATTCTGCTTCAAAATCCTGATGGAATTAACATTCAAGTTTTTAATCCTTGTTATAATTTATAATTAGAGGCCCACATGAAACAATAACTCCATATAAAACACGTTTCAAAAAATATTACCTAGCTGGGTGCGGTGGCTCAAGCCTGTAATCCCAGCACTAAGGGAGGCTGAGACAGGAGAATTGCAAGTTCAAAGCCAGCCTCGGCAACGACGAGGCACTAAGCAACTCAATGAGACCCTGTCTCTACATAAAACACAAAATAGGACTGGGAATGCAGCTCCAGTACCAAAAAAAGAAAAATATATATATATATATATATATTTCCCTCCATAGTTTTCTATTAATCATTCATCCACTTATTCATCCACTGATATACTCAAGTATTTCTTGAGCATCTGCTATAGCCTTGCAAACCACACAAGGAAGTGGGACACAGCAGTGAAGACAGGTAGGACCCATACCCACAGTGTGCTGACAGCCATGTGGAGAGATATGTTCATCAAATAATCATACTAATATAGGAAATTGCAATAATAAGAAGTACTAAGAAAGATGGTTCATGGTGCTATAGCATTATATAATAAGAGGTAGCTGAGGGTATAAGTTTTTTTCATGAAACTAATGAGAGACCCAGAGGAAAAGAGGAAGAATTCTTTCTGAGATAAGGTGGACTTGTGTGTAGGAACTGTGTGTAGATCCTGCAATGTTCCAGGAACTTAAACTCTGTCTCATCAAAGTGAATAGAGTTCTCAGAATCAAGCACAGCATGGTATATAGCAGAAAAAAATATTGCCAAAATTTTTGTCTAGTCAAACTCCTTTTCTTGAAAATTTCTAGATGCTAGAATTCTATGATAAACTATGTTTCTCTACCCTGAATTATAATGTTGCAGACTCTAACTGATGACATTGGTAAGGAAGGAGCAACAGGCTAATTAAGAATGAGCCAGCTTTTAGTGACTGACAAATATCACAGCAATTAGCGATGGAACATATTTACATATACAAATGCACACCAATTTAGGGAGATTTTCATTGCTATAGATATGCTGCAAATGTTCTCTTTTCACTCTTTGCTTAAGTTTGAGGACTGATTCTATATATTAATCTGGTATTTGTAACTTACAATATACTCACAAATTTGGATCCAGTCAGTATCATGACTCAAAGTAAGTTAAAATTTTGAGACTCAAATATAATATACATTAAGACAATATGTTTTTTTTTACAACTATTACACCCAACTCAGACAAGAGGCAAAGAAACAATGACAAAATAATTAGATGTTAATGCCAAGGTCAGTCTTCATTGATTTATGCAATTTAAATGATTTCCATTCTTATTGTTAACAGAATATGATTTGCAAATTGAGTTGTAACTGAGAGCTTTTAAGACAGTTTCTAGTAAGGTCTAGGCAGAATTTTGAAAGCATAATGAGGATACTTTATCAAAAGGAAGGTAAACCTCCCTCTACCTAGGACCTCTATGTACATTTTAACTTAAAGCACATCTTCAGGTCCACTGCTACTCCCTAAACAATATCTGAAGCTGTTTGTTGGATATAAAGATTAATCGTTCATGTCTTCCTCAGATTCTGTACTAGCTAGCAGGCAAAAACAAAGTATACAAAACATATTAGAATGCCATCTGTCTTAATAACTTTAACATATACCCCAAAGAACTGAAAGCAGGGACTTGAACAAATATGTGAAAAACTATGCCCATAGTAGCATTAATCATAATAGCCGAAAGGTAGAAGCAAACTGACTATAGGCAGATGAGAGGCAAACGGAATACATACAATGAAACAGTTCAGACTTAGAAGGGAAGGGAATTCTAACACATTCCTCAACATAGATGGACTCTTAATGTATCATACCAAGTGAAAATTCAATCACAAAGGAACAAATACCATATGACTCCTCTTACATGAGGTACCTAGACTAGTCAAGTCCATAAAAGTAGAATGGAGAGTATGGGAACTGGTGGAGGGGGAAAAGGGCTGTTATATTTAGTGGATATAGAGTTTAAGTTTTGGAAAATCTAAATACTCTGGAGATAGAGCTAGTAATGGACACACAAAAATAGGAATATGCTTAAAGGACAATCGACAGTACTCTTAAAAATGGTTAATATATGAAACCTAGTTCTGGTCATCTATATTCAGTCATAATTTAAAAGTATAAATTGACAGCATATCCTCCTCTAGCTTGACCTTTTTTTTTTCTTTAATGTGTGTGTGTGTATGGCAATGGTGATTCAACATAGGGATTCACATACACACTATGCAAGAGCTCTACCACTGAACTACTGAGCTGCTGACTGAATTTCTTTGTTTTTTAACAGGATCTCTAAATTGTCCAGAATGACCTTGAACTTCAGATCCTTTGGCCTCCACCTCCCAAATAGCTGGGACTTCAGGTATATGTCACCAGGCCCAGCTGTTTTTCATTTGTTTGTTTGTTTTATTTTAGTTTTTATTTATAGCAAACCTTTCCAATGATTTGCTTGTTCTTACTATCTCTGATTTCTTACCAATCATTCTCTCTTGAAACTACACAGCTATATATTAATACTAACACTTTATTAAAACTTTTATTCTCAACATTGTCCAGGCCTAAATATCGCTAAATACAAGAAACCCCTGTGTCTTTATCATACTTGAAACATCACTTGATGACTATGTACTCCAGTTTGATTTGAGTTTGTTGTTCATCTGTAACTAATAGTGCTCCTTTCCCTCTCAGGACTATACCAAATTGGATGCAAACATTATGGTGAACAAAACTATCAGTATTTTATATCATTACACACTTCCTCCTACTTAAACAAATTTTTTATTTGACTTGTAAGACACCACAGTCTCCATTTTTGTTTTAGAAACAGCACATCCTTTAGGTAGTTCAACCTTAATCCCACTATTTCTTAATATGGAATTACTCTATCAAACCAAGATTTTGTTTGTATCAAATCTTGATTTTGGTTGCTTCCATCTCACCCAGTCTTTAGACTGAAAAACAGTTGAATTTTGATTACTCTATCCTCAAAAGCTCAGAGCCTGCAATGAGTATTGAAGATTCAACTCCTCTCTGCTGTCTACAATTATATATCTTGTAGATCTCAACTTCAATACATCCAAATGTGAGCTCCTCATCTGTCCCAATGCTTCTCAGTCTGTAATAAATCCATTCTTCTAAATGTTTATAATTCAAATCTTATGTGTTTTCCTTTTTCTCATGTCCTGCATTTAAAATATCAGTACATTCTGTAGAATCTAACTTTAAAATGTATCCACAGTCCCACTATGATTCCTGACATCTGTCACTAGACTGAGTACAAATTATTACAATAGCTGTTATGCATAATTCTATCCCACCAATCTTATCTACCCAAAAGTCTCCTTTGTTTTAACACAGGTGCCCAAGGGATCTTGATAAAATACATGTCAAAGTACATCATAACCCCAGTGTAAACCTCTTGCTGCCCTCCCCTTTTCCTCAGAGCAAAAGTCAAAATCCTTACACTGTCCAACACAGTGCTACATAGTCTGACTTTCCCTTTCCTCTTTGAATTCATCTTCTACCCTGCCTTTTCCAATCTGACCTGGCCACACTGGATTTTGCTCTCCCCAGAACACTTGGAGTAGGTTCCCCTCAGGGCTTCTGTGCATGTTGTCTTGTGAGCTCAGAATGTTCTTTATTTAAATACTTAAAAGAGTCAACTTCTCATTTTTTCAGTTTTTAATCAACAAATACTGTTTTCCACCACTTTATATGAGTTTTCAATGCTCACCTCTTTACCTCAATCACCTTTTTCTACTTAACTTCTCTGAAGTGCTTATGGTAATTTAACATCATATTATAGCTATTTTTCTTATCAATCATTCCACCACACTATAAGCTCTCAGTTCCCATGAGAGCATGATTTACATCTTTACTATTATTAATGTATACTCATTACCTCAATGCATTTAGCACGCTCTCAATAACATCTGCTGAATGAACACAGAATGGAGAATCACAGAAATGAGAATAATGCCAGTGGTTATTTGTGAATTAAGATCTATGGATAATCAGTTTTTATTGGAAGATTATTTTTATTAAAAACTACCACAGATACAAATAGTTAAATGAAGGGCCATGACCTCATTGAATTCATATTATCTTGGAGATAAGCACAAGAAAATGAATGGTGTTTTTTCCCAAGATTTTGTCTGTTTTTTAAATAATCATCACTTATCAAAAACCCAGTAACAATTCTTGCTTGCTTTTTTATGATCAACCTCAAATCCAATCCATCAGTCATTTCTTGTTGATATACTTTCAACCTACATGCTGAATCTAACAACTTCTTATTACTTCCACAGCTACTGCCATAGTACAAACTAGTTATTTCAACTGAGGATTTTAGTTACTCTACTTCTACACTCATGCAGCAAGAGCAAGCTTGAAAAATTGAAAGGCTGTCATTTCTTGCTCAAAACCTGCAAAAGTTCTCCCACCACACTTGCAAAGGAACCTAATCTCCTTTTCAGACCTACAATATGCAGCTATCTCATATCATCTTCTACAGTTCTTCTCTTCTTCCCTCTTCTCCAGGAACTCTGATATTCCTACAGTTCCTACATCATGGTAAACTGATTACTCTCTTGGGACATTCACGCTTACTCTTCCTCATCATCTTCCCAATACCTCTGCTGATATTTTGTGGGTCTCAATTGAATGCCACTTTCTTGGTGAGGCCTCCACTACCTCCTTTCCTAAGCCATCCTTAGCTCTATCAGTCTTTAGCATATACTAATCCTTGATTTTCTTGATAGCCCTTATTACTATATGAAATTGGATTATTCATGTATTCCCTTATCCTCCACTAGAATGTGTGATATTAGGACTTCAAGTATTTACTGTTACTCCTTAAGAACTGGAATCATCAGTGGCATGTAAAAGGCATTCAATAAATATTTGTTGATTGAACAAATAAATGTAATGCAATAAGTGCAATAATAGAAGCACTTATTCCATAACTGTTATTGAATTCCTATTATATATGGGGTACTTTTCCAGAGACTGTGTTTACAAAAGAAATGACATAAACACTATTTTGATTGTCAGACACATAAGCTACAGCCAGTAAAATATGATGCTGTAAAAAAGTAAAAAATGCTATTCAAAATGAATAAAAGGGAATAATTCTGCCTGAATCAGGAGTGATTTACAAGAGAACTGGACCTTTGTTTTTGTACTATGAAGGAATTTGCAATGCAGGATTCCTGGAGAAGGGAACTTTAATAACAGCAGTTACCACAGTCCAAGGCATGGACTCAAGGAAGGGTTTAACAGAGCATGGTATTAATCCTGTGTAAAAAGAGTACATGGTGTGACAACTTGAAGAAAGATACTTCAGATATAACATTGGAACTGTGTGACTCCCATTCCAAGAGTTCATATGCCACATACTAGGAAATAACTGAGGCAAGAAGCATTGCAAAGAAGCTACTGCATCAAGCAAAAGTAAACAAGAAAAACAGAAAAGACTGACCTAACTCACCATTAACATACATAACAATAGAGATAATATTGAGAGCTCTTATGGAAGCAGATCCTAAAAACCAGGATGATATGACAGAGCACATCTCTATTAGTGTTATGTTAGGTAACAGGAATATTTAGAGGTGAATTGATTAGATTAACAGAGTTTAAATCTAATCAGTAGGTTAATCCATTTGATAGATTAGTAATTTGAAGGAACTACTGGATGGGAACTCTAGGCAGGTGAGGCATGGCTGAAGGAAGTAGGTCACTGGGGACATGCATGCCCATGGGGATGATTATATTTTGTTCCAGGCTTCTCCTGCCTTCCTTCTCATTCCCATTCTTGACTGCCAGGAGCTGACAGCTTTCTTTCACTACTATCAACCTTCTACCCTTATGTTCTGCCTCACCTCATACCCAGGGCAATGGAGTTGGCCAATTTTGGACTGAAACTCTGAAACCCTGAGCTAAAATGAACTTTTCTTCCTCAGACTTGTTCTTGTCACTTATTTTGGTCACAGCAATGAAAAGCTGACTAATACATGGGGCATGAGGAATAGAGAAAGAAAGACGATTCTAAGGTTTCTGTATTCAGGACCAAGTAAAGAATGATGTCCTTCACACACAAAAATATCCATTATAGGTGGAAAAGAACCTGTCAATAGCACCGGAGTAGCCAAGGGGAAGTAACATTTTGTTTTTAAGTTTTATGCCTTCAGTTTAAGATGTGTTAAGATGTACAGGTTGGGTATCTGAGACGGATTTGGGGATAGGCTCTGCAGTTTCAGAGAAAAATCTATGTGGGAAATCTGACACTCTTCAAAGAAGTCTCTACTAAAATAATGCACATAAACATATCTAAAACACCACCGTCATATCACTCTGAAAGGATAGAATCTTCAAAATGGTGAGGATAAAAAGGAAACCATAATGTAACAGACTAACACAGGAATCAACAGTAAAGAAATAGTGAAAGTACACTACTCTTTCAAGGAGGTTTGCAAGGAAATGATTTTCGAATGGGTACACAGGCAGAGATGAGAAAATTCTGGGACTCTGGGGATCCATACATCAGAAAGCATGGTATGCTGTCAGAGAAACAGCAATATAATAGCAAGAGGAAGAAGAAAGGCACATAAGAAAAGATTAGAATTATTTTTTCCCCAAAACCAGTTGTCTTACTTTTTTTTTCTTGCTGTAATAAATCACAGACTAAATCATTTATAATGAAAAGAATTTTATTGGGGCTCATACGTCTGGAGGCTGGGAAATGCATGAGCACTGCACTGGGATCCCTTTGGCTTCTGGGGAGGGTTTCCTGCTGCTTCATAACATGGCAGTGAGCAAGAGAGCCCAGCGGAAGCTGAACTTGCCCTTATAACTCAGTCCCATGAGAACATTAATCCCTTCATGTGGGCACAGCCCTCATTTTCCCAAAAGATTCGAATGCATTTTATATGGGTGTACCATGAGGTTCCATTCTCTCCAATTCCAAATAACTCCCCCTGCAAAGCAGGAAGAAAAGGACAGAAATACTGTACACAGGTGTGGGCACAGTAATGTTCACATGCTAGGAAATCATTTTCTCCTAATTAGAAAATGTAGTTTTTAGTCAGTCATGTATTCCAACATTCAACAAGATTCAATTCTCTTCATAGTCATGGCAAATTTTTCTCTATTATTAATTGCATGTCAATGTTTCTTTTGATTATTCTGCTCATTCTAACAAATTTTTATGGATATTTACTTTGAAAAATAGCTGACCTGTTTCATATTTCTTCAGTTAAAATTTTATTTGACACAGTCTGTTTTGAGCATCCATGATACTTTTGAATAGCCAAATAGATCTTGTGCCATGTTGTTCTAATGTCTGATTTCCTTGGAAATAACTCAACTGTCTTATCATTGAATCCTTTAGAATCCCACCACCACATACTGGCATTAAGCCTGTTGTCTAAAATTGATTTTCCATTTTTATACTGCATTTCATATTTCTTCATATTCCTTGAAACTTGTCTACATATATTTCTAGAAACTCAGTTAATAGTATTCCACATTGCCCAAATTATCCCAAGATAGAGATCAAAATGTCTCCTTAATTTTAAAACAGCCTATGAATTTAATATATACATTCTCATTTCCTTAGAAAATATGCAAATACAGAAGAATTATCTCTCTTATTCTCTACCCAATTTCATTTAATATTGATTGAAGTATCTTTATTGTTCAATGTAATTAATGTGAATTCCTATAATTCTTTGCCTCTGGAATGTAAAAAGAGGTTTCAGGAAATGGATGTGGCAGATTTAATTTACTAACTCTCCTCTTCTGTGAACAATACCCATTTAGAAGTATGTTACAATATAAAGCCCAGGATTTAAAGATGTGCATTGCACTAGAAGATATTTTCCCTTTCCTTCTCACCTAATATCCTGTTCTCCAGACCTAACAAAGAACACCTGCAGCAAGCAATGCAAAGAGAAATCACTGGTATGATCATTGCCTGTGGACAATTTTATCACTATGCTGTAAACTCTTAAGGAAAGAATTTATATATGTTTTAAGGAAGCAAAAAGGCTCCAGCTGGGAGTGGTGGTACTCACCTGTAAACCCAGCAACTCAGGAGGCTGAGGCAAAAGGATTCCAAGTGTAAGGCCATCTTGAGCAACGAAATTGTCTCAAAATAAATAAATAAATGAATAATATAAAAAGGACCGAAGATGTAGTTTGGTAGTAAGGTACCCTGGGCTCACAGTCTCTAGTACTGAAAAACAAAACAAAACAAAACAAAAACAAAAACAACAAAAATCAAAAAAACAACTCCTGATATACATTGCTATCTTTGTAGGAATTTGCCTCTATTCAGCGGCAGTTCTAGAGTTGTCATCTATGTGGGCCATTTAAAAGCAAAAGTCATGTATAGAACTAAAGTTTAAAACTGCATGCATCATTTCAATGGGCTCACATTATTTGAGTGCGACAAAAGTTCTAATGATCTATTTGCAAAAGAGAAAATCCGCATGATGTGAGCAGAATGGCAATGACAGCACATTTTATAAAGCTATCCAAAAAGCAACTCTGGTTTACATGATATAAGAACTCTAAAATTTTCTAGATGCATTTATACTACTTCATGCAATCTTATCAAAAGCTTAGGTTATATTTTCTCTTTTTATGATTCAATAATTAATGAAATATTGCTAGTAATATCATAAGCTGTTAACAGTTTTTGTAGTTTTCAGTATAAAACTAGTAAAATTTGCCCCCTGGTAATCTCCAAAATTAATATCCATATTTTAAAAAATCCTGAAAATAATTGGTCCGTGTAGATGCATCAATATTTCTATCACAACATAAAAATTTTTAGTTTATCAACTTTGAGTACAAAATAACTCATCAATGAAAAGAAAAAAGGAAAGGTTCTCATTTAATAGACACTAGGATGCCAGCCAGCATTATTTCAAAAATCTGTTTGTTTTTCTCATAAGATTTTGTCAAACTTTCTGCCAAATACAAGCAACCACTAACCACATCAGGAAGAGCCATGCATTTCAAGTTCAAGAGGCTGAAACTTATTAGAGACAAATAGTATCTCAACAAGTGCTACCAAAACCCTACCAAAGAAAAATGTTCCTTTCTTTTGACATGGGAAAATTCTATTATTTCTTAGGTTTAGAAAGTTCCAATGCAATTGGACCATTCTCTACTGGAATTAAAACCAACATAGTACACACAGACCACAGTTTTTACCTTTTCTTTTTTTTTTTTCCTGCATGCTGTGCCCTCTCCAGCACCACACTGTGTCTGTTTACAAACAGGTAACACACAGTTCTGACATGTAATTTCCTTGTCACAGAGGCCCCAGAAGTTTACTTTTTTCTTCATTTTTTTGTATCTGTTAGAGATCCCTGGACATTTTATTAAGATTTATAACTTCTCTTCAGGCTTATCCTATCTTTATAACTTATGATAAATAATTCTAAATATTAATTCATAGCTGTAACTGTTGTAAGAAAAGTAAAAATAGTCAGCACTATGTATGTTTAAAGGAAAAGAAAGCATCTGCATGCTGAGACTGGGCACCTGATATCATTTCATGAAGATGCTGGCATTTTAGCAGACTCTAAAGAATGCATTGATAAATGCAGTCTAACAATTCTAGAATTAAGTTTGTGATATACTGTCAGATACTTCAAATGACATTAGGAGCTCCTTTTCAGAAGCTTTATAAAAATTAGTAATGAAGCCGGGCACGGTGGTGCAAGCCTGTAATCCCAGCACTTAGGGAGGCTGAGACAGGAGAATCACGAGTTCAAAACCAGCCTCAGCAACGGTGAGGCACTAAGCAACTCAGTGAGACCCTGTCTCTACATAAAACACAAAATAGGGCTGGGGATGTGGCTCAGTGGTCGAGTGCCCCTGAGTTCAATCTCCAGTACCAAAAATAAAAAATAAAAAAATAAATTAATTAAAAAAATAAAAATTAGTAAT
Organism: Xerus rutilus; assembly: GCA_028644305.1. NCBI lineage: Eukaryota > Metazoa > Chordata > Mammalia > Rodentia > Sciuridae > Xerus > Xerus rutilus. The sequence goes on from CM053408.1 coordinate 53,767,262, forward strand.
GAGATCAGGGCTTCTGGGTGGAACCATAAATTGTAACCTAACTTGAGTCACTTAGTTTGTCTCTCTTTGATCTGAGGTAGTTTACAATACCAAGATCCTATAAACGTAATTGTTCAATAATTTAAGACAATCTTAATATTTTACATAAGTCTCAGAAAGAAGAAAGTATATCTTACTTAAAATCACTATCACTGAAATTCAAACTTTGAAACTTTTTAGTTTCAAAAATTCAAATCATTGAAACTTTTTAGAATTTAGCCTTGCTAACTATAATAGGAATAGGTGATGTTATCTCTTGTCATATTCTCAGCTGCTATGTAGCCTATGCATAATTAGTACGAGGACTTTGAGATTTCTAGAGGAGAAAGGGTTTAGATAAAACTGTGATCAAGATTTCCACATTTCAAAAGACTCATTTAAACATACCTGTAATAAGAAGATTCCCTTCTTTACCTTTGTTCTTGAAAATCATATGCCATTAGATCAATGCTAATAATTGCAAAACAGTTCTAGAATTTTTGCTTAGTGAATTACCAAGAGCTCTAGGTGGATATTATATATCTTTATGCCAAATTTAACTTTCCCTAAAATATTCACTTGATCACTATACCTTTAATGTTCCAAACCAGTAATCTTATTTATAACATTTCTTTTTGATACATCACATAAGTAAACATGTGTATGTTATATTTAATAAAACTATATTGAAATAAAAATATTTTGTTTTGTATTAACTTTCTATATTTATCTATTATATTTTTATATGGTAATTTTTATCTAAAGTAGAAATCATTTGCAGTTTTAAAGAAAATTTACTTTTTATCCCATAATAATTGTGGACACTTGATGTTAGCTTTAGTGAAAAATAGATTTTAATATAGACTTTAGTTTACATGTACTTTGCTAATGAATGTAAGCAAACAGGATCATTCTTCATAGCATTAACTGAATTTATAAGATAGAAATGGAAAAAAAATTAATGTAATAGAAATACATTTTTGTAAAATTTTGCTCACGTTGTGGCAATAACATTATTACTGGTTTGTAACTAGGTTTTGTGTTGTTGTTGTTAAAAAATTATTAAATTTATAATTTTGACAACAGATATTTTCCAAAGTAATTATAAAAATACCAGATATATATTAGCTTAGTTATTCTGTTTAGAAGTCAATAATGGAGAAAACTAATTGTACCATGGTTCAGGAATAAAAACATGTTCTAAAATTTAAGCCATGAAAAGATTTGATACCTATATCTTAAAACAAAATCATCAGACGGCTGCATATGTCTTCTGGTTATTTTACTCAACCTCACTGATATACTAATCACAATCGCCAATATACGTAAACAATCATCTTTTGCTTGGTAGAAAATCTTTTAAGTTTAGGAATGAACTTTACATAATGTTGAGAGAATGGACCCGTAATAATCACAGTTCTATTGTGACTAATTGGTGGACTCATTCAACACAGTAGATGCTGAAGAGCTTGGCATCCAGAAAACCGTACATGGTGAGGGTGAGGCTGCTGACCTGATTTGTTCATGGATGCTTGAAATGACATCTGCTTCAGAGAGGGCTTTAAAGAGCCTGCAGACTTTTGGTACTAAGAGAGAAGGCACCGTGAGATAGTGCTCCTGTGAACCTGTTCTACTGCCCTATAAGCACTTCTGTTGGAGAAGAGCGCACAGGTGGAATTCACCGTGAGTCAACCTGCTCAACATTGCCTGCATGTCTCTTAGGCCAAACCTGATTTTAATACATTGAAAGCAGGATCCTTGTATTATTTCTGATGTCATCTTACACATCAGCTTGACTGAATGCCTAGAACATACTTTAAGTGTTTAACATTGTGGAAATCAATTGTTGGTAGACTGAGCCCATTGGCGCCACTTCCTAATCCCCAGTTGCTCTGGTCACCACTCTCTTCATTCCTTGCTACACATTAGTTGGCCACCCCTGTTTTCATCAATTACTGACAGTGATAGTAATCACTGTCAACTAGAATATAGTTCTGAAACAAATCACTGGGAATGTCTGAAAGCATTACTGCTGTCCTTCCCTCCTAACCTAATTCGCCTTACAAACATCCCTCCTGAGCAAAGAAGTTTCTTCTGAGGCTGGAGAAACTCACATTGGCCTAAGGTTTCCACTGTTATTCAAAAAGTATATATTATATAAATTTTTGCTGTAATGGAAGAATGAAACTCAGAATCATAAAGATTAGGGATATAGAACAAAAGATGAATGAATCCTGAAAAAGAAAGGAATTTCTGATGCCTGCAATAGTAGAAGGCTTTGATAGATTAAAAATAATTCTCATATAAAAAATATTCACCCAAAGACCTGGTAGTTTTGATGCCCCCACAGTAAATGCCAGATAGTTATGCATCATTATTTCTCTATATTCCTAAACTGGAGACTACTAGCTTGGTATTTGGGGAAATCAGTAATCAGACAGGATTCCTCCTGGTTCCTGGAGAAATCTCATGCCTGCAGGTACCCCTTCAAAGCTAAGACAGCTGCTCACCAATTTGGGGATATTAGCTGCTTTGAGTATCCTAATAAGCAGAATTGGATTATAGATAAGAAAAATAATGGAATAAAAACGAGTAAAAAAATGCACAAAGATTAGACCCAAATGAAACAGAGTTGCTAGATAAATCAGAAGCTTGAATTAAAAAGAAAAGAATTCAGACAAATTTCATTTAAGTCCATTTAAACAAAACAAATTCTAAAATTTAATGCTCAAGAAATATGGGCATGTGCACATACACACATTTTGTGGAAGAAAAAATGTCATCTTTGATAGAAGAACTGAGGAAAAGGATCATCATTGACATCCTAGTTACTGAAGTGGAAGATCAAGTGGTAGAAATATCTCAATATACAGAACAAAGCACAAAAATAGCTACTATGAAGGAAAAATAAGAAATTTGGAAAATAATGCTGCCTTTGGAAACTTATTAGCTAGGAAAGATCTCAAAGTTACTGGTTGAAGAATTTTTTTTTTTTTTTTTTTTGGTACTGGGGATTAAACTCAAGAGTACTCAACCACTGAGCCACATCCCCAGCCCTATTTTGTGTTTTATGTAGAGACAGGGTCTCACTGAGTTGCTTAGCACCTCCCCATTGCTGAGGCTGGCTTTGAACTTGCGATTCTCCTGTCTCAGCCTCCCTAAGTGCTGGGATTACAGGTGTGCGCCACCACGCCCAGCTGAAGAATATTAAAAAAAGAAACAGATTAATATTAATATAAATATTAATATAAGAAACAGATTAATGCTAATATATTAATATAAATATTAATATAAGAAACATTATAATTTAGATAGTATACATGTTGAGTAATTTTATACTGTAGTACAAGGAAGAAAATGGAATTGAAAATAAAGAACTATCATTATTAAAGAGATATGAATATAATATATATATTTTATAATATAAAATATTATAAAACAGATATTTTATAATATTTAAAATGCCAATTAAATGCCTGAAACTCACAAAGAGAAAATATTACAGTCTTTAAGACTGAAGGATTAGACTTAAAAAGGACAGAATAAATTGCCATCACTCTTTTCATCTACAATAATTGTGGTGGAAAGGAATGTCATTAATGAAAAAACAGGATTATAATCCTACAATCCTGATTTGATCAAAGATTTCAATCACTTAGGAATAAGAAATAGATTTGGACATACAAAAAACATTCAGAATAAAATAGAATTTATTGCCTACATGTCATTAAAAAAATTCAAGAAAGATTCCTCCAGTTGGAACTTCATGAAATATAGTAATTCTTGAAATGGAAGAGAAATTCTATGAAGTAAAACCTATTAATAGTCTTAAAGAAAAGGTATTAAATTATTTTAATAAAACATAAGAGGAAGCAGAAAAAGGGACCTGAAAGCACTTAGATACATCTATGAAGAAACAATAGACCAGAGAGAAAGAGGTAGAAATATTCTAAAGAAATCTTACCAAACAAAAAAATGTAGAATTTTGGAGAATTAAACACTTGGGACAAGCAGAGAGTAGTTTCTAGCTTTCTTTTAAATGAAACATTCATGTTTGACCTGGGATGTCAGAAAATGAACAATGAGGAAAAAGTCCCAAAATGTGATGAATAGTAACTTGATCAAATAATATAATTAAAAGGAATATTGTAAAGAAACTATGTGGTATACGTATCCATAATATATCTTAGCTTCTCAAAGTAGGCATTTGTATAACATCAAAAATGTAAACATATGTAAACCCTAGATTTGATTTTAAGGAACTTAATTTTTCTTTTTCAATCACGTCACAAAATAAGACAATAGTATGATCACATCTCTTCTTTTAACTTTATTTTTTAAGCTGAAAAGTTCTTGTTTTATTTCCTTATTAGCATAATTGATAAATATTAATTTTCATAACTCATGCTACTTACATTATGAGAGTGATTATACTAACATGATAAATAATGTAATATATTGATTGATTTTAGTATCTGAGGAATAAGTGTAATGCATTTCAAAACTGATATAGGCTGTTATCAGTTACATCAATAGGCTTATGCTTTCCTATCAGTTTGTGCAATACTTCACTTTTTGATCTGATAGAGTCACAATTTAAACTGCCTTTGATTTTTGTCATGTCTTTCTTATTTGTCCCTAGTCCATCCATGAAGATGTTAATTTTATATAAAAGTTCTTGTTTTATTTCCTTATTAGCATAATAAATCTATTAGAGAAACTTTACAAAAAATAACTCAAGAAGTTGTTTTGAAAAGCAAGCTTCTTCCAATATTATTCTATTCTATCTATATATTTAGAAAATTTTCCTTCTGTATTATCAGTTTTTAGCTTTTGATTTTTAAACATAATTGGTACATAGATGGTAGCCCCATGGATTTCCCAAAGTTCTTCACTGTTTTAACAAAATAGTGCTTTCTTCTCAACAGGACTGTAAATGTGCCCTGCTTTGCAAACTCAGTAATGAATTGACTTGGGATCTCTTTAATAATGATAGTTCTTTACTTTCAATTCCATTTTCTTCCTTGTACTACAGTATAAAATTACTCAACATGTATAATATCTACATGCAACATTCATAATTAACATTCATGTAAATGCAGAATTTCTTCCTCCTCATCATGTCTTTTATCCTTTGTCTTCTTACTGCCTTCCTTTATCTTCTTCTATATATGTCATTTTATTTTAAGGCATACATGTGTCCACCTTTTTACTCTTCCATGCTCATTGAGTTAATGATATTCTAAACCCTTTTTAAATTCAAATATGTTTACAATTGTATTTAATACTTAAGCAACATAAGATTTAGGAAGTGACTTTGAAAAAGTAAAAACACTTTTCATTTCCTGAAATAAAAAACAAAGTAACATATGTCATGATACTTTTCCATAAATTTTAAATGTGTTAAGTTATAAATTAAATCCAAATGCTTCCAGGAAGGTAAAAAAAAAATCACTTAAATTTTGTAAGCAGTGGAATAGAAGTTAATGGGGATGTTCCAATGTATACCAGAAACAAACTAAAACAAAGACTGTATAAGGAAGTAATCAGTGGTAATATGCAGGAAATGGAAAAGTTAAAAAGTGTAAAATGTTTTTAATTCTCTGAATCTTCAAACATGCTGTTAGCATTTTTCCTCTGGAATAATTCTCAGCTAGAATTTAAGGTGTTTTACATTAAAACATTCCCTAAGTAATGCTCTAAAAGGTCATCCAACATTAATTTTAAAGATATAATTTTGAGAAAAGTTTAGGCTAATATATTACAAATTGTAACAGATGTATATATAATTTTTTAAGTTAAAATAAAAGTGCTTTCAGGTAGTTAAGGCTGTTGTTGAACAACATTTAGCTTTTTGTTTCATGGACCTTCTTTTAGATTTTTCCAACCTGGATAAACTAAATAGGATACACACAGATGGTAAAAACTTATGTTATCCTAGTCTGAAAAGATTAGCTTCATTAAAATGAAAATTAGCTACCACCTGCTAAATATGTTTTGGCACCTACTAAGTGGCATTCCTCAGGAGAAAAAAAAAATCACAAAACCTTTTCTAAGGCTTCAAATTATTTTGAAGAATTAATGGGGACAGCAAAGACTCTGGAAAAAAAATCGCTTTTTCTCTACTATGAAAAAATTATTCTACTCCCTCAAACTACTGCTTATATTTGTAAAAGAACACTAAAATTATTCTATGAACTAAGGTCTAAAATAGGATTTATGAAGACCAAAGAGAGAAATGTAAGGCTAACTATTTGTTTCCCTTTGAGCCAAGTTTGGGGAACTAAAGATAAATTTCTTAAAAGCTGAAAGTGAGACACTTAAAATTTGTAAAAGTGAATTTAAAAAAGACAACTGAAGCATTTGTTAACATGCATGTCATATTTTAGTGTGGTGACCATCTGTCCATCCAGGTTAACCATGAACAATCTCAATCTGTTTTCCCAATGTAATTATTAAAAAGCATCTCATTTCATTCTCATAATAACCTTATTTAAACATCAAAATTATTATAACACATAGAATCATATACTTTATGAACTCTATGAGATAAGAATTTTAAAACCTAACTCCAATTATTTTACTTGGCATAAATTAACATGATTAACATGATTAATTTGGAAGAGTGAAAAAACAGCTGTATGAAATCTCTCTAGAAAGAACAGCAGAAATAACGTGAATTCAAACTTCTCCCAAACTAATCCTCTTTCAATTTTGCACTTGAATTTTCTTTACAGTTTTCAGAATGACTTTCCTTCTTTTTTTTTGAAGTCAGATGCATAAGGTCTGTTAGTTTAAGGCAAAGTCTGCTAAGTCTTCACTTATACCTTTTTTTTAACTGTTCATTAATACAATATCTAAGAAGTTTGACTCTTACTTTTTCAGATTCCAGTAGATTTAAATCTTCAAAGTATTATGATATACCTTGAAGGAGGGTAAAGATATACCCAAAGCAGTGACTTTTGATATCCAGAAAGAAGAAATAAAAGGCCACCGAGTATGTGTATAAATTCACTATGTGTCAGTCATTCTGAAATTAATAGCAATATCCTCTGTTAAAAGAAAAGGAAAAATTTTGAAGAATGCAATTTGTAAAGATTTTTTCAAAATATTTAAAATTAATTAAATGATTTGGCACTTAGGATAAATGTCAGTTATCTGAAATTATATATGTAGAATAATTTTTATTGGAAGAATTGTAGAGTTTTATGTCAAACACTCTCAAGTAAAAATTCATTTCATATACATTTACTTAAAAATCTCTCTGTAATCAATTTCATCATGATGACTGAGGTTGTGGCTCAGGGGTCAAGTGTCCCTGAGTTCAATCCCACCCTACAAAAAAATTAGCACTTCTAAATATAGTTACATATGTTACAAAGCCAAGTGCTATCTAAAATTTTTTCAAACCTTACCAGAGAAACAAAGAACATGTTCTGATGTTGCTTTCTTTCCACAACTACCCCACCTATCAGAAGATTCTCAGGTCAGATAATGACAATTCCACACAATTACTTTACATATCTTAACTCTATGTGAATTAGTACATTGTGTGATGTCATATTCATATTATATTATAGCTATCACTCAAACATTTTAAATGATAGTCTACAATTCTAATGCAATCTCTCATTCAGATTTTATGAGTCTCATGAGCCTAGATTACGTTCAACCCTGCATACATTTCAATAAGTACACTTAGTTCTGATTTCCAGCATTCTACTCTTAAGCTTGAAAAGTTTGATCATACCAATCCTAGTTGTCTCTGTGGCTGTGTAAAATTATTATCCTCTCTGCTTGCAATCCCCTTGGCCATCTAAAATTCTTTCATTCCATCTAATTACATACCAGAGGTCCCCTACCCTATTTCCTCATTGTATAACTGGGAAGATATGTTGTCATTAGGCATGTTGAATATTCCCTCCTAACAACCAACTGTACATTCTAGGAAGGATTTTCCTCCCGATGACCAATATAACCAGATGCTCAGAGATAAAATAAACCTACTGGGAAGGTTATATGGACATGGGGAGCTTGAAATGTATTCCAAATATTTTTGTGGTTTAAGAAACTGAAGTAAAAGAAGTTGGTTTGATCTAGACATTCTCTCATGGGGAGAATTCTGGCTTTGCTTGACTAGAAACACATTCGAAAATGAAATAGATTTCACATGAATGCTCTCATTGCTCTACCAACACGAGTGAGTTTTAAATACTCTTCACACTTTATATGTGAAAGCAGTTTGATGTTTGTTACTTATTTTTTAACATTTTAAGGTTTTGTTTGTGCTTCATCCAAAATATATAAACCTTAATTACAAAAATCACTGCATTGTTTCCAGCTAACTCATATAACACTGCCACAGGAAATGTAAGGTTGAATTATTTTTTAAAGTAAAAATTTATTTTTGCTTTAAATGTTTAAAATGCCTGTTATAAGGAGAGGTTTTTTCTAATAAAATTTATAATATTACTGATATGTTGAAAAAATGAAATGCATAAACATAAAAGTGTTACAATACACATCTTGCAATTCCTATCTAAGGAAACCCTGTAAGCCCCTTCAGTCGTCCAGTGTTTATGAATGCAAGCAATTACACCAGCTCACCCAGACCTGACTCTGGCACTTGTTGACTTTTTATCTTGCTAACCTTGAGCAAATCCTCTCATAGAATACCTTTTTGAAGATTAAGTGGCATAACACAGTACCCCAATATATAACCAATGTGTTTTTGTTATCAATATTATCCAAAATGATTTTATTTGTCTCATTTCACACGTTAGACAAATAAAACCTATTAATGTCTTTGTCTATATTCTGTGAGATAATACCAATTCTAATGAACATGCCTCCCTATCTACGAAAAAAACTCCCTCCTTCACAGATAAAACAATTATGTAACAAAATTTTTCACAAGCAGCATTGGTCAAATTATTGAAGAAACAAAAATTTGTTTAAAATAAAAATTTTTAGAAGCCTCTACCCTGGAAAACAAACACAATCCAAGTTTCATAGACATTAACGTATGTTCACATCAACAAAGCTGTTTTTATTTTCTGGAATATAAATATGAACATCAAGCTAAGATAATAACATTTTATCCCATGGTCAACTGGGAGTCAGTGGGAAACAAATAAGGGAAGTAATATAATTTGATTTGAATTCAACTTTATAAATGAATTATCCACTGTTTGTGGGACAGAGAAGTGAACAATACACAGAATGTAGGTAGCTCCTCCAGGCAGCTGAGTGTGAGTTTGAAGCAGCTGATAGATTTAATTATTAACTAAAATTCTAATCTGATGAAAGGAGGTAGAGTACATAAAAAGGCATTTATTTGGTTTGAAGGAATTTGTACAAGCTGGAACTCTGCTTCTTAGAGATTTATTGGAATCATTTCAGAATTTATTATGATACAAGCCATTTTCCCCACCTCTGCAAAAATAGTGACATCAATACTTAAAAGTAAAATGAATTTGGCCCCAATCACTGTTTACTCAGTTTTTAAGGCAACCTGTTATACTTTTTGACAATGATATTCATGTCAGAGGATTTAAGGCATAACTCCTGAGTACCTGTTATGCCATACATCATTCAAGAACGTCTTGGTTCCTAGGAGTCTCTAAGCTTCATACTGTGGTTCACAGAGCTATTATTTATGTCACCAGAGAAACATGAAGAATTTGTGCTTCAGATCACATATGGAAATTGACTAACACTAGACAGAAGCTTTGTAGATATAAAAATGTAGTCCTGTTCTTTAACCAAGTGTATCTGAACTGATATTCTAGTCAAATAGTAGAATGTTAATCAATGATCATTTGGAAGCAATTCTTACTTAAAGTCTGAATAATATATGTTATTATGCATCTACACAAATTCATATTTGATTATAGAAAAAGATCTGCTATGTATGTAACACCTAACAAACATCACTTCTCTAAGAACATTTGGTCCAACTCTTTTCTAGTAGCACACCACTGAGGAGATTAACAGGTTGAGAGTATTTTATCATGAAAGAATCCTCTAACTTCAGTGATTTGACCAAATTAATATTCAAGGAAAAAAGTAGTATTGATTGTTCATTAAAGTCTTCCCAGGATATGCTTATTGGAAGCAAACAATAAATCACATTTCTATATTCAAAGTCTATGCAAGATTTGTCATGAAGAATCTACCTCTTAAAATGCACCTGATCCTAATTAACATATACAAGAATATTTTAAAGCACTAAGATGATGAATGACAAATAATTCAGATGCTTGGAATGAGTTGAACTCCAGGAAAGCACACTCTCAAAGAAAATCTCTTGTGCAAAATTTAGGAAAAGGTCCAATGTCTAGTTTGCAACAACTATTACTAAAGTAGTTGAAAATGATTCTGATCCAACTATAAATGAACATTTCTTTTTTTTCTTTTTTGGTACTGGAGATTGAACTCAGGGGCACTTGACCACTGAGCCACATCCCCAGCCCTATTTTGTGTTTTATGTAGAGACCGGGTCTCACTGCGTTACTTAGTGCCTCCCTGTTGCTGAGGTTGGCTTTGAACTCGCTATTCTCCTGTCTCAGCCTCCCTAAGTGCTGGGATTACAGGCTTGGAACATTTCTTAATAGTGCTCTGTAAAACGGCATGAGAAAGGATTACAAATGGAACTGTCTTTATCATCCACTATAAAAACCTAGAAAAAATCAATAGTCATCTAGTTGATTCATAGGGAAAGTATAAAATGTTGAAAATGAATGCTTTCTTCTCTTGAAATCTTGTATATACACAAACATAGACAGAATGAAACCTAATAAAAGAAGGGACCAGGTTTCTTTTTTTGTTTTTGTTTTGGTACTGGGTATTGAACTCAGGGGTACTCTACCACTGAGCCACATCCCCAGCCCTATTTTGCATTTTATTTAGAGACAGGGTCTCACTGAGTTGCTTAACACCTCGCCATTGCTGAGGTTGGCTTTGAACTCATGATTCTCCTGTCTCAGCCTCCCAAAGTGCTGGAATTACATTAATGAACCACCACGCTCAGCTCAGGTTCCTATTTTCTAGCCAGATGTTTAAAGAATTGAAATATTTATATCAGCAAATATTAGAAATGGAGATCTAGCTTGGTGCAGTGACACACGCCTGCAATTCAGCAACTCGGGATGCTGATGCAAGAGCATTAAGAGCGCTAGGCTAGCCTCAGCTGGGTAACTTAGAGAAACTCTGTGTCAGGGTTTAAAAAAACTGAAAAGGGCTGGAGATGGAGCTTCTGAGTTTATTCCATAGTATCGAAAAGCGGGCAGGGGAGAGGAGGGGAGTCTAGCTAAGACTGCTTTCTCTAAAAGGGAAAAAATATCTCAATATAAGAAATAGTACAAAAAAGAAGGAAATAAGTTGATAGATGAGAGTAAAATAGGACACAACTTTTATTTAACACATTACAACTCTATGTGGCATTTAGAAGATAAATGATAACGCATGACAACGAGAAAGAGCACAAGTAATAGCGCCATTAATTACAAAACACAAGGGACAGAGAATGAAAAGAGCAGTGTGTTGACATGGAGACCAGTTCTTTGGTGCTATAAACTAATTTTTATGTGATAAAGAACTGAAATACGCTGATGGTGATGAGAAAAGGACACAAGGAGTGTGTACTAATAGAACACAAAAGCCTCAATATACAGAAGGGAAACAGGACTAGAGCTCTTAGAAGCTATGGGAATGGAAACAGTTTATATTACCTATCCCATTTAACCAAGAAGCTACTAAGACAAGATCCTCAGGTAAACATGTAGTATACCTTTCTCTCAAAAGTCCCTGTAAAGAAGTTAACAAATAAATGTTTCGGCCAGCTGTTGATTATTTTCAGTAATAGTGATTTAGCAAATATTTATTGAGCTAATATGTCAGAAGAAAAAAAGCCAGGTATCTGGAATGCAATCATGTACAAGAACTAGAAACTGCCTCTAAATTGTTTATTGTCTAAGGGGAAAGAGAGAAAAGTAAATAGGAAGAGAGAAAATACTGAAGGACAATACCAGCTGAACAATTCCCATTGCTCCTCTTCTTCATTCCATTATCTATTTTGTTTTTATTGTTAGAAAGGATATTGGATTTTATGATTCAATTGCATAGATTCATTTTCCATTGAGAGCACTTACAGTTAATGATGCAAAAGACATCATTCACTAGCATTTTGAGTATTCTTTTTTCAGTTTACTTTAAATATTAGACTGATAATGTCAGGAAATGACAAGAAGTTCCCCATTTTTTTTAGGAACTTTGGTGGGGACTACCTCCTATGAAATTTCCCATTAATCTGATGCTGAGTTTGGAACTGTACCAAAAAGGGATTTCATACTGGGAATCCAGAATAAGCTTTTAAATTTTTCCAGTGTTAATGAATATACCACAATAATTATTCTATGTGATTCTTCAATATGTTGTAGAGTCATAGTCTCTAATGGAGGTGAATACAATAAACCAATGTAAAATAATGATGCAGAGCCTGAATTTTCCTTAGAAACAAATTTGTTTCAGTATGCTGTCCACCTCAATGTAACATTTGTCCATTTCCTTTTCGGGTTAATAAAGCTTTAAGATAAATATACAGAACTGATCAGATCAGAATGACGTGTAATAGTTCATAAAATGAACAGAAATTACAAGCACATAAGAAAACTAGCATTCCATTTTTTTACAATCCAGCAATGAACATACCTATAATTTGCTCTTCTAACTGTATGCATATGTGTGATTCCTAATTAATTCTCATCACTACCATCCTTGCCAGCTCAGATCAACATTTTTTCTAACTACGAACATGATGAAGGCTACAAACAGGCAGAATATCTTTCTATATTTGCTGTCTCATCAGCATAACTGGAAAGAGAATGTCAAGTCAAAAAACCTTAATGGTATGATGTATTACTGTACCAACTGAGTAGCAGAAATTTTAGTTTTAAGATGAAATTATTCCTCTGCAAAACCACAGACAAATAAATTATGTACAAAAAAGCAACCCTGATGACTAATTCTAAGGAAATATTCTTTCAGTTGTATTGTTCGGAACACCTCTTCAAACAAGTAAGAAGCTCCTAAAACACAAAGACTCATTCAATTTTGTAATTTTAATAAATTTCATAGAGGAACACTCATCTTTTACACTCACAGAAATCATTTAATTTCAATAATGAACAAATCATATGCATCATTTCCTCAGTATTAAATCAAAGACAACTCCATTCTTCCACTAATATGGTTTTATTTGCTTAGGTTATTCAAAAAAATATTGATCTGTGCCCATCAAAATTGTCCAAAAAGTTTGGAAAGACTTACAAAACTAAGACTTAGATAAACTTTAGTATGTCTGAGGAGATTTTTGATGTATCTAATATAATGTTGAAGTATTTTTGTGTATTAAATTACATTTTGGATATGCACATTTTAAAAACTAAATGGAAATATTTATCTTGAGGCTTAAGTTTTAAAAATTTCTATTATTTTTTAAAGCTATATGCTTATTGCCCTAGAGTGTAATGTAAACCTCCTTAAGTCTTTATTTTATTATTACTGTTTGTAGTAATAGAAGTATTACTCATATTTTTTATATTTTCCATTTGTAGTGTTTTTAATGGTAATAATATTCTCTGAGGCCTGATGTACTCAAGGCATTGTCCTTCAAATCTATTGGCTAATGTAATCATCACAACAATACTTTGAGAAAGGTAATGGTATCATTAGGCAGGCTTATGGTATAAATCGGGTAGTTTCTCTGTGGTCCTACTCTGACCTTGGACTTAGACAAGCACAGAAGGATTTCTAAATATTCTTAGGTCTTGTTTTCTAAGTACTTCTTCTCACCCAAGACAAACTTTGCCCTCTATCTGTGAATATTCTGGAATGAAAAATAGTTGCCTGCTTTTTCCCCAGGACTACCTCGGCTTGCAAATAGCGCAGAATCCTATGCCCAATGTGATTTATTACTACTAATTCAGAGGGAATTTTATTTTTACCCTTCTGCTGCATTATTGGTTCTTTGATTCAATCTTTGAGGCAAGAGAACTTTAACTCTTTCCTGGGGTAGAAAGGTTTTGCTTATATTTCAACCCCAGAAACCATGGAGTTTGCCTTGCTTCTGAGGGTAAGTTTATAACATACCTCCCAGGAACTTAAGGAGTTGGCTTCATTTGAAAGTCTACACAAGGTAGATGAAGCTTCCCAGCCATTCCTCAGCAGTAGCCAATGACCTCCTTCAGGACTGTACCACAGAAGCCTCCCTCTGATGCCCTGCCATACCCTTCGTGACCAGTAGAAATGAATGGTGAGTTCTGTGTCTCCTGTGCCTAGGCCTTGGTGCTATTTCAATTGGACAACACAGATAACTTGATTTACTCATTTGCACTGTGATCTAAACTTTTTGATGAGTTTCAGAAAAGCTATGAATTTGGAGATTATTTAACAGTCTCCTTATTAGTGGTTGGGACCTATACTCTCTTTAACTCTGTATCTCAAATAGAAATTAAGAACTTAACCAAACTTTGACAAGAATTAGGTATCACACAGAGACAAATCCACATAGATACAGTCATCTGATCCTTGACACAGGTTTCCAAACCATATGTTGGAGAAAAAACAGCCTTTTCAACAAATGGTGTTGGGGTAAATGAAGATATCCCTCCCTCCTTGCAAAAAAAATTTGATCATACAAAAAGTAGATGATTTCACAAAAAGTGGATCAAAGTCTTAGGGATTAGATCAGAAGCACTACAACTGCTAGAAGAAACCATAGGGTCAACACCACAATACATCAGTGCAGGCACCGACCTCCTTAATAAGACTCCTAAAGTACAAGAACCAAAACCAAGAATCACTAAGTTATATGGCTTCAAATTTAAAAAGTTTCTGCACAGCAAACAAAATAAAGGCATAAATAGACAGTCCACAGAATGGGAATATGTAGACAAGAGTCTATATATTCTTGTGACAAAAGGTTTAATCTACAGAATATATAATTTAAAAAACTGAACACCACAAAACCAAATAACCCAATTAATAAATGAGCAAATAAACAAAACAGGTATTTCTGAAAAGAATAACTGCAAATGCATACACAAAAATTGTTCGACATCCTTAACAATCAGAGAAATGCAAACCAAAACTGCACTGAAATTTCATCTCACTTCAGTTATAATGACAATCATCAAGAATACAATAATAATAAATACTAGAGGGGATGTGTGGAAAAAGGTGTACTCATACATTGTTTATAGGACACCAAATTAGTACAACCACTTTGGAAAGTAGTGATTCCTCAAAGACTAGTAATGAAATCATTTTATAGCCCAGCTGTCCCACTCCTAGGTATTATCAGCATACTATAGTGATACATGCATATCAATATTTATAGCAGCACAATTAACAATAACTAAGTTATGGAACTAGCCTAGGTGCCCTTCAACACATGAATGGATCAAGAAAATGCAACATATATACATAATGGAGTTTCACTTAGTCATAAAGTATGAAATTACATTATTTGCTGGTAAATAGTTGGAACTGAAGAATATCATGCTAAGTAAAATAAGCCAGAATCAGAAAGTCAAGGGTTGAATGTTTTCTCTCATATGTAGAAGCTAGAGAGAATGAGGAATTTAAAAAAAGGGGTGGGGAGAGATCTCAAGGAAACAGAAAAAAATAGTGAAAGAGAGGAAAGGGATCAAGGGGTAGAAAGGAGTAATAGAAAAGAAGAACTGCAGAATGAAATTGACCAAATTATGCTATGAGCAGATATGAATATATTTCAATAAATTCCACTTTTATTTATAACCATAATATTTTAACTTAAAAATCAAAAAAACAAATAAAAGGATGACTAATAGAGAAAAGGAAGGAGTTACAGGGAGGGGTGGGGTAATAACTACATATAAAAGTAATAACTACATATAAAATTATTATATCAGATAATAAAAATTCTATCAATAAACTGATAAACAGAATAGATACAGTTGAGGCAATGAAAGAGATCCCAGCAGTTCAGGAAGTTGAGATAGGAGGATTGCAAGTTCAAAGCCATCCTCAAGAAAAGCAAGGCACTAAGCAACTCAGTGAGACACTTTCTCTAAATAAAATACAAAATAGGGCTGAGGATGTGGCTCAGTGGTCGAGTGTCCCTAAGTTCAATCCCTGGTTCGAAAAACAAAAAAGAACAAAAACAAAACAAAAAACAAACAAACACACACGTTATATAAACTGAAACAGAAAGAGAAAGAGATGAAGATGAGTAATACAGACCAGAATACTCAAGTGTTCTGGGACAATATCAAATGGTGTGACATGTATGAAGTTGGGAACTCAGAGAAGTGCAATAGTTAGAAGAAACATATTAACAGATGATTAGGAAATTTTAAAAAATTAATCAAAGCCAAAATCTATCATACAAATGCCAAAACAGGGAACTAACATAATATAATGTATTAGGAGAAAAATAAATAAAAAAGGAAAATAAAATTACAATGTACAAAATCATTTTTTTAATTTCTTATTTTGTGTCAATTCCTTTTCCCTATATTCTCAAATCACAGCACTAAAGGTTCATTAGAGATGTTGGGCATTGTTTCATATGGCTGTTGGCCATCTTTATATCATCTTTGCATAAATATCTATTCAAGACCTTTGTCCATTTTTAGTCAGGTTTTTTTTTATGCTATTCAGTTGGAGGAATTCTTTATATAATTTGGATGTTAACAAATTATACATGCTTTGCATATTTTCTTCCATGCCTTTTCACTTTCATCAATTATTCCTTACATTCTCTTTTATAAGTTATATATTTTCAGGTCATATCTAGATAAGCCTGTAATCTTTTTGAGTTGATCTTTGTATATGGTATCAAATAAAGGTTTAATTACATTGTTTTCTTGTGAATATTGAGTTTTCACAGAACCATTTCCTGAAGAAACTATCCTTTCCACCTTTGTATATTTTGGCAATCTTCCCAAAGATCAATTAACATGTGCATGGGTTTATGTCTGAGATTTCTGTACTATTTCATAAATTTATGCATTATTTTATGCCAATACCTTACTGTTTTGATTATGCAGCTCTACATGTATTGAAGTCAGGAAGGGGTTAGCCTATGTTTTGTTTTGTTCTTCTTTCTCTGTGTTTGTTGTACAAAGTTTTCTGTACTTCCATATAAACTTTAGTATTATTATTCCCATTTATGTAAAAAATGCCTTTGAGATTTTTGTAGGGATATAATTAATAGGGAAATACAAAAGAAAACTAAAATGAGATATCACTTCATATATTTTATGACCGTTATTTTAGAAAAATAGAATATAACAAATGTTGAGAATGTGGAAAATTAGAGCCCTTTTCATTCTTGGTAGGAAAGTAGGTTGACAGATGGTATGGGAGACAGTATGGAATTCCTCAAAAAATTAAAAGTAGAACTAATCTATGATCCAGCAATTGCATTTCTGGGTATTTATTCAAAATAACTGAAATCAGAATTTTAAAAAGATATTTGCACTCCTGTGTTCACCACATCATTATTTCCATTTACCAAGAGTTGAAAACAGCCTAAATATTCATGCACAAATTAATGAATAAAGAAAATGAGGTGTTGACATACAATGGAATATTATTCAACAATAAAAATACAGAAATCCTGACATATGTTACAACCTGGGTGAATCTTGAGGACATTATGCTAAGTGAAATAATCCAGTCACAAAACAATACATCTACTTATACGAGATTTCTAAAGTAGTCAAATTCATCAGAGCATACAATAATACAATGGTTGCTAGAGTCTGAGGAAAGGGAGAAAGAGGAAGTTGCAATTAAAGAAGTATAAAATTTAAGCCATATAAGATGAAAAGTTCTTGATATTTGCTACACAAAAATTGCATTTATAGTTTACAATATTGTGCTGTACAGCTAAAATTTGTTGAAAGAAAGGACATTATGTATTTTAATTAATTTTCTAAGAATCTATTATAGCATAAGAACTGAGCTACAATTCTTTTATAACCTGACCCAGTAAAAGCCAAATGTGTATATATATATATTTGAGTAAAGAACCAAATATATATCTGAGTATGAATGCTTCTGTGTTGACCACTATATTTTGTAGTTAAGACAGTCAATCACATCATTCAATATATGTCTTATAATATTTCATGTGAAGTTTTCTAACTTAAGATTTAAAATTAAAAAAAGTTAAATGATTTCTAATATATGCAATTGTTTTTACTTTTTTCTTTTGTTGCCTTGGCTGAAATGAAATTCATAGTAATATACCATCCTCAATCTCAGATAATATTAATTCATAAAGTTACTGTATTTTATTTTTTCTTTATTGTCAAAGACTTTTGTTACCTTCATTATATTTTAAATTAACCTCTCTCTCTCTTTCTCTGTGTGTGGCGGGGGGGGGGGGAGATAAAGTGAGGGAAGGATGAAGAGAGAGAGAGAAGAAGATGGAGGGAAAAAGAAAGGCACTTTATATCATTTTTTGAAAGAGTAGAATATAAACCAATCTCAGCAAGCACAAATATTAATCTGATTTTGTGTCAAATGAAAATAATATAATTTTAAAGGTCTAAGCTTAATTATACTCCCTTATATGCCAAATATATTAGAGGAACATTGCAAAAACTTCAATGGATATAAAATATGAAGCTTATGAGGGATGTACCCTGTTTTCCTTTTTGTATTATCCACCCAATTATATGATACTATATTCATTGCATTTTTTTACTAAGTGCTTATAATGAGATGATAAAAGTTATTTGATTCTGTTCACAGAGTATATTTCATTTTTAAATGGTTAAAAAATAAAGAATTTTTAAAGTTGGTTTTTCAATTATAACCACTATATAAAGTCTGGACTGATGGACTGGTTAGTTTATCTCTTGGAGAGTCAAGTTGATACATATAGATCAGAGGTGAAATCACTCCAGTCTGGGGATTATTGAGATCACATCAGCATAGTCTTCCTGGTTGTTTTTGTAGCTTCCATCATTACTACCTACACTAGAGAAACTCAGTTTCAAGTTAAAAAAATTCCACTTAATTTGAAACATAGTCTCTCTATTACCCTATTCTAATGTAATTTTTCAACTTTATGCCTTACTGTATACCATACTCAACCAGGTTTTTTCTCTTCTAAATCTGACTTTGATTAAAATATTGAATTTCTCTATCTTCAAAAATGCTCACCATTTAGAATCTATTTGGAAGCTTTAATTTTTCTAGAAGTCTTTCCTTCCCTCCCCTCTCCTCCCCTCGCCTAGCCTCTCTTCTCTTCTCTGTAGATGTGTTCCTTAGTGTTTAGAATCCCTCTTATTTATCTGGATCTGATTTGTTCTATCATAATGTGAATAAAAACAAATAAAAATTGGGGGAGGTCAGTTTTTATGAGTTAGTTCATATGGAGAAAATCTTGATTTGTCATTTCCATAATTAATCTTTCACATAGCAAATCTAAAAAGTTTACTAATGCAGGATTTAATAATTATGCTCCTCACTCTGTTTTTTCCATTTTTACAGAATTCTTCAAAAAATATCTGAGTTAATTTGCAGCAGTATTGGGTGTGAAAGGAAACACCAATAGAGCTTTTTTACTTCACAACGTACAATTTATCTTTTCTGTTGTCAGTTTATCTTCCTATCCCTATAGGAGCCTGGAAGGACTTCCCAAACTCCTTGAATATGACTTTCATTATTCTGACTTTAGTATGGCAAACTAATTGACTTTTTATACCTGCTTGCCCAAACATATGACCAGCGTGGTAATCTCATTCAGAAATCTGATTGTTCCTATGTTTTGTGGTTGGTATTCCTGACCCAGGAGTTTACTCTAGCTTTGATCAGCCCTCTAACACTTATTCAGCAAGGACAGCATTAGTGCCTTCTCCAACATAAATATTGAGTAAGTCTTGATAAAATAAACTGATTTAACAAGACTGCATCACTGGAGAAGGGGAAATCTGACTGAAAATATCCAATTGGCTTCTTATATAAAATCAAAATTCCTTGTCTAGTTATAATCTTGGATTTCTGACTGGCTATGTCACTTAAGCATATGTACATGTGTTTTGTATCCTGTGAAATCACTTCATGTACAGATATAAGCCCTCACAGCAGCATATTACTATAATTTTTTCATAGATTTTACTATTAAAAATGGAAAATTAATTTCAAAAAATGATAATACATATATGATTTAGGAAATAATATGAATAATAAAGTTCAGAAAGAAGCTATTAATTCATGAATATTGGATACAAGAAGGTAATTAATTAACAAATTATTATTTTCCATTTGGATTCCTATGTTATGCATCTATAGATTCTGCTAGCCTGAGATGGTTCATGATAAGAGACAACTATGTAACAACATGCCCTGAGATATGATTTTACAAGAAGCTATAAAAATGAACTAATAAATAAACCTCTCATTCTGGCCTGAATTCATCTCTTATCTTAAGAAATGTGCATTTTAAATGAGAAGTTATTGAGCTATCTGGAAGAACGAACACAACTATGTTGATAGTTAAATCATATTCTTACTGTCCTCTGACCAATTCAACAATATCTTTTTTAGGTAGGCAAGAACATGTAAAAGCAGGAAAATAATTCAATACAAATTAAAATTCACATACAAACTATTACCATTCCATTACATGAGCACTCATCCAGAGTAAATACAGAGATTAGATACCTGTATCTGTTCTGTCATTGACCCAAATTAAAACAGCATTACTTCTCTGCTCTAGAAAGTTTAGGAATACAATACAGAATAAGAACAATAAGATTTTAAAAGTATGTGAAATGAAAGATGGTTAACAATTCTCTCCAAACATAAAGTTAATTACTTTGCAAAACTTGTGTACTTTTCAGTGCCAGTTGTACTAATTCTGGTTTTCCTTGTGTGTATTGTTTACACATTCTGACTATCCTGATGACTTTAGACTTTAACTCTGTATTGCGAAGCGATTCCACCACTGCACTGGAATTATGCTTGCTGTTCCTGTCAGAACGTAAAGTGTAAGAGGTCAGAGAACTAGATATCAAATAGAAAAAGTTAAATTAGGAATTTTGAAAGTTAGGGAAGATTTGGAATGGAAAGAGCTGACAATTCCTTAAAGGCTACTCTCAGGTAGGATGGGAGCTCATTTAGCTAGAGAGCTCTAAGTACAAGTAGTGGAAGAAATACTGTAAGGGTTTTGAGGAAAGTTCAAAAGAAGGAAAGGGGGATTGTAATGGGTTAAGTGGCGGCTCCCAAAAGACATGTCCACATCCTAATTTCTCTTGTCAATGTTATGTTACATACAAAGATTCCTTGCAGACATACTTAAGCATTGTGATCTCATCAGATCATCACCCATAATGGTCTCATCAGATCACCCATTGTGATTTCATCATGATCTCATCAGATCGTCCATGAGGATGTAAGGTGGCCCTAAATCTAGGGATAAATATCCTCACAAGTAAAGGAGGTTTGAGATTAAAAAAAAAAAAAAAAAAGGAGGCAATTTGAAGACAAAGGCTGAGTTCAGAGTGATGTAGGCCACAAGTCAAGGATGCCAGCTTAGCTGTCAGAGGCAGGAAGGGCTAAGGATGGATATTCCTCCAGATCCCCTGTGAGAAAGGCAAACCTGCCAGATTTAGATTTTGGAATTCTACTCTGAAGACATGTTGAAGAATATATTTCTGTTGTTTTAACCAAAATCTGTGTTAATTTCTTTATGGTACCTCAGGAAACACTCAGGCACCATGGCCAGAATGTGTACTTCCCAATTTTTCTATGTTCTTAATGATGAACTTAGCCCACAGTTAAAGAACATATTTCCTATTAATGTAAGAAATGGAAATGTTTTCATATTTAAACACTATATTGACTAAAAAAAACTATTACCTCATGTCAAGTAAACTTATGAAAAGTAATAATTAGTGATTTTTTGATTATCATAAACAATGATATTCACTTCAAGCAAATATGTAGGTTATATAGGAAGGCTCCCATTTCAGTCCCTGTCACCTTATTCATTTATAAGTTCTCATCCTTTCTTTTATTCTAATAAATTAATGATATTAAATCTATACTTTGTGGAACATAAAGAACATATGCATTTTTGAACAAAAATCTTTGTCATATTCCTATGGAAAACTAACATTAGAATTTAATATGCAATGTTTTAATAATATTTTATATTTACCTAAGTACTACATTAATTTACCCCAACAAATTATGCCTCCCCATTCCCTCTCTAGTGTCTCCAAAGTCTCACTTATTATCAAATACATTTCTAGTCAATTACAGTTCACGGAAGTCTGCCCTCTTCAAACTGATTAATTTTCATTACTTATTTGTCACATAATTTATTTTGTTCCTATTGATCGGTTTGCCTACGTCGTAATGCTGCAATAAAACTTAAGATCTGAAGAGCTCCCTTGTAAAAGCAACACATAAGTCAAATCATATTTCAAAACTCGGCTCAGCTTTTCCATGTGAACTTGGGATAAGTTAATGAACTTATCTGTGTCTCAGAGTGTTACATCCAAACTAGGATTGTTACTGCATCATTTTATAGTGTATAATACAATCATTTAAATGGTACTACACCTGGGATTGTATTAATGCTCAGTACATATTTGTTGATTGATTAATATAGTTTTGAAAAACTACAAATAACAATATTTTGAAAAATTTCTTTAGGTAACTCAGACATTTTTCCATACATATAGTTGATAACACAAGGTCAAATATAATTAATAATTACATGAGAATATAGAACACTAAATCCATTTTAGCAGTGAAGAGACTAGCAGGGCCTGTTGGACTTCCTAACTTCTTAATAACCCTAAAATTCTTTCCACAGCTTGCACAGCATAAATTTGAAAGACATATTAATCTGACATCATGATTATATACCAGTGTAATGCTTTCCTCCATTAAATTTTTTCTAGAATCAGCATACTATTAAAGAAATATTGATCAATAACCACAGATAATCTAGATTGTCTTGTCTTTTCAAAGTATCTCATGGTTCACACGAGACACTTCATTTGTAATACATTTTGACATTATGGTGATTCTCACATCACACTGAGATGAGAAAAGCAGCTATACTCTGAAGCAAACCAAGTCAAAAAATGAAAGTGGCAGAACTTGTGAAGCAATAGAGATATGACCTTTGGCCATAAAAGATTAGAATTTATCCATGCAAAGCACTCCTGTGAATGCTACCATCTAGAGTTACCATTATTAGCAAACATTTCAGTTAGGGAAAACAAACAGAAAATTAATATCAAAATTTGAACCCTATATTGGGAGTGGAGAACAGAAAGAAGAGAATGTCTTCATAAATAAGGTGTAAAATTATAGAAAGAAAAATGATAAGATAGATTTGTTAAAAAGTGTCCAAGTCAAGCTATTTATACAAGACTGTAGAAGCATTATCAGAGCATGCTAATTAAAACTACTTCATACTTTCCCTATGGCAACAGAGGTGGTAAAGAACTTGTTCTCAATGGCCATCAAGAAAACATGCAAAATCTGATCAAATGAAGGGATTTCAAAATAAATGTTAACATGTAATTTCACAGTGATAGAAAAAGAAACATTAAATAAAACTCATGATCAATTTTATGATAAGATTTTTAAGACAAGGTTAATTTATCAATAAATTTCATAAGTCATATTTTCAGAATTTCAAGCCAAACCTGAATTAAAATGTATGATTAAAATTTAGTCTTATGAGAATCAAGCAATGAATGTCTTTTTGGGAATAGTTAGAAAATTAAAATTCATTTGATGGAGTAACAAAGCTATTTGCTGTTTCTAAACAGTCAGACCAAAAATTTTTCATGATGCTATAATCCACAATAAACTTACATTTTTTAAAAAGTTTAGTTGTATGTTAAGCTTAAGTAGCAAAGGCAAAACAAAATAGGAAACATGAAGTACACAACTGACTGATGGTAAAAAGGCAAAGTTAGTGTAATTGCAACATTATGGAGAATGTGATGGTATACTATTAGATGAGACAATCATTTTTGATTATTAAGATTAATTTTACAAGGTAGTTTCTTCATTTTCTTATGCAGTCTATTATATCATATACATATATGTATACATATATTTAGTATATACTATTTCCAGGCATGCTGTTCTTTAAAATTAAACTTACCAAAAACACGTTTTTCAGCATATTTGTATGTGTGTATGTATATTGTATGTGTATATTTCATCTACATCTGAATAGTTCATGTGTATAACTATACAAACTTTAATGGATTAATTTTAAAACAATAAGTAACTTTCAGAAACTCAATTTGCAGATTTTTCTTAAATTATATATTATAACCAAAACATAGTCCAAGGTATTTATGACACTTAAGGAACAGCAAAATAGATATGTGTATTTGTGTTAATCTGCCCTAGAGGGTTACAGTGATAAATGGTAAGTGGGATGCATGGCTTCACATATTAAAGGTATTCAACTATAAACTGACACGATCAAGCATACTATCTGTGGCTCAGTAAGCACAGAAATAGTATTTGGAAAACTTAGAGTGAACCATGACAGTATACCAAAAACTGGGTCACTCAAAACTGTATCTTTAAACTTCAAAGACGTGTCTGTCCATTTATTCAAAACTAGATGACTTGGTTTTAGATTGAGATTACAGTACCCTCTAGGCAGTGATACTAAAATAAAGTTAGGCAATGAGAACTTAAGCATCTCAATATATAGAAAAACACTACTTTAGCAAAGAAAAACAATTCAAATTTTAAAAAATACTTTGCTAGATGTTTTTCTAGCCTCTGAGCTTCTGTATGTCTACTGCTAAAGGTTTAAAGTGTATGTTTATACATATAAAGATACTAATCTCTCTCTGTCTCTCTTTTCTTTCGTTCTCTCTCTCTCTCCTCCTCCTCTTCTCTCTCAAGGTAATTAATAGAATAGCTGAGCAATCTCTGTTTTTGCAAGGGTCCCCTACACATACAATAAGAGAGTTTTAATTGGTCAACTTTCATTCAATCTGCTTTGCACAACCTCATTCCTCAAAAAGCATATATTATTTCAACTTTGTTAGGCTTATAAACATGAGATTGAAAAAGCATATGTTCATTCACTTATGGGTTTTTTAAACTTCATCAATGCATATCATATTTTAAAAATCCTTATTAAACTACAAATTGTGATGGTAATTATATAATTACATACAATCTTCATGCAATATATATATATATAAATCCTTTTAAGATACAGTTTTAAATGCTACATTACGTAGAAAAGTTTATTGAATATTTTCCCTATAACCAATGGTTTTAATAAGGAGATTCTGAAATTTATATAAAATTTCATTTGTCCTTAACAAAATATTTTATTATACTAATAATTTTTTTGGGGGGGGGCACTGGGGATTGAACTCAGGGACACTCGACCACTGAGCCACATCCCCAGCCCTATTTTGTGTTTTATGTAGAGACAGGGTCTCACTGAGTTGCTTAGCACCTGGCCATTGCTGAGGCTGGCTTTGAACTCGCGATTCTCCTGTCTCAGCCTCCATAAGTGCTGGGATTACAGGCTTGAGCCACCGAGCCCGGCTTTATTATTCTAATAATTTTAACCAGTGAAATAATTAGATAAGAAAAACAATACACTGTTAAGGATTACTAACCATATACAGCTTTATTTCAAAATACCATAAAATTTTAATAGCTGTGTGGTCTTACACAGACATACAACACTCGTGTGCCACAGTTTCATCCCTCACAGATAGCTAATAAACTACTACATTGATATGTTCTGATTTTTAGCTAATAAAATACTTATAAAACTTTTGTTATAACATCTTATGTATAATACAAAGAAGCACTGAGTTACTTTCTATTTTATTTATTTTTTAATATACACTGTTTCAATGCAGTCTTTTGCTATATTTTGGGAAATGGTCATCTATGATTTTTAAAAATTGGTTCTTTTTAGTTATACATGACAGTAGAATCTGTTTTGATATATTTATACAAGCATGCAATAGATCTTATTCTAACTAGGATCCAGTCTTGTAGATGTGCATGATGCTGAGATTCACTGTGGTGTATTCATATCTATACATATGAAAGTTATGTCAGATTCATTCTATTCATTCTATCTCCTATTCATATTCCCTCTCCCCTTTATGTGCCTTTGTCTAATCCACTGAACTTCTACTATCCCCCAACCTTGATTTTTGTTAGCGTCCATATATCAGAGAGACCATTCAACTTTTGTTTTTGGGGAGCTTATTTCACTCAGCATGATAATCTCCAGATCCTTACCTTTAGTACCAAATGTTATAATGCCATTTTTTTATGACTGAGTAATATTCCATTGTTTATATATATCACATTTTCTTTATCCATTCATCTATTGAAGGGCATCTAGGTTGGTTCAATAGCTAAGCTATTGTGAATTGAGCTGCTATAAATATTGATTTGTCTGTATCACTGTACTTTGTTGATTTTAAGTCCTTTGGATTTATGCCAAAGAGTGGGATAACTAGGTCAAATAATGGTGCCATTCCTAGTTTTCTGAGAAATCTCCATACTGCTTTTCAGAGTTGTTGTACTAATTGGCAGTCAGTTTCACCAAAAATGTACAAGTCTATCCTTTCCCCCACATCCTTGCCAACATTTATTGTTACTTATATTCTTGATAATTGCTGTTCTGGTTGGAGTAAGATGAAATCTCCTTTGCTGTGAAAAAGCTTTTTAAGTTGATACCATCCTATTTACTGATTTTTTATTTTACTTCTTGCACTTTAGGAGTCTTGTTAAG
This sequence comes from Xerus rutilus, assembly GCA_028644305.1. Taxonomy (NCBI): domain Eukaryota; kingdom Metazoa; phylum Chordata; class Mammalia; order Rodentia; family Sciuridae; genus Xerus; species Xerus rutilus. Next base: position 53,794,113 of record CM053408.1, read on the forward strand.
GAAGTCAATTCCTAAGCGAACATGTTGGAGTGTTGGGCCTACATTTTCTTCTAATAGGTACAGGGTATCTAATCTAATACCAGGTCTCAAAGAAGTAGCAAATTTGAAATCTGCTAAGTATAGAACTTAGGTATTGTCACACAGAGAAGGGTAATTATGTGAGGCAATGAATATGTTAATTAGCTTATTATGATAATCTTTTAATAATGCATAAATATATGAAAACATCATGTTGTGTACTTTAAGTGTATGTAATTTTGACCTATCCGTCATACTTTAATAAATTTCAGAAAAAAGTTAAAAATTATGAGAAATGAAATTATAGAAGGAAATGAAATTATAGAAGGAAAATTCAATCAACTCTCTTAAAATTTGGTAGAACACATATATTGAAACTTCAGAAGAATATTGTTTCTTTTCGTGAGGCGGACACAGAGCGTACAACGTGGAGAGCTCCACGTGGCAGGAGCAGACGCAGTACATGCAGTGTGGTGGATTCCACGCAGCTGCAGCGGGTGTAGGGCGTGGGTTTGGAGCAGCTGCGGGGAATGAAGCATCAAGCAGCCCGCATGCGCAAAGGAACAGCCTACCAGACGCTGATATGTAAGCAGTAATGGCGCCTCCTACCAATCGGTGGACTTTTCCTGACTCATCCCGGAAGGACTCTGACCTCAGCAGGATCCCCTGACCAATCCCAGGGGACACAGGACTCTAGATACCTCCTCTTCTATCTCATATCCCCTCCATTCCTGCCTTAAGCCCTCCCCTTCCTGACAGGGCCCTTTAAATTTTCTGTACCCCAGAACACGTGCGCGATTCTCCCCTACACACTCTGATGAATGGGGGAGTTCAGCCCAAGAGCATGTATTTCCAATAAAGCCTTGCCCAGCGGTTTTAATTCGCCTCCTTTTGGTCATCTGGCTTTACAAATATAAAACACAAGAACACTATCATCTAACCTAAAAGTATTGACAATTATAGAGTAAAATATCAGTGCAGAACATATTCCAGGATGATACAGAATATATGCCAAGATATTTTCCATATTTGGAATGATAAAATGATAGAAACCCCAAAATTGGAAGGAAATTACTTAAATTGAAAATGACATCTACATAAAACCCACAGAAACATTATACTTAAATGTGAAGACTGAATACTGTACTGTTAAGATTATTGTTAGGCAAATACACTGTATATGAAAGCAATCCACAAACCATTATATAAAAATGCCTCTAGAGGACTAGAGGTACTGGTTAACGGTAGACCATTAGCCTAGTATGAGTGAGACCCTGGGATCAATCCCTGGCACTGCAGGAAAAAAAAAAAAGCAACAGAACTAAAAAAATTTTTTCAAGTTTTTATGATATAAAATCAAATACATGAAATATACAAGGAAGTTAATGAAAAAGAATACAGAATCAAAATACAGACCCCAAAATACATGTCCAATTGATATTTGATAAAAGTGCAAGGGCAATATGAATAAAACACAGTCTTTCCACAAACAGCACTAGATATCCATTTATAAAAAAAAAAAAAAACTGCACTTTTAACCATACCACATGGTTAATTGTAACCATGAAACCACAGGAAAAGTAATTCAAATTGTTCAGACCTAAATATGAAGCTTAAAAGTATAAAATTCCTACAATAAACGCTTTGTGTTTTCAAGATAGTTTAAAATTTCATAAATGCCAGGGCAAATTAAAAACTCATTAAATTCTTGGTGGTATTCATCATAATTAAGAATTTTTGCTTCTCCAAAGGCATTGTTAAGATAACCTGCAAACTGGGGAGAAAATACCTGTGAATTAAATATGCCATAATAGGATTGTTTCCAGAAGAAAAAAAGAAAGCAATGCTCAACTCTCAATAAGAAAACAACCTAATTTTAAAATGCAAAACCTTGAAAAGACATTTCAACAGTGAATAAAAAATATGAGAAGATGCTTAACATCATTATTTATTAGGGATATTCATAATGATAACACCATGAGATGCCACAATGTACCTATTATAATGTTTAAAATGTAAAGACTGACCACATCAAGTATCGTGAAGCAATTGGATCTCTCATATATCCTAAATGTGAAAGTAAAATTGTAAAACCAATTTGGAAAACTATGTGGCACTTTCTTAATGAGTTAAACATATGCCTTCCTATTGACCAGCTATATTCCACTCATTATAAAGGAACATATCCATACAAAAACCTGAAAACAAATTTTCATAGCAGCCTTATTTGTAACAGACCCAAACAGGAACTAACACAAATATTCAATGGAATAAAACTTAATTAAAAGCAACAAATTATTGATACACACATAAATATGCATAAATACCAAAATAATTATTCTGAGTTAAAAAAGCAAGACCAACAATCAGGTATATATTCTATAATTTTATTTGTATAAGTCTCCATAAAACACAAACTAACAGTTACAAAATTATGTTCACCTGGAGATGGAGTTTTAGGGAGTATGGGGAACTGGAATTACAGAAAAACAGAAGGGAATTTGATGGGAGAGAGTGTGAACATTACTTTGTGTTTATGACTTTGTAGTTTAGATACATGCCAACATTTATCAAAATGTACCATTTAAATGTGTAGTTTATTGTATCTTAATTATACCACAATAAATCTGTTAAAATGCTTGTATAAATTATTTGTTCTATTTCAATTGGTCATTAACTGCTATTATAAATAATGTTTCCATTTAGAGGCTGAAAATGTAGCTCAGTGTTAGAGCACTTGCCTAGCACTGGTGATGCACTGGGTTCGATCCTTAGCACCACAATAAGTAAATAAATAAATAAACAAACAAACAAATAAATAAAGGTATTGTGTGCATCAATACAAAAAAAATTAAAAAGTAAAAAAAAAATTAAAAAAGAATGCTTCCATTTAGAGTTGAAAAGCAAGAATTTTGCTACCATCTTTATTTCAGGTGGCATGGTATGGGAGACAACATAATGGGAAAAAGAATTAGAAGGTTTGGGTTCTAGTTTATGTTTTGTAATGACTGGCTCACCAACAGCTTAACCACTCAGGCCTTCTGTTTACTTAATTATAAAGGAAAGCATTGTACAAGGTCACTGGTCCTCAACCATGCTATGATTCATGTAATACTTAGAGGTATTAATATTTGAGGATGGGTTAGTGGCAGAACTGAAGGATGCCCAACAGAATGCTTTGCAGAGCAAAAATAATTACAACAATGATCTTTCCTGTAGGCCAATACCTCAGAACATCTTTTAAATAATCACACTTAACTTGCCATTTCCTTGGCTTTCCTACTTCTCCATTTGCCCTTATTTGGCTCTCATAGACAAGAGGTAAAATTCTCCTATGTTCCAGAAAATATGAGATCCTTCCTTGAAACTGGCTTGACCTTAACATTGTATTTACCACTTACTGTCAGTATTTGTACCTAAACTTAAAACATACCACAAACTCTACTTAAGTTGTTCTAGTAACACAGTACAGAGAGAGTGTTAGCAAAATTAAAACATGAATGACTCAAAACTGGACAGCATTCCTGCGAAACAGTTAATGCCAATGTATTAAACAATTTCTAGGATCTATTTGAGAGTAATATTTTTTAATCTGTGAAATGGAAAAAAAAAAACATACATATCATTCTGGCCTACTTAGTTCAGGAGAGTAATGTGTGCATATTTAACTGAGCCATGACTGACATACAGTAAATGTAAATTCTGCTCACCTATAAGACACTTGTTTCACGTCCCCAGACGTTACACAAATAGAGATATAATTCTGAAATGTTTTTGTGAATTCTTGCTTAGGTCACTTTCCCTGTTTCCAGTGCATTTCAAGTTTGGAAAACACTTTAGTTCTTGATTAAGCTATGGCAAATATTTTTAAGAATCCCAGCCAATTCCTTATCTTAGGAAGATTTTGTTAAACCGTAGTCTATATCAAAAGCACAAGACTTCCTTTGACATTACCAAAATAAAATTTTATCCCTCATTTCAGAGACAAATGAAAAATCCTATCCTTTTGAGTTGCATTATTTTTTAAATAAAAATTTTGAATTTGAAGCCCAAATTGTCTTCTTTTTTATTAGTGGTTAAAATTGAAGTGAAAAATGTTTGTCTCTCTGTGCCAATCTAAAGTATTCTAAGTCCTTTTGAATGTTTTATTTGGGATCTTTATTTTTTAGCTGATAAGATAAAAAAGAACTCTAACATATTGGGAAAATCCTCTAACTCAGAGTTTCATATCCAATTATAGTTTAAGTTCCTTAGTATGGAAACTTAAAATTCCAATGAAAGTGTATCTTCTTCTATTCTCTTATTTGGGTTAAAAAATTGTTAACCTAATTTTTGAAATGCATCCTAAGCAAAATTTTAAGACATTTCAGAAAGATTTGGAATATAATTAAGACAAAAGATTTTATGTACATATAGTGAGTAGTATTTAAACAATAAGAAAACTAATGCCTCTTTATTTATATAATTACAATTTTAAACATTATCAAGCTCATTTACACTTTATTACCATGAAAATATGAAAGAAATTGAATTTCACTTTGATTAAACCTCCTCAGGTTCATTTTATTTTCTACAAGTATCTCTCATCAACTTTTAATCATATCTTAAAGTAAATTAAAATTTATGACCTAGAAGCTAACTGATTTGGGGTTATTCTCCAATATATTTTTGTTGTGGTTCATGTTTTGTGTTTGCTTAATTTATTTAGCTCTCCTGTTAGTTTATCATTTTTCCTATGGCTCTCTTCCTGATCTAATATCTATCAAATCAAACTTTCTCGATGTATTGCTCCAATTCAGGAAATGTATCTTTCCATTTAATGAAAAAACAATCTTTCAATCCTCCATAATGATTTTTAAAAAATAAAACAGAATTCAAAGGGAAAAGTTTAACTCATGATGAGTTTTCCTAATGAGCTAAGGTACCTTAATAATGATGAAAGATTTTTGGATGGTAAAGTTTCTTAAGGACCTTAGGTAGTGTGTTTAATGATAACACGAATCAATTTTTTAAAATTTAAAACAGTGAAAGCAACAATTGTTTGGAAATGAAGACATACAATTAAGCCAATCAGCTTCCACTCAAAAAGTGTGTGGCCCATAATTTGATGTTTCTAAATAGCAAAAACCCCAGTCCATAGTCTCTTGTCCTTCAGTAAAACTGCCTTTCTCGAGGCCTTCATCTGCCCCTACTTTGATTACTTCAACAACCTAATTCAGTTCACTTCTCCCAATTAAATCTCATTACATCTCCTCATTACAGCACTCATGTTAGTGTTGTCTTTGTATAACAGGCATGGCTTCATGTTCTTATGCAACCTAAAGTTATGTTACTAGTTTCCATCCAGTAAGTAAATATCTACTAACTTCTCACAGCTTAGCTCAGGCATGTCACATCTATGAAGCCTTGCCTAATATTCCTCAAGAGTACAATTCCAGGAAGAGACTAGTTACTCTGTCAAAAGGCACAGATTTGCATTTCATTTGTTTATGTGTGCCTCTCTCTATCTTACTGCAACTTCCTCAAGGACAAAAACTGTATATTATCTAAACTCATGTGTTTGGTTCTATATCAAGAATGACACCACGTAGGTGATTTGAAGTTGTTATTTATAAAAGGTAATGAACAGCACAATGGTTTAAAAAGTGGGAGCTCTCTTATAACTAGAATCCTGTTTTAGTTTTGCCACTGTCCACTGGCAGAGTGACCTTGGAAAAGTTACTCAATGTCTTTAAGGTTCAATTTCCTTATCTGAAAAATGCAGCTAGCAGTATTATATATTCAAGGTAGATATTGAAGGATAATATTAGCCAATGATATAAAGCACTTAACATAACTGCTCTATAAGTAAGAACTCAGTGAATGACAAATAACATTTTAATTACTATGTTCAAATCTAGTGCAATGTTTCTATATAAGTGAATTCAATTCATATTGGATGGATGCATTAACCATTCCACCTAGTATGGATAAAAAGTGATGCAGCCACCAGTGTGATACTATTTCATGTACAATCAGAAGAATGAGAAGTAATACTCCATGTATGTATGATGGGTCAAAATGTATTCTTCTGTCATTTATAACTAATTAGAACAAAAACGTGATGCAGCTTGGGTTTATTGCAACCTCTCATATATACATACTATTCATAATCCAGTTTTCTCTTTGGACAAAATTTTCGTATACTTGGAGTTATTTTACCTTTCATGTGATTAAACGAGTTTAATATGAACATTCCTCATTGCTCATTTCCAAAGTATATACTATGCTTAGAGGGCCTCCAAGATATCATTTATTCAAGATAATAACTTTGGGTAAATTTTAAGCCTAGTTTCAATTTCCTCTATTCTCTCTGTGTATTAATTCCCAATCTGGTAATTGGGTAATTTGTAATTCCTCCCTGTCTGCTCTCCCCTTTCTCCAGACAGACAAACAAACACACCCACTCATATTTTATAATAGAAAGCAAATCAAAAATAAAAAAAGAATAAGGAATATTTCTAATATAGTTTCATATACACATTAATTAGAGTGAAATTCAAAGCATTAATTTAAGTTCTCATCTGGCAGTGATCTGTCTTTACATACTATCATATACCATTTCAGTCTTTCAGAATAGATTGCAATTTTCTGAATGGAAAATTTAGTGTAGTTGCTTACTAGTGAAGTATCATATTTTAAAAAGTATTTAAGCCTCTGAAAATTATAACATCCACATTTAGAAACACATGTATATATCTATACATGATCTAATTGTTTTCAACATTTTTAAAAATCAAAGTTAGAAAAAATATGATTGAGAAAACAGTTAATATTTAACAGCTTTGTTCACTTTTCAAAAAGAGAATAAAGTACTAATTTGATTTTTAGGATATATACCTTTCAATGCTAAGTAGGATTGGTGTTTTACATAAAGTTGAAATACTAAAATTTAAATATCATCACTAAATTATCTTTGATAGTAGTAATCTTATAATTAAATGAGTATACTATTTTAAAAATTATTGATAATTAAGGTTAAAAACAATTTTATTTTCTTCCTGCATAGTAATACAAAGAATAATGTGGTACCTACTTTCTCTTTATATAAAATAAGAAATTCTCATTAGGTAGTATATTTATGTACATTCATTTACCTGGAGAGCATTATTATATCACCTTCTAACTGAGCTATACTATTATGGTTCAGATATGAGGTGTCTCCCAAAATTTCATTTTAAAGCAGGAATAATCAGAGAGAAAACAATGGAATCCTGAGAGCTATAATGAATAAGTCCATCCTACTTTAAATGGACTGACAAGGTGGGTCAGTCCATTTGAAGTAGGATGGACTTATTGCCTCAGGAGGTGGGTTACAGGGGCCCAAACTAGAATGGTACATTTTCCTTTGACTCTTCCATCTTCCCTAGTTCTCTGCTTGCTGACCCCATGATGATCTGAGCAGATTTTCATTGCTGGACCATCCTTCCTCCATGATGTGCTACCTCATCTTAGGCCCAGAGCAATGGAGTCCACGATCTGTGTACTGAAACCTCTGAATCCATGAGCCCAAAATAAAATTTTCCTCCTCTAATTAGTTCTTGTATAGTGTTTTGGTCACAGAGATAATAAAGCTAACAAAAACATATGCCAATACAGTCTGAAAGTAAAGTAATTAAATAGTTCATTTATACACACAATTCGGAAAGTTGAGAATGAATTATAGAAGCCAAAGAACCTAACTAGCCTAAAAGAAAAAAACATGTTTAGAAGAAACAAGGAATTGAGGATGGGAGAGAAAATAGATAACAATACTAGAAGCAGAAATCTGAAAAAAAAATGCTAAATAAAAACAAAATATGGACTAATTATTAAAAAAAACAAAAGTTTTAAGTTCATGCAGACTATGATGGGAAATGCAAATCTAAATTATGAAATTAATATACAATGTATACACATGTCAAAATATAACATGGAGCCTCATTAACATTTATGATTTTGTGTTTTTATATATCAGTTAAAATAATTTTAATTTAAATTAAAAATTAATAATGTCATGGTTCAGCTATGTGGTGTCCCCCATAAGCTCCTGTGTTAATGCATGCAGTGAAATGATTAGGTTATGGGATCTGCAACCTAATCAATGGATTAATTCATTTGATGATTTGATGGATTAATAATGTGAATGGACTAATTGGCTAGTATCTATTGGCAGGAGTAGCATAGCTGTTCTGCCTCACCTTAGGCCCAGAGTAATGGAGTCAATGGACATGGACTGAACCTCAGAAACTGTGAGCCCAAAATAAGTTGTTCTTATTGGATATTTCGGTCACAGTGATGAAAAGTTAACTGATACATAATCTAAAGGAATGCTGTGAGAATCTCAAACTCTATACGGATCTTTCTTTTTCTCTATGTTGTCTATTGTCTAATAGATTTAAATGAAGAAAATTTTTAATAGTTTGTTTAAAAACACACTTATAAGTCAGGATTTATGCAAATAAATTAAATGCTTTTCACATTACCAGAAATGAGCAGAAAATTGAACTAACTCTGTTGATCTCATAACCTCATTATTTATTCTTTTGCCATTAAATTTAATATCATTTCTATAAAGAAGAACATGTCAAGGAGAATTTTCATACAAATAAGATCATGATACTTTAGGAACTGCAAATAAATATTTAATTAAATAGTTTTAAAAGAAAACATCCAATTAGAGGAAAGTAAGCTTTTTTTAATGAAGGGTTCAATAAAACTACAAAAAAGTGCCAGCATCATCTACCATCTTACTAGTTTTGCTGTTATTACTGCTGTTGCTATGTAACTATGAATTATACCTCCATGTAAATAATTTTGATGAGTGGAAAAATAAATTAAGCAACCTGGTCAAATGATGCTTTATACTAGTTATCAATTTTTTTTCCCTGTTGTGGCATGTTTTGAGCCCATGTCAAAATGATCTCTGTATTAGTGAAGTACTACCTTGCATTTGTGTTTTCTCAGCCTAAAAATATCCTTTACCAAACACTAAACCCCTTTCCCAACACATGCTCTTAGTTACCTTACTAAGATTCTCTGCCCAAGAATCTTAACTATCTGAAACTCTCCCCTTAATATCTTACGAAAAACAGACATTCTTCTATAAAATTGCCATTTTATACATTGTTTTGTTTTCAAATAAATCAAACTTCTAATGTCCTATGCTTTGGTTTCTAGCTAATCTACTGGATCACAAGATGCTTGAGATCAATGAATTTGTCTTTTTTGCCTTTGAGACCCTAGAGACCAGCACATGCTATTGAATGGTATTAAACTGAAATGATATATTGCCACCTTTGGAGGAGTTACAAATGTAATAATAGCTTTAAAAATGACAAAGATTTTTTTAAAATATCAAATAATATTTACAAATAATCGAGAGGCATTTACATATTTTAAATTTTTTATGTAAGATAATTTAATGATTTAATTCATACATGGAAAACTTTAGAAATATATTTTGGTAAGGGAATTCTTCAAATTATGAAATATAGAATATAAATCTACATAAATAGCAAACATTTTTCTTTATCCTTACCCAATACTGTTAGTTCTCAAAAATAGGAACAATGAAGATATTTTTGAATGGGGATCTTTAGAACAAATTGAAACCCACTTAACTTTATTCTTAAGCCAAAATCTAGGTTTTGTTCCTGCAAAGTGTCATTGGGAAAAAAATCCAAAGCCACAAACGAACACTTTCTAATTTTCCATGTTTTTAACCAATGACACAGAGTGAAATGAAGTTGATTTTCTCCTACTAACTATCTCCAGTGCAAGACTCTGTGGTAAAAATGGTCAGGAATTCTGCTTAAGTAAAAATTAATGGCACATAATAGATATACATAAGCTTAAAGGTCAAGCTTGCTCTTTGACATACTATGATGGGAAGGCAATTACAGTCTTTGACATAAGCCATAAGCATGCTTCTATTTTAGTGATGTGAGAATTGTGAATTATAATTGTATATTGCTATTTGGTGAGTTTTACAGATGGAAACCAAAATAAGTTTTTTCTATGATTTAAAATCTGTGATCAGGGACCCTAAGGAAATTGTGTGTATGTAAAATAAAGTAACATGTTTGGGAATAATGTCTATTGCTACCTGAATACATAACAATTTTAAATATTTTATAATGCTCCAAACATAGAGCATTCTATTGTATAGTCATTGCCACAACGCACAAAAACTTTCACACAATCTCAGGAGTAACTTGTACTATGGTATAATAAAAGCCTTGAGAGTTGGATTAGGCAGTTCTAAACGGAAGTAAATCTTTGGAAAAAAAAATACCTATATATTCCCTGCTAACTTAGCATTAGAATACTCTCAGGGAGCAGGGAAAATCCCATCTAATGTATTGAAGAAGATGAAATGATTATCAACTACAAGTCTATACTTGACAACATATGCCAGATTTAAATAGGTTAAAACAAAAAAGCACAATCTACCATGATTTCAGAGATCAGGAAGAAAATTAAAGTAGAAAAGTGTAAATTTAGGTTTTATGTCTTTCTTATGGAAAAATGAATGATATCACTATTAATTATGTAGAATCTTCAGATTTATAGGAAATAGGTATAGGATCAAATATACTCAGAGTATTTGACTTCTCATAAAAACGACATGTGGAGGGCATTTATTTCTAGTTTTTTGAAGTTTTGTCTAGAAGATTTTGGAATATTTGTACTATAAGAGTTTTATGTATATTAGTGTATTTATTTATGATTGTTTTATTTTGAAAATATGTTTTACCACACTGTTACAAAACACAAGAACTGGTTTGATAAATACTAAAGATGTTAGTGTTTTGCTTAGTTCTGCAGAAAAAAACCCACAAATTAAAACTTTACTCCATAACTATAAGTAAAATTGAAATAGGTAGAGGAAGTAAATTACAACATCTGGGAAGACTATTTATATTAGTATAGTTTTAAGATTTAGTCCATGAGATTTCACTAAAATATTTAGGAAATATCATTTAAAATATTTTTTAAACTCACAATGAAAACTAACTTTTTTAAAAAATCAGTATAAAATAAGATATATAAATAACATTTCATAAAATATTAGCTTTAAGAGTGTGCATTAAGAATATTCCATAAAGCTCCATAAACTACTTGCATTAGCAAAAATTTGAAATGACTAAAATGTATACCCTCAAGAGAATGAGTAAAATCTTTGTTATATTTTTATAAACTGAAATAATTGACCACAATGAAAGTGTATAAACTAGATCTATGATATAATTATACCAAACTTCAAAAAATGTTAACTGTGAAAAGAAACTTGTATATTTATATGGTTGTATATGGCATTTATATGAAATTTTAATACATATGTATTGTCCATGTATAATGAATGCATGGATACACAAGAAGAAGATAGGAAAATAATATTATTTTTTAATGAGAGCTACAAATATAAAAAGTTAATAACTAGAAAACTGACTCGGTTTGCTCTTTTTTCCCTAATTTTTCTCTATTCTTTTTTAGATGATATGTTTTTAGAAAAAAGAGAAAAAATGAAGTTAGTGTCCCATTTTACTAAGGCCAGAAATATTTTCAGTAACTATATTTCAAATTTAAGAAACTCAGAATTTCAAAATGAGCCCTACTTGATTATAGATGTTTTGTCATTTATTATAATGCTATTTCCACTAAAAATGTGAAATGACAGAGAGGAAGATAGCAGTAACATAAAAATGTTTTGATAACTAAAATGGAGGACTTATCAATGACCATAATTTATGATTGTTAGAGTTACATATCTTCAAAGTGATTTCTTCTCCATTACAGATGGATACAGTTTATTTGACCACCCACTAACCATGTCTGGATCTTTTACACAAATATACAGGACTGCCTCCAAGAAATTCGGGAAGGGGAAAAACAGAAGTCTTTCTTGAGGACTGAAGCACTGTAGGATTTGTTGATTACCTCTACAAATAAAATGAATATGTATTTAACTAGAATGTATATTCACACAAGTGTTTTTTGATTCTGGAAGAGTACGTGCTTGTTCCATTATCTTAGTTACACTGTATCTGCTTTTAATATCTACAGCATTATATCACATAAATATTGAGCAATATTTCTGGTTTGGATTAAATTTTTTTCTCAATTATTGTAAATTGTCACATCCTACCAACCTTAAACAAAAACATGTATTAGTCAGAGTTAGCAGAACAAATAGGTTGTATTTTATATACACAGAGATTTATTTCAAGGAACAGGGTCATGAGATTGTAGAAACTTGGTTTATCCAAAATCTGCAGGGGAGGTCAGCATGCTGGAAGCCTCACAGAAGAGCTGCAGTTGGAGACCATAGACAGCCTGCTGGCAAAATTGTCTCTTTCTCCATGGAAGTCATTCATCTATTTAGTCCTTAAATTATAAGACCCATTCATAGAATGGAAGATCACAAGCTTTACCTAAAGTCCACTGATAAATTCTAGTCTCATCTAAACATATCTATAAAGAAACTTCTAGACTAATACCTTATCAAATATCTGAATATTGTTTCCCAGACAAGTTGATATATAATATGAACTGTCACAAATGAACACACATTTCAGTTACAATAGAAAAAAATCAGGGATAGGCAAGGTAGACATTTTTAACAGAATAAAACTCAAAATTTGAAGAAAAAATAATGGAAGAGAAAAGAAGAGAATCTACTATTTGACGTAGGTTACCATCCAAAATCTAAAAATCTGGGAAATACATGACACTTTTATATTCCTTTTTCTGATAGTAGTACTTTTAATTTTGAATCAGTCCAATTAAATGTGGAAGGTAGCTTGTAAACAAAGTAATTACAGATGGTTTGAAAGTTGTCATTTGGAAATATATTAATTAATTTATGCCAATATATATTTTTGGGTGTTCTTATCTTTGACATACATATTTATACGTTAATTTATTTATAGCAAGTGTAAATTTTTACATTTTCCCATTTGCATCACAATAATCTCCATAGTTCTTACAACCTATGGGCTTTAAATTATATGCTTTGACTCCTTTTCTATAAAGGTTAAAGAATGATGTATTCTATTAATGTAAGTAATGTACCAATGATGATGTTTTCAATACCAGAAAGTGTTTTCAAAGATAATTTTTCCTCAGGCATCTCCTTTTAAATAATTGATACTGAAATAAAAAGTGCTTCAGCTCCAAAACAGGATCTGAAATCACAAGAATTAAACTTGCCTCTGCTGCTGTTATGGGCTCCTCAACTGCCCACTCCATGGAAAAATAAAGCCCCTGCCTAGATGCTTTAAGGTCTTTTTTTTTTTTTTTTCATTCTTCTGACATAGCACTTAATACATGCATTTTGAGGGACTTTTTGCTTGTTTTAGATTCTTGTGTGTGCCTATCTCTCTAATAGATCTTGAACTTTATCACCTTTGAATTTCCACAGCACTGGGCATAGCATTTGATATTTAAAAACTTCTCAGTAAATGTTTAGTGAATAAATAATTTAGTAAATAAAATGTTTCATGTTATTTTCCCATGTTTTGAAGAGGAGTAAAAATTAAGATTATTGAGATGTGGAAGTTAGAAACTACTCAATCCAGGCAATTTTCCATATGGTGCTGTTGTTTCTATCACAAAACCTATCATTAAGGAATTTTAATATATGCTAATGACAGAAAATAAAACAAATACTAAAAATGCCACATGGTAACTGTCAACAAGGTCTCCTTGCCTGGTAATTCTTTAAGAGATCCACAAACCAGTCTAGAAATTACTATTGAAGACTAATCATTAAATTTTGTAGATAAGGCTTCTGAGGTAGAAAATATTTATATAAATTGACCAAGATTATAGATTGAATTCAGTGGCTAACTCAGGCTTATAAAAAGGATCCCATGATTCACAGTCTTATTCTGCCTCACTAGGTATAACACAGAGCTAGTTGCTTTGCAAAATTTTACTTACCAGGACGTTTATTTTGAGAAGAAAATTAAAAACACAAGGTTGGGGTATATTTCAGTGATAGAGTGCTGGCCTAGCATATGCAAGGACCTGGAGCTCCATTCCTAGCACCACAAAAGACAAAAGTATGGTCATGTTTCAGACATGAGAAAATATAGCTCAAATATACCAATTGTGTTGAAATGAATGCCCTTCAGGTTATTCTGTCTGCACAGTTTATAACTGACTTCATCATTTTCCTTTATATTATAACCTCATATTGAAAATACCCTCTATTTAGGTATTGAAATTACATGCAATATATACATATATATAACTATATATATCTTATAATGACAAATTATTATTTTTCATTTCAAAGCAACAAAAATTTTAGTAGAGAAATTTCTTTAAGGGGAAAAGTACAAAAGTTTATCACAAATTCTGCATATAGAATGATAAAGGTTAATAACAATTTTTAAATGTATTTTCTTGTGATTATTGCTTGTTATGTTCTTATGCCTTCTCTCTTTAAATCAAATACCATATTTCTTGAAACAGCTTAGTTAAGACTCATGTCAATCTTGAATTCATAAGCTACGCATAACTTGTTCTAAGCCTATAGCTGATATTTGATAAAATCATTCTGGAAGAAAATTTTCAATGTTAGTAAATGAATGCTAACTATATGTTGTCCCATATTGAGACATTTCTTGTTCAAGTCAGCTAAAAATCCACCCTGACTTGTGTATATGGAGGAAGCCTGCATTCTCTTGATGAATATAAAAGTAATATATTATTCTACATTATTTATTCATTCAGTCTATTTGTATATGTACCATGAAATGCATTGAGCTACCTTCAATGTCCTTATAAACCAGCAGGTAAATGTAATTAGGCAATGAAAATATACAATGGTTATAAAAGCAGCATAGCTAAGGTATCATAGAGAATTCTTGGATAAGGAAAGTTACTCTCTTTGTGGAGTTCAAGTCATTTAAACGTGACTTTAGAGAAGAGCCAGAAATTGAGGTGATACAGCAAAGTAAAGAGGGAAGAGAAAAGGAGAAGCACAAAAATAAAGTGATCAAAAACCTGGAGATAAGAAAACATGGAATATGTATAGATTTTAATAGAAATTTCATGTCAGTTAAAAAATGTGGAAAATAGGCCCAGAAAGACAGTTTAAGACATAAGTGTGTGTGTATGCATGTGAGAATATATATATATATATATATGTAAAGAGAGACAAAAACACACACAAACACTAATATATGTATACATACTTATAGATGAAAATTTTGAAGAAAAGAAACCTTGCCTAAAATATTTGTGATGTAAAAAGAAAAATTTATGTATGTCTAACTTAAGTAAAAAAGAGACATGTGAAGGAGTTATTACAAGTCAAGATAGAAGTAATGAGAAGTGGGCCCTGTATCCTATATTCCTTACTAAGATAAAACAGTTTATATTTTACTGTAATTTATGTATTGCCTGTTATTCCAAAGGTATAACTGTTAGCACCTACTGTGTATCCCAGAAGTAATACAAAAATTCAATCTTCCAATTTACAGCCACACTCTCATATTTCTTTTTCATTATGTAAGATGTCATTGAGAGTTTTCACTTTTTCCTCTGAGTCCTGCATCCTCTTTCCTACACAATGTATTCAGGGTTGTGGGTTTGGATTTAGAAGAAAGAAGATAAGATCTTCTATCATCAATCTCTACTTCTCTGTCACTTATCAGGTCTTACCTTTAACATAGATTTCAACAGTTATATAAGACCATTCAAAATCTTTTCAATACAGAATTGGATGTTAATGCCTAATTTCTCATGAGAGTACATTTTCCTATTCTTATACAGCCACCAAATCTTAAAGGTATTATGAAAGAAAATGTGGTTCCAAATGCACACTATATAATATTTCATATAAATCTCTAATACAGGTTTGTTATAGATTATTTATAAATTTTCCCTATTCGTTTCCAAAAATGCTAGAGGGAATTTTTTTTCCTAGGAATGCTGCCAACAAAGTTCATTTTATTGCTTCCATTGAGAAACACCTTTAGCATTTTGGAAAGAAAAATTTTCACTGCAATATAATTTAGAAACTTGGAAAGATAGGAGAAACTTCTGAACTTGATCTGTCATCTACCAACTGATGCAACCCATTTACAAATAAATTAAATAAGCAATCTATATAAAAAATGTAGTCTTGACAAAACTGCTCATTAATATTTTTTTAAAAATATACCATATGTCAATAAATTATTTGGTGTTCAGAAGAAAAATCTGTTTAAATCAGTAATATCAAAAGGGTCATACAATTTACTATTGCATTTTAGAATTAAAGCATGACCTAAAGTTTGGTAAGACATACCCCCACTCTGCAAATATAACAAAATCCATCTGAAGTCCACCATTCATGAGTTACATCAGTACCATTTAGGGATCTCTTCCCTCTCTCCCACCTCACTCCCCACCTCCTTAGTGCTGCTTTCAGAGTCCTCCTTAATAACAAAGGTCTCTCCATTTCCTTGAGTATCTTCTAACACACTTTTCATGGTGTGTTTAAGTTTTTTCTATTTTTTGGCATGAGAAAACTCTTCTTCCACCATTTCCCTCTCTGCTGTCTCTTCATTCTTCAAAATCCTACTCCAATATCACTCTCTCATGAGGTCCAACACTAAATCTAAATGAGATGGTCTCCTGATATTATACTTCTTCCCCTTAAATTCTTCAAAGTCATCATCAAATAATTGATTCTATGTTGGATTTTTTGGAAAATATTAGAGTTTATATAAAATAAATTTTTCTATAAATAGAAGAATACTGGAACATAAGTTTCACCAGAGCAGGGAAATATCTCTGTTGCTCACCTAGCACTCAGTAGGTGAGTAGTATTTTGCCCATAAACCCTAATGAATCTTTGTTCAATATATTAATAAAAACATTGCCCCAAATGATAAAAATGAAATTAGAGGTATCTTTTTTTTATTTCACATAAATTAAAGAGCACTTCAAAAAGATGAGCTTTATTGGGAATTGTCTAGTTGTTCTATTGAGTATAATGGAGAAATAATTTCTTAAAACTGTTTTAATTAATATATATTTAAAGTATTACCATGAAAAAGTGGCATTATTTTTAATTTCTTAATTATAAAGTTGCAAAATATTGATGGCTAGAAGCACAGCAGAATCTCAAGCAATTAAGGAAAAATATACTAAATGACATTAACACATACAATCCTTAGAAAAGATTTATTTTTAACACTCCAGGACTGTTCTGTTTGTTGTTATTTTTTGTAAGTTCTTTGGGTATCACACAAACACACAAAAAAATAATCTGAATAATTTCAGATCTAGAGACAATGCAGAGGTACAGAGTTGATGTGAATGTCATCCATGCCATTTTTTTGTAAATATTTGGAAAATATTTTTTAGAGATGATTAAATTTGGTAGATTTTTAGTTTTGTTTTATGCTTCACTTTACCAATACATGTATTTATATAAAAGTCAAACATAACTTTTGTGAAGTTCAAAAAAATCGTACCAAGAAACTTGTTAAGATACAAGCTCTCAGATGCTTGAGGCCCACTTTCACCTACCCTAGAGACTACTGCACACTTTGCTGGCCAAGTAGTGAATAATAGAATTTAAACTCTGGTGACTAAGTGAGAAAAATATAGAAATGTAGTTATTTTTTAACTGTTTTAAAGTGTGGAAAAAAATTTTTTTCATGATTTGTCTAGGTCTCTAAAATTTCATAAATCTTAGGAAAGTAAATATGGCATTTATGAATTATTCATATTTTTCTCTATGTGTACAATTATGATAGAGTATTGGTTTTTCTTAAACACTAGGAGGCATTTCTGAGAAATCTATGCATGTGGATTAGTGTACATGTATTTTTCATTATTTTCTTAAATCATAATCATTATTTTTCTTTCATTAAGCAAGAAATAGTGGTCCTAATTTTTAAAGATTATAAAATTTAGCTTTTCTAAGTTATACACTGTATTAGAATGGTCCTACACATATTTTAAATACTTTCTACTCATAATAAATTAATCAAATTTTGGAAAAATAATATAGCATTTAGCATAAAATTTTCATTTCTGGTCCCAAAAGTCTTCTACAAAGACTAGAAAACTGTCTCCAATAGTGTCCACATGTGTAGTTACTTGTATCTTTTTAAACTTTTGTCTGTAGTGGAGGTAGTACTACATTGAAATTTTAACAAAGAGTAAAATAAAGAAAAAGATCTCTTTGCTAATAAGATCCATGATGGTAACACAATGAATATGTTTTAAAATATATGTTAATAATTCATTTGGGGGTAATAAATATAGATCTTTTATTTATTTATTA
>CM053408.1:53812946-53842188 GCA_028644305.1 Xerus rutilus
TGGATAATGACTGGATGAATATGTATAAATTCCTTCAGTGACAATCAGAAATTTCACATTCATAGAAAAATATATATTGTAGCTGAAAAAGAAGAATCACAAACTAGCCTAATCTTGGTTTGCCTCAGCACTTCATCTATGGCCATAATAAAATCCAAACATCTTTGACTCTTCTTGTATGCCCTCCCAAAGCCAAACTGTCCAAGTTACATATAAAACAAATACCTTGATTATTCTTATGATTATTCTGTGAAAATATTCATCTTTATTCTAATTTCCATGAATTAGCTTTTGGTCTTTTCTCAGTCTGGTTCATTATAAATTGTCAATAAGAGTCATCATTTAAGCCTGAGATCAAAGCTGAACTTCAGTTTGAATCACACATTTATGTATTTGTACACATAGATTTCTATTCTTCATAAGACTCATTTGATTCACTTCTTCTATTAAGTGTTTATCAAATTCTGTATTTTAACATAATTTAATGTTTCTAGCCTAAGTCCATCCATCAAAAAATTGTAAAGTGAGTACACCTTACCATAATTAATTGCACATGTGTCTGGGTACTTACTGTAAATTATTTACTCTAAAGATATAAATGACTAGAATTTAATTTTCTTAATTTCATTTCCAAATACTGACATTAGTCTTCCCTTGCTTCAAACATTTACATGAACACTTTCTAACTCCAAAATGAATACAGATGAATGTTGTGTTGATGATTTAATAAATATCATTGATATTTAAATGCACTTGCTTTTCACTTCTCACGTTTCACCCAGAATTCATCCATTGAATTCAAACAATTAGTTTCCAATTACCTGTAAGTGCTGAGATTGGGGTCACTGTCCATTATTTCTTTGCCAACTCTATGATCAGATCAGTTTTCCCAGTTTGAGGCTATCTCTCTAATTCTCATCAACCAGAATTTATAACTACAGAATGCCTTGGCAGGACCTATATGAATTACAATACCTGGCAAATGCAAAAGTGCATTTCATATAAGAGTGCTGAATATATGTCTGTTAAATTATGTTTTTAGATGTGGAGTGTATAGAAGCATACTTCTCTCATATGATCTTAATAATAATTTAGATTTTTGCATAGTTTAATTTTCTCACTTTCAATTTCATAGCAACATTTTTTTACACATAAATATTAGATTGACAGATCAGAGGAAAGAAAAATTATATTTATGGGATTTTTTTCAGAAAAGTAGCATTATATTGAACAGATAATGCTGCCCATCTGAGCAGAAAATTCAAGAAGCAAAAATAATTTCATTGAGCTAAAACTCTACTATCAAACTCAACCTCCAAACAAGCACAGTTTAAAATAAAACACAAAAATGAAGCTGAGAAGATAGAGAATAAAGCACAAAGCACAATTCAATGAGCACTGAAAATCAATGAAGTAAAACTGGTCTGTCTTGGAAAATGAACAAAGTGAAAATGGACCATTTTTGCCTCCATTGATTTTCACTGTTCATTGAGTTGTGTTCATCTGTTCCTCCGAGGTGGTACCATCATTTCTTTTTCAACTCCTAAACAATCCTTTGACAGTCCTAAAAGGATTATAACATGCCTAATGATTTTCCATATTCTATTGCAGGAATTCTCCCATTAATTTATCCTATAATTATAAATTCTGCACCAATGCAGGCACAGCAGAAGATCCAAGTGTAAGACATTATTAGAATATGACACTGTCAATTATAAAATCATCTTTTTTTTTTAATGACTCTGAAACCACTTTTTCAATCAGGAGCAGAGTTAAACTTTTGCTTCTAAGGAACAGTGTCCAAATTCAGAAAAGTTGAAAACAAAGCTGAAACCACTTTTTACAGGTGACATATTTGATACCCAATGATGGAAGATTAAAAACTCTGAATCAGAATGAATTATGTTTTACATGTTCTTACTTTGAGCCAAGATTCTAATTTTCTTTTAATCTAATTGCTTTCTCTGAGACTCGAAGCCAGCTTTGATCCAATTGCTTTGATAAAGGTGTGTTCCCACAAGGAACCTGCTTTTCTCGCTGACTAAATTACTTGCAGTAGCCTTTGGAGTTCTGAAGCTATGTCTTATAAAATTAAATATAATGACATGAAAGAGTTAATAAAGCTTCTAGAGACTCCTGACTGGTCTGAGAAATAAATGAATGTGACTCAAGTTACATATACCAACAAGAAATGATGGATATATTTGATCATATTATACATAAAAACTTAAGAGCAATACATTAGTAAAAATAAAAATATGCAGGCATATTTTTCAGTTATAACAGATAAATGGTTACAATTGTATAAACAGCTTATATAAATGATCAAAATTTATATAATTTTCTACTGTAAAAGTAAAAACCATCCACAATTAATTTACAAAAGAAATACTTGTATGTGTATTTTCCACATATGGAAAAAGTTCAGCTTTACTAATCCTGACTAATATACTAATTGCATTTTATAGAAATCTGAAAAATAATGAAATAATATTTTCACATATCATGTTTTTTAAGCTTAAAACAGATGAGCACCAACTGTTAAAATGTTTATGAACTCAGTTTTGCTTTACATCCTGTTAGTAGCACTGATGTAAAGCAATTTCATATTATTAAACCACAAACTTAGAAATGTCAAGTTAACTTCTCACAATATATTCTAAGGAAATAATATAAGGTATGGTCAAATGTTATATGTATAGATGTCTAAATCAATCCTATATATAACAGGAAAGCCTGAGAGCAACCCATACATAATCATGAAATAATAAATTATCCAATAAAATAGTACAAAACAATGTGTAATTATGTTTATGAGAAACAGGTATTAATATGGGAAATGTTTATTATAATAAAATACCAATTGATGGGTAGGAGTCATATATGAGTATTATAGCTACAATAATCTTTGTAAATAAATACTAGAGTAAAGAAATAGAATTCAAGTATCTAGACTGCTGGCAAGGGTTGTGATTGAATAATGAGAATGAAAATGATTTTCAATTATTATTATATTTAAAAATGCTTCTCAGAGTAAATTTAAATGTTTTAATATTAATGTTTATGCTGATTTTCACCAAAATATATCATACAATTTTTAATAAATATATTTTTGGTTTCAGTATTTCTATTTCCTGCATTCCTGTAATTTTTTTTGAGATATTTGTTTTCATACTGGATTACTTACTAATGTACCGTTTTACCATATAGTAAGACAAGCCTCTTTTAAAATCAATTATTATATTAAAAACTAAAATCAATATTGCTTTTTCTCAGAGGAGCCTTGTTCAGATACATCTTTGAACTGGTTCCATAAGGTTACTTAGACATGAGTTCCCACATATAAGCAATTTCTTATTGTCTGATTATATTTCAAAAAAAAGTGTTGTGGTCTAAATGAATAGATTCCCTGATTCATAGTACCTACATTGAAATCCAGACCCCTATGGTGATGGAATGAGGAGGTAGAGCATTTTGGAGGTGATTATATCATTAAGGTTGAGCCTTTATGAATGGAATTATTTGCATTATAAAAGAAAACCTAGGAAATTAGCTTGATCCTTCCATACTGCAGGGACACAGCAAGAAGGAGCTTCTTTCCATCCAAGATGGCCTGCTTTCCATCACTATACAATAAATCTGCCTGTATCTTAATCTTGTACTTCCCACACTCCAGAACATTTGGAGAGAAACTTCTGTTGTTTGTTAGCTAGCTGGTTTATGGTATTTTGATATAGCAGCTCAAATGAACTAGACAAAAGGTTAAGTGCTATGAGAACTAGTTATTCATAAAACAAAGATGAAAAAATAATAGAATTGTGTGGGCTGATAGAAATGGCAACTACCACTTGGTTTGGAAAATAAATATAAAGGGAATCTATCATGACTCAGAAGAGCACTTGACACCCTTTAGCTTTTTTTTCATTTACACCAATCCATCAGATCTGCCCTTAGATGGTCTGCCAACAGTTTGCTTTGGGAAGTGTTGTCATAGCTTTGTCTAAAGAAAATTTTACTTTTTTTTTTCTTACTACAGGTCTTAACCCATTATTTCATTGGATTAGCTTCCTTCACTAGCAGAGGAAACCACCTCAACAAAATAAGTCTATTTTTGAGGTCTGGAAGGAACATATTCTCGTACAAATACAAAATGGAGTATTTTATGTAGTTATTTTTGCAAACTTAATATAGTAGTAGCCAAATTTTTTATTTATAGTTTATTTAAAAATATTAAATATAATATCAATGATAAAAAACATTTTATTTTAAAGAAAGCAATACATAGGATCTCAGTAAGATTCTAAATAAGATAATATAATTTAGTATTCCCAACCCATTTCAACTGGCTGAGGTTCTTTTAAAACAAGTAAAAAAACATTCTTAGGTTTTACACTGGTTCTTCTGAATATAATATTAAAAAAAGAAATATTGCAGATACTTAAGAATCTGCAACACCTCTAAAGTTACTAAGTAAAATTTGAGAACATCTGCTTTAGTCATTTATGTATTTCTACCCAATTGGTTCACCAGTGTATTCTAGTTGTTGTAGTGGGGCAATATCAAGGCTTAGTGGTTATACATAAGTTTTCTATGATAAAAACGAATATAAAAATTGTAGCTAAGCTAAAGTAACTTGATAGAAAAAACAAGAAAACACTGAAAGAACAAAAATGTGCTCTCTCAAATGGTGAGTGGGTTAGATTCAGATCAGATCCACTGTACTGAAGAACTCTACTGTGGTCCCTACAAAGAATTCACATAGGAACCCCATGAGAGAGGCACACTGAAGTCATAGAAACGGAATATAAATAGAAAATAGTAAAATCGATTGATGAATAAAAATACATTTGGAACTTTCTATTCTCTATTCTCTGACCCATAGCACTGGAGTAGTTATACCTTGAAAGGAAGACCAGGACATTTCTGTCAGACACAGCATGACTCTCCTTTTCTCCAATCCAAGCTATCACTGTCTCAATTAAAGGACATACTAGGGAGAGGGAAGGGCTTATAATTTAAATCAAATTTGAGATCAAAGTTTTAACTGAATTTTAATAACAAAATAGATTATAAAGAATTTTAAAAATATATATCAAGTACGTTTAAGTATGAGGAGTTATTAACATAACAGAGATAAAAATATTAATTGAGAAATAATTCAGAATTATGCCCTAACCAAAGAAAGAGTATTCAAAAAGTCAAGTAAAACATATTCAGCTTCTTAAGATTGATTTGCTTTTTTGGGAAACACCAGAGTTAGTCTCTATTATAATCCCTAAGACTTTTTCCTAAATCAGCTGCCTCTCTTGAGCTGTACTGGTACATTTATCCTTAATACATTTATTATAGGATTTATCCCATTGTTCCTTTTGAATCCAAAATCTGTCACTTAAGTATATCATTTCTTTCATTTTTATGTAACTTCTAACTTGAAAGTTTGGTGAAGTCTCCCTTAATATCTTCATGGCTGATAAAGATTTCAAGCAAATATGATTAACATCAGGCAGTGGCCCTAAAGCTTCCAATAAGAGTCTTCTTTCACTTTTATATGCTGCCATACTTTAAAGAGTAAAGGCAAAGACATCTATGGATGTCTCACTTCCTCTCTACTGAGTAGCAATACAATACTGTAATTAAAACCTAGAATTGAACAGATATTTCACAGAAGAAATACAATCGATAAACAGATGTGTGAAAAAATGTTCAACATCTCTAGCAATTAGAAAAATGCAAATCCAAACTACTCTATGATTTCATCTCACTCCAATCAAAATGGCAATTATCAAGAATACAAGGAACAATAAATGTTGGCAAGAATATAGGGAAAAGGGTAGACTCATACATTATTGGTGAGACTGTCAATTACAGCAACAACTCTGGAAAGCAGTATAGAGATTCCTCAGAAAACCTGGAATGGAACCACCATCTGACCTGGCTATCCCACCCCTCAGTTTATACCCAAAGGACTTAAAATCAGCATACTGCATTGACACAGCCACATCAAAATTTATAGCAGCTCAATTCAAAATAGCCAATCAATGTTTATAGCAGCTCAATTCAAAATCTATGGAATCAACCTTGATGTGCTTCAACAGATAAATGGATAAAGAAACTGTGGTATATATACACAATGGAATATTATTCAGCCTTAAAGAAGAATGAAATGATGGCATTTGCCAGTAAATGGATGAAGCAGGAGAATGTCATGCAAAGCGAAATAAGCCAATCCCAAAAAAACAAATGTCGAAATGTTTTCTCTGATATGTGAATGCTAATTCACAATGGTGAGGGAGGGCTAAGGAAGAGTATAGGTATACTCTGCATTAGGCAGAGGGGAGTGAAAGGGGATATGTAGGTAGGAAAGATAGTAGAATGAAGCAAACAGTATTGTCCTATGTACATATCTGATGAAACAACCAGTGTGATTCTTAAAAAAAAACAAAAAAACAAAAAAACTGGATTCTAGGCCCAGAAATGCTAGGATTAGAATTACCCATCTTCTACTTGCTGACCCTTGTTTATTCATTATATAAATCGAGAAAATTATATCACCTACTATATCAAACTGTTGACAAGATCAAATGATTTAAGAAAGATAAATTACTTAAAAGACTCTCTGGCATATAATAAGCCTTATGGAAGTATTACATATTTTTCCTAGATCAGAAATCATGTCTTACCAAAGTTCATATGCATGTTTGCTACAGTTGCCTAAAACCTAGAGTCCTATCATACACACAAATTATTTTTCTGATATGATTATTATGCCAATCTAATAATTTAAAAATTTGTCTGAAAATTATGACTTCCCATTCTTGTGAGAATATTTATCAATTAGTTTAAATAATTAAAGTGACACTAAAAATGCATCAATTTTTCAAAAACAGAAGAAATAAACAGATAAATCAAATGAAAAATATGCTAAATTTTGAAAATATATTCTTTTATTCAGCATTGATTATTTTGCAGCACTTTTGTCAAGAGGTATAAAAAGGAATCAAATCAAAATCCTCTTTCTTCATTAACTAATGATATATATATATGGCACGTGTCCTTGAGAAGAGGCAGAATGTACTATTATACCATTTCAAGTCACTGGTCACAAAAAGAAAAACATGTTACTACACATTGGTGCTATTTCTTGGGATACTGTATAAATAACTGCATGGGAAACACTGTTAAAAGAGCAAGACTGCCTGTGTACAAAGATTTTCTTCCTGACAGTTGCAACAGGGCAAATAAGAGAATTCAGAAAAATGAATTCCTACTAGCAGCACAGGGTTTATTCAAGTAAAGGAAGACATTGATTAAATAAATGCCATTATAGGCAAAGATGAGCTGAGACAAATGAATATATTTAGCTGAGGTTAAATTATAAACACGGGAACACACAGAATGTGAACTGCCCTATAACACTAATTAATAATTTCATAATTTATTTATGAAATTATATAACACTGGAATAATACCAGTGAACCCCCCAAATTAATTAATTCCAAATGTCCTATCATACACAGACTATGAAATGAAAACAAAATAGACAATCACCAGACACTACTTTGGCTATAGGCTCCTAGTTTCATGGAAGCCTGATTTTATTTTATTTTTTATGTTAAATACTTCATACCACCATTACTTATCATGACATTTTATTTATTTATTTGTAAACCAAGGGTAAATCAACGGTATAACTTCATTGGCCTGGAGTTTTGACAATTCAAACAGACAAGCCTACTAATTGATTTGATTATGATAATTTTTACAAATTTTATCCTGATTTTAAAATGGAAAAAAAAACACATGGAGACCACTTCATTCAAATTTTATTGGTGTAAAATTTTTGTTATTTACTAAATACTTACATAAAAAATCATTACGATTTTGAAGATGAAAAGATTGATTGGCCTAGCCTATTAATATCTATGCAATTACTGAAATGCTGTTGCTCTGAAACCCAACCAGTCTAATAAATGAAATCAGAAAAATGAATTCCAAACACAGCATGTGAAACCAGTTTAAGAAAAACTGAAACTGGTAAAAGTTCAAAGATTTCAAGGCATTGAAATTAATACTAAGGTACAAGTCATTTTAATAAGCAATAAAACATCTGAGCTATTTTGTTTTCCTTATGTATTAGTCTAAAAGAAAAGGTGATGCTTTGCTTTCAGCCCAAGCAATTCAATTTAATGGAAACTCAATTTTCATGAGATGACAAGGCCCGTACATGTAATATGCAGAAGGGAGGAAACAAACTATTAAGTTTTTTTTTGATGTCTTACTAATACATTCTGTAGTTTGATTCTCTTAGGAAATGTCTAAGATTAACAAGAAAAGAAAACATGAATAATCCAATACAAAGACTTTTCAATTCTAAAACCATTCAAACATTTATTAGCAATACATTAAGGATTTCTGGAGAAATATTACTGCATATTTTTTCCAAATCATTTAGCAGTGAAGTGTTAGTTATGGTCAATGTTGTACAGCCTCAATGTGCCAGTGTTTTTATATTTTTTTAATTTAAATCCTCTAACCACTTAAAGTAAAATTTCTCTTTAAAATGTAGAAATCCTGGCCAGGCACTGTGGTGCACACCTATAATTCCAGCGACTCAGGAGGCTGAGGCAAGAGGATAGTGAGTAAAAGCCAGCCTCAGCAAAAAGTGAGGCACTAAGCAACTCAATGAGACCCTGTCTCTAAATAAAATACAAAAATGGAGCTAGGCATATGGCTCAGTGTTTGAGTGCTCCTGAGTTCAATCTCCAGTAACTCCACAAAAAAAGGAGAAATCCCACATGATTTTAATACAGGGAGAGTTTTGTCAGATATATATGCATATTTCCTTCAAAACTTAATCACTTTGTAAGATGTTATATATTTGGATATAAGTTGTTTAAAAATTATTACAATCAAAGCTATAGCTACACTAAGCTTCTTAAAATATTTTATGTGAACTATAAAATAATATAAAATTGGTATTCAGTATATAAATTTTCCATGAGGAATATCATAAACTTAATTTTTAATAAACTTTCTACTTTTTGCCCAATGTGAATTATTCATATGTAATACATTTCCCACAATAAAATATCAAACCATGGAATCTTTAGAAGATTGGAAATATGTCTACTATATCTAATATTACACATGCATAATATATCTACATATGCACACACACATGCAAACACAAGCAATCTATGGAGAGATGCCATAATTGGTTGTCATGCAATATGCTATGTTCCAATGCATTGCAGTCATTATAAACAAACCAAAAACAGCCAGGAAAGTGTCAAATACTAGTGGTGTTTTATAAATAAAGTAAAATGGAGGCACAGGGAATGTGCACTGAATTCTGAAACCCTATCAAATAGATTTGGTTAGAATTTCATCTTGAAAATGGGAATATTTCAATAATATTTTTTATTGACACACATTCAGCAGGCTGAGAAACTTTTGATTCATTAGCTATGTGCTTCCCTGAATTTTAAGTCAGGTCAAAATTTAATGGTTTTTTTGGTGGTGATTGTTATTCTTGCTGTTTTATTTTTTATTTGTTATTTTTAGTTATATATGACAGCAGAATCTATTTTGATATATTTATATAAGCATGTATTTAGTGGTTTTATATTTGTTTATTTATTGTAATATTTGTACCCCACCTTAAGGCCCTGGATTTGATTCTCAGCACTGATAGATAGATAGATAGATAGATAGATAGATAGATAGATAGATAGATAGACAATACTCCACAGCAAAGAAAAGCAATTTTTTATTTTGATGATTACCTATATATATTTTCATTATTTATCTTTCAAGACTGGGACTGAAATGGATCAAAATTATTATGTATAACTATAATGCACTAATAAAAACATTTAAAAATAATTATTCATTTAAAAGCAACTGTGACTTCAAAAGTATGTCTACCACTTTGTGTTAATATTTCAAAGCAAGTAGGATCTGCTATTAAGTTAATGTTCCTTTCATATGAAGGTGTGAAACATGGTCCTAAATCCTCACTGCATGACAAAACTTTCCTGTGAAGTTGCATATGATTACTATTCCTCACATGACACAATAATTCCCAAATTTCTTAAAACTATACCAAACATCAAAAATTCTAGAACCTTGGGGATAAGAAGAATTTAGTCTTTCAGGCTCTTATGATACTATCTATGCAAGTATCTTGACCATATGCATCCTGTGCCTAGACTCCTTTAGTGGTGGAAAACTCTCTGCTTTTTGAGGAAGCCTTTACTAGAATCAAGTGTGGTTAAGTCGACCTTGTTACAACTTCTTTCATGAATCCTACCTAGTCCTCTGCTCTGAAAAGGCACGGAAAACTTAGAGTCAGAGGCTTTTCTGTTCTGGGCAATACATCCTTGCATATAAGACAGTCTTTGGATATTGTGATTCACATTCACATAGCCTCAGTATCTGGTTTATTCTGTCAGGGTTCAACTTATCAAATATTTATCATGAAGTATTATGTGACAGAAAAGAAATAGAAGGGAACTGCTCAGTGTGATTCAGGACATAGCCAGATAGCAGATACAAAATATATACCTGAAAGTCACACCCCCAATGACCCACCTACTCTAGCCACATCCCACCTGCTTTCAGTTGCCACTCAGTTAATTCCTATCAGGGAACTAATTCACTGATTAGATTAAGTCTCTCATAACCCAATCATTTCCCCTTTAAGCCTCTTGCATTGTCTCACACATGAGCTTCTGGGGTACACCTAATTTAAATCATAACATAACACAAGGGTTTCCTCAACACTGTACCTAAAGAAAATATTAAATTGTCTCAATAGCCCAAGAACAAAAAGAACCTTGCAGAAAAACTGTAGGTGGGTAGCCAATTCTCACAGGCCTCCAAAAATATAAGTACAGAGATACAGGATGCCTTTAAACAAAGTACAGAAGATATACTTCTATCATATATGATAAACAGATATTCTTATAACTTTCCAAATTCAGGAATTATAGAATAAAAGTAAGAATATTGACATTTATATTGTTGAATTCTAGTCCTGTTTGGTCAACAATAGCAAATACTTTCTACTTTTAAACTTTTTTCAGCTTTCTGTAGTACTAGATGGATTAAAGGTTGCTACAGGTTGAGCATATCTTATTAGAAGTGCTTTGAAGCATTTCTGATTTTGGGGTTTTTCCAAAACTATTTTGCAACATTTCAGTAGCTTATTTGGTTGAATTAACCCAACAACAAAAATCCAAAATTTTTGAGCGTCATAGGGATGCTTAACCTGTAGTAATTTCTAAAATATCCAGTTGACTTCACAGAAACCTAATTCTCTCTTTCTTTAATTCTTCATATATACATAAACATTATATTAATTAACTCATTAGAAAAATTGGTATTAGGAGATATGTTGTTTAGTTTGATATCTTTTTTCAAATATATTAAATTTGAACACAAATAGCTATCAAATGTGAAAACTAAGTAATGCCAAATTATCCTGTGTGCATGCTATTTGTCAGCCTCTGACCAGAGTTAGGATGTCTGTACATTACACTTTTGTCCCTTCTTAGTTGTTAAATGAATCATACCTATCCATCACATTTTGATGGCTCCTTGTTCCAATCAGTCGGTGCCTGTGTGCCACTCTACAAACTCTATAAAATTGCTTTTGTTGAACTCTGTTTAGCTATGATGCCATCAGAGGTTATATAAGAAAAACAACCATGAAATTCACTGTGAAGTCTCCTAAAAGGATGATGTTGAGAATGCTTGTTTGGGAGAGCCACTACACTTGTGGAATTTCTAATCTGAAATTACTACTGGGAACAATTTTTTTAGCTCAAAGAATGATTGCCTTTTTTTAAAAAACGTATGAGCACCATGAACTGGGTAACAAACTCAATTTTTCTTTTAAATTTGGCTGCTAGAAACTGATAGTTGAATCCACAAACCATACCCTATTAACCATACCACCAATATGGCTTTCCTTATTGAACTTATTCTGGGTCCCATATATGGATCCATTCTCATTTCTTTCTTGCTTGCTCTCCTTTTTGATTTCTTTAAATATTTGTAAGTCTCATTATAAAGAAGTGATAGGTTAATTACTGATGTGATAAATTAAAATACTATTTTAACCATCATGGCAGCAGTATAGTAAATGGAATTTTATAAAGGCTAGGGTTTTAGCTTCACAAAGTATCTTGGACATTCATTACCTTTCACTTTTAAAATGTGGCAATTAAAAACTAACAAACAGGCATTCTTGCCAGTAAATAAATTAGAAGATATAACAGAATAAAGCAACAATGCTCAAAAAAGAGAAATGATAAATATTATATTTTCTTCATACTATAGAAAAACAACATAGAATAATATACTAGTGTTTAAAAGAAAAACATGTTGATATTATTTAGGCTCTCTTCCTTAATTTTCCCTGTTAAAATTAAATATATATATATATATATAAAATAAACAACATTCTTAAGAGAAATGTCAGAAGTTAAGAGAATGAAAATTATACAATAAGAATTAAAGATAAATTTCTTACAATGCCTCTAGTAAATTGCTTAGAAACTTGGAAAATAAATGCCATTCAAAATGCCAAAACTATTCTCTTTTATTAGCATTAATCAAGTATTTAAAATAATAATCTTAATCTCCGAGGAAACACAAAGCACAGATTCCTTAACAATAGCTTTATTTTTGATAAGCCATGAAAATATTTCCTATTTTTCCAGTCAGAGCAAAAAAAAAAAAATTTGCATTCATTAAGATAAGAAAATCTGAAACACTAAATTATATACTATAAAACTTTTTACTTTATTGGGTTCGTTATATTCATTTAATTAAAATCAACAAACAAATAAAAAAGAAAACTTGGTCTACTCATTGTTATCCTTTTTTGGATTTTGATAAAATGCTCTGCTACCTCTTTCCAAAATATATCTCCCTATGATAGTCTCTTGATTTACATTTTCTTAAAAATTGAAGTGTTCATCATGCAGTTACTTTAATGGTAAAATGAAAAGTTCGGGGACCATTCATCATGCTGGCATGTCTTTTCTTGCAACAATTGAGATGGATTATTAAAACAGCATTTAGCAATGAGAAGAAAATATCTCCATCCGGAAAATGTGTTGTGATTTAATCCATAATTTAAAAAATATGTGTATAGTGTGTATGTAGTCCCTTACAATGTTATGCTGCTGTTTCTCCCAATCCCTTCATTTCTTCATTCATTTATCAAATATATTTGTGATATATTGTGGAGAACAAAACTAATCCATATAATATGGCCTAAATACTATGAGATGATCCCATAGTTTTGACAATACTAAGAACTGATATTAGAGAAATGAAAACTTAATGTAAGGATGAAAATGTAAGCCTTATTTGTGACATTTTTTAAAAATATTTTAAACCAGAACAGATATAAAGAAATTAGTAAGTCAGTAAGTCTTACATACAAAAGACCTAATTCAAGACAATAATTAGGAATTTATTATGAACTGAGTTCTTAGTAGGTAAGTTGAAGGGGGAAATAACATAAACCCAGTGTGTTGAGATATAATTGCTCAAACACTTGTGACCTAACAGTAACACAGGTATTTATGCCCATCCTCTTACATTTTAAAACACAGGAGCCGCTAAATAGCTTACCTGGTATATATTATTTCCATCTTAGATAATTTCAGGAAGGCTTTTCCTAGAGTGTAATCTTAGGCTCTGTGACATATAAGAATTTACATAGGGATAAAAGACAATATATAGAATTTATTTAATTATATAAGACAGGGAAATCTCTTTATTTTTTATCAACAAGGAACTACATCAGTTAAAAGACAAGATGAGAAAACTTAGGCAGCAATCATACATAATGTATAATCAAAGATTTCCTAACCCTGTCTATTAGGGTATTGAGTGCCATTTAAGAATCAAAAAGATATCTATTCTTACTCTTGTTTTCCTTTTTCAAAGAGGAAATATTTCCATATTATTGCTCTCCAAATAGTTGTCTACAGATCCTCACTTAATAAACACTACATTCTGCTATTTTACAAAGCTACCACTTGCATATATCTCAAAGCTTCACTTTGTTCATAATTCTACCTTTCAGCCTTAGCACCTGATGATTGCTTTCCTTTAAAAATGGACACAATGTAAAGATATCTTCAAATCGCCCTTATTCTCAAATATGTAACACTGTTTCATTATATCCTTAATTCAGCTAAGCACACTTGGTCCATTCTGAGTCTTGTTTTCCTGCTTCAGCTCATCACATAAAATTCTTTGTACCACATGCTGTCACACACTTTCTGCACATAAAATTCCTAGGAATTTGTGTCACTCTAAGTATTTCAATGCTGGTTGTCTATAACTGTTTCAGTTGTAGTTAAAGTTTCCCATTCATAATTATGATTTCATTAAATCTGACATTAATCTTGAATCTGTAAAATGGATCAAATATCTGAATAATATAAAGGCAAGAGATATATCATGTACAAGTTCCTTAGAAAGGCTGCACTGTGTGTTCGAAGCATGAAGTATTAACTGCACTGCACTCTGGATACAGCAGTTGCTTAGGTGTTAAAGTGACAAGCTGAAGATAAAATGGGTGGGAGTGGGTTATATCTTAGAGGCTGAGGAGGATAAATGGAAAAGTAGAGAAAGAAGAGTATAACACCCCCGGTCGTGATAATACAAATTAAAATAACAGCTAATTTTATTACATAATTAGAGATAATTCAACACTTTAAGTGTATTAATTTACTTCTCATAACTACTCTATAAATTAAGTGACATTTCAGCCCCTTTTTGTAATTATGAAGGGCACGTACAGACAAGCTGATTAACTTGTCTTAAATCACACAACTGGGATGTGATGGAGCCAGGATTTAAACTAGGCGACCTAATGCCGGTCTGTCATTCAGTCATGCTTGCTCCCCATGTGGGAAAACAGGCGGCTGCCTACACAGAATAAGCTAAGCAGACACAAGAAAGAAGGGTTAGCAGAACTGAGGCACCTCATTGATAGTATGGATTATTTTATTATTTTGCTACTCTATCTAAAAAGATAGCCTTTTAAAATCTGGTGAAAATTGATTAATGAATTATCCTGGGAAAGTATAAAAGTTCAAGCAGGTGAAAGAGTTGGAGGCAAGTTAAAATTTAATTTTGTGATTATCACTCCCTAGCTAATACTTTTTTTTTTACATAATTGTGTTTTTGTGCTTATGTTTGACATTTTTTGGCAATCCTGTTAATTAAGCAGAAGTTATCCCTGATTAATGTAGTATGAGTTATTCCCACACTATAAATAATACAGTGATTAATTGCCATATTTAAACCAGCCACCCTTTAACACACTTCAAAGATGGATTTTCTTCATTGAATTTGCTGTCATCTACTTAATAATCATACTCATGTGGAAAATATCACCTTATTTACTTCTTTTCCACAGAAAATTATATTTAAACTATTTGATATGATACTTCTTTTGCTTCACAGTCAAGAAAATTCATCACATAATTATTATAATAACCTCAGAGATTCTGCTGAATTCAGCACAATTGAAAATTTAACTGCCTTACTAAAATGTTTAATAACAATTTAGGACAACTTTATCATTGAAATATAATTTAGTCATGGGAATTGTGTTTTATTTTCATTTATTTAATTACTTTATTCTTAGTAAATAATAGTAGTTATCAAGTCCTCTCTGTTCAAGCAACTTTTCAGCCTTTAGGTACTAATAGGATTATAAAGAAGAGCCTTTTGTTGCTAAAAATACTGCTATTATTGAATAATTTTTGTGGAAATATGAGAAGGAGCTAGAATATGTCTTCATATATTATTTCAGTTCAAAAGATTACATCATCACCCTGTATAAATAGTAAAGAAGATTAAGTTGACTTACATGTTGATGCTGAGAATTTCCTTTCTCATATTTATTAAATTGTGTAGATTTTTAAAATAATTTAGTCTTTTTAGAGATGTTTTAATGATATTCCAAACTACTACATTCAGGATGCAAGTTCTTTCAGTTGATAGTGAATTACTACCAGTTTATCACTCATTATCTTCATCATGAGCATTTCTTAACTACCAAATCCTTCTTTACTATCAAAAGTTTAGAATTTAAGGTAAAAAGCCAATTCACTTCATCCAAAGGTGTTAGTCATCCTGCTATGTCACACTAGGGTCACAGGGAATTTTGAGTGTTGTTCAGTTCTAAATAAAACATTTCAAAGAATACAGAAAAATGTGCAATATGTCTTGTGATATGCAACCTATTGATGAACAAGAAGAGATATAGGTATAGGTCCTCTGAAGAGAAAACCTGAGTTATTTCTTCTCCAATCATTACCAATTACAGGCTGACAAAATTTTATGGAGGATTATCTAGAATAAATGAAGTTTATTGTGGCTCAAGACAGATTTCTAGAGAAGTATAAACTTTTATAAGACTGCTTGATTTTATTTAATTTATTTCAGCAATGGGATATCACAGGAAACCAAAATGGTACCTGCCATCCTGGGCAATATCATCCTGGGCAACTGAAACAACCTGAGCTTCACAGGTCTTCAGATGTGTGGAAGACCCCAGGCCTTCTCAAATGTTTACAGAGTAGTTTTTCCTTTCCATCTGTCTTTTTCTCTTCTGCAAATTATGAACAATGTAATATTTCCACTTAATTAGTTTAATTAATTGTGTTCTTCTCGTTTTGCAAATTTGCATCTTGTCTTTATCAATATTGAATATATATGGGCTAATGTACTTCTTGCTGAATAATTTAATGCCATAGTTCACTCTTACAACCAAATAGTCTATAGTTAAATTTCATTCTAGAATGCTGATGTATTATCAAAAATTAATTCAGATTTTTAAAGGAAAATAGCATATAAATAAGATTATGTATAAGAAATATTACTTCCTGCATTTACGTATATGTCATTGGAACAAAACACCTTTCCCCTGCTTAAAACTCTCTAGTGGATTCCTATCAAATAATGTTTAAAATCATTTTATGTCTATCATGTTCTTTATGAACTGATTCTTGGCAAGGTCTCTAATGTCTGCTCCTAAAATTCTCCACTTCACTGATCCACTTGAGGCATACTACTTGGCTATTGCAAAAACCCACCAAACTCTTCTAAGAACACACTAACATGTTCTTGCATGCTATTTCTCTCTGCCTATAATGTCATAGCTAGCTCACAAAATCATGTCACTGAGATCTCTAAGAATTATTTACATTTCTTTATATGTGTATTTCTCATCTGTCTTATTCAAAGTGAACCCTCCACTCCAGTTAATGCTGTTCCAAGGCATCACTGTCTATTCCTATTCTGCTTAGTTATTTTTGTTTCACTTTCCACTGCTTGACATTAAATTAAATACTCTGTCTTCCTATTTTAGATAATGCTAATAATTCTTCAGGGATAGGCACACTACTGAATATGCTTGTAACTAGGATGGTATGATCACAAAATCATTATCAAATTCTTTGAGTCTACGCACTTTTAAATAGATGCTGTGTGTATAATATAGCACTAGATTAGGATTTAAATTTGATTTTTTAAACGATTATGTTTATAACTTCCAGACAAATATATAAATGAATCAATCCAATAAATTTTATATTATACTTTTATATTTTATATGCTACCACTAGAAAGGCTACAGCCGAAAATTATAAAGAGTGGGTTTGTCATCACTGCAAAATTCTCCAAAGGAAAATGAATTTTCCAGTTGAGTGCCTTTTGTGCCACTTTTTTATCTACTTTTTTTCTTTTTTTTTTGAACAGGGAAGTTAAAGGCTCTACAATGCAGACATTCCTATAAACCCCAAGAATAAGTTATATCCTAAGAATGTACATTTGAGCCAATTAACAACTTAATATTTCATGATGCTATACAATAAAGACTAAGAAACAGATGGAATTCCTTTTTTATATTTTCAGAGAAAACATTATATTTTAAGTATTTAAGTAATTAAAAGAAGCATAATTTCTTTTAAATTTTCCAAGTATCTTTTCTGATAATTACTACTATTGACCATATATATAACCATGATAATTAATATCCTAAAATGGTTCTGAGAAAGCTTTTCTTCTTCAATTGGAAGCAGCTATAAATAATTACTGACTCTTTGAGATATATATATATTTTTGGTACCAGGGATTGAACTCAGGGGTACTCTACCACTGAGCCACATCCCCAGCCCTGTTTTGTGTTTTATGTAGAGACAGGGTCTCACTGAGTTGTTTAGCACCTCGCCGTTGCTGAGGCTGGCTTTGAACTCGCAATTCTCCTGTCTCAGCCTCCCTAAGTGCTGGGATTACAGGCTTGAGCCACCGCGCCTGGCTACAGATATATTTTTAAGTAAAAAAGGAAAGAGGAAATTTCATGCTATCTTCTTCCTCCCAAGCTTTACTCATTCAATTTCCTTTTCTAACTTTTACTCAACTTTAAGAAAGAGCTGAAGAACTATTCCAAAAAGTTATTACTTCATGAACCTGCCACCATCACCAAACAAGACCAAGTATACCACATAATACTTCAATCAGCATCCAGTTCTTACTGCCTCTATAAAGTCATCAATACAGTTTTGTTGTTTTGGAAATAGAATGTTCTCAAAAGTTCATGTGTTCAAAGTATACTCCCCAAACATATCAATGTCCAAAGGTGGGGTTTTCAGGACATGATTGGATCATGAATGCTGTAACCTCATCAGATTAATCCATTTGATTGATTAATAATTTGAACGGACTTCTAGGTGTTAACTAAGCACGTGTGGCATGGCTGGAGTAAGTACGCTACTGTTGGCATGGCTTTGGGGATTATATTTGTTTTGGACCTCTTCCCTCCTCTTTTCTCTCTATTCCCAAATACTACAAGATGAGAAGCTTTCCTTCACAACCCTCTCCTACCATGATGTTCTGCTTTACCTCAAGCCCCTAAAAAACAGAGTAAGCCAAACGTGGACTGAGACCCCTGAAACCATGAGTTAAAAATCAAGCTTTCCTTTTTTACTTTTATAAGTTGTTTTTGTCAGATATTTTTGTCACAGTAAAGAAAATATAACACAAATGCCCATGTTGTTTGAATTTTATTTTGCCCTGACCTTAATTAAGTAGGGTTGACATCCAGTTCCCATTAGGTAATAATCATAGTTATTCATCTATTTCCTGATTCTTTCTCAAAGTATTCTCCTCTATATCTACACTTCAGTTACACCTCAAAGTAGATTATTCATCTTCTGAGCTATGGGTAAGAGTTAGTTCTAGGCGGTCTAAATCATATTTTGTTCCACTTATATATTAAAAGGTAATAAGAATCAAATGGATCTAATAGATATCTAAGAAATATTTCATCCCAAAACAGTTGAATTTCCCTTCTCAGCAGCTCATGGAACCTTTTCCAAAATGACCATACTCTAGGTCACAATGTAAGTCTTAGAATATATTTAAAAAATCAATATAATCTATGCATCCTATTGGATCATAATGAAATAAAACCAGAAAGCAAGAGAAATATTAGAATCACATAAAAACATGGAGACTGAACAATACCCTTTAAAATGAAGAATGGATTAAAGAAGAAATAAGAGTAGAAATTAATAGATTTGTAGAAATAAACAAGAACAGAGATACAACATATCAAATCTCTGGGAGAGTATGAAAGCAGTTCTAAGAGGAAAATTTATGACGTTGTGTGCCTATATTAAAAGATATATATAAAAGATATATTATTAGAGAGATCCCAAATAAATAAGCTTATGCTTCACTCCTAGGCCTTAGAAAAAAAGGAAGAGCAAACTAATTCCCAATCCAGTAAAAGAGAAGCCTTCTATGTTTTTATTTTATCCTTTTTTTGTTGTTTTATCTTACTTTTTTTTGTCTCCATATTGCCATTTTTTATTTTCTTTAATTTTAACTTATTTTTTCAGTTTTTCTCAAACATCATTGTATGGTATTGTATCATTCTTCACTTTTAAAATTATGCATGATTTTGCTGTATGCAAGTGTGTGTGTGTGTGTGTGTGTGTGTATGTGTGGGGTTGTGTTCTCACTGAATAGATATGAGTGTGTGTGCGTGTGTATATATATATATATTTGTGCATATATATATATATATTTCATGTAACTTTACTTACACATTAATAATTCTCACTTACACCTGCTCATTAGTAAGCTTAAACAAGAGTTAGGTGAAATGCAATTATATGAGGGTTTAAGTTGTTTTGATCTTACATTTTCTCATTGGTTCATACCTAGGTTCTGGGTTCTCCTACCTCCCCGTCTTCACTTTCCTCCCCAAGTAACAGAAAAATTTTCCTGTTTCATCCTCTCTTTCTCTTTTTATAATTACTTTATGTTAATACATTATTCCCTAAAGTTGACACTTGGTCCCTTTCTCCTGCCTTTTATCTGATCACTTTTTCAAACACTTCAAAATGTCTCTAGTCTTTCTAACCTATTTTCTCTGATATAAGAAACTGTAATTCCACTAAAAATAATAGAAATGATATAGATTATGAATTTCTACTCCATTCAAGTTATTGTGATTATTGGTACAGTGGACAACATAGTCGACACTTGCTGTCATATGTGTGATACAATTCACAGTTTTTATTACTGGTACTGTTAAATGCTAACCCTACCATTCCTATATAGTTAGTGCATAGATGTCAAAGCAGACACTGGATATTTGTTTTAAGACTGCATATCTGTTCATGACATTAATGCCATTTCTGGCTTCCTCATCCCTCAAAGATGGGCTGGAAAGAGATTAAGACACTTCGAGATTACAGATAGCTAGGCTTGGTGGCACACACTCGTAATCCCATCAAGTAGGTGGGATGTGGCAGGACGATTGCAAACTCAAGGCCAGCCTCAGCAATTTAGCAAGACCCTGACTTACAATAAAAAATGAAAAAGGACAGAAGACTCAACTCTGTGGTAAAGCACCTCTACAATCCCCAATACAAGAAAAAAGTTATAGAGAACAGACATCCTACTGCTGAGAAATACTTGCATATCATGCAAACAACAGGGAATCTCAGCCCTCACACAATCTAGCCCCATTACAGATTTAACATTAGTCCAACTCAAAGAATTGAGGAGACGAAACCAAAACCAATAAGCAGGACCCAAGGAGGAACATTAGAGGCGGTCTTCAGATCCCACCCCTTGACTGCTACTCATGTGTCAAAACCAAAGAGACATCACAGGACAAATAAGCTAATTAGACACAAAAGGATAAGTATAAAAAAAGAGGAAGATAAAAACATCTCAACTGATGCACAAGTTTAAAACCTCTGAAAACATGAGGAGACAGGCAAACAAATCTCCCCACAAAATTTATAATCAATCCCCCAACAAAGAATCCCACATGAAGTGGATAGAATTCCAGAGAAAGATTACAAAAAACTAATTAGTAATATGTTCAATGAACTAAAAAGAAGATCTATGAAATGAAGTAAGACAGCAAATACAGGAGAAGAAAGACCATTTTAATAAATAGAAATAGTAAAAAATAAAATATCAGAACTCCCAGAAATGAAAGATAAAATCAATAAAGTTAAAATTTACTTGATAGCTCTGCTAACCGATTAGATTGCATAGAAACAGAACTTCAGCCCAGGAAGACAGAAATTTAGTCCTTGAAGCCAGGGTATATGAACTTGAGTATACAGAGTGCAATAAAGGAGAAAAATGATAGAATGTGATCAGAATATACAAGAACTCCAGGACCACATCAAGACACCAAACCTGAAAAAAATGGGATAGAAGAAAACATGGAGGTACAAGCTAAAGTAATTAAGAACATTTTCAGTGAGATACTTACAGAAAAACTTTCCCATATCAGAAATGAGATATACATCCACATACAGAAAGCATATAGGACCTAAAATTGATATAATCAAGTGAGAAGCTCTCCAGGATACACCATAATCAAAATGCCTCATGTAGAAAATAAGGAAAGACTATTAAAATCTGCAGGAGAGAAAAATAATGTCACCTTTAGAGGCAAACAAATAAGGCTCACATCTGATTTCTCAATTCATACCCTAAAATAAAGGAGGTCATGGAATGCAATATTCCAAGTTCTAAAGGAAAACAATTGCCAGGTCAAGTTATTAAATCCAGCAAAGCTAAGTTTCAAACTGAGGGGAAAATAAAAACTTTCTATGACAAGAATAAACTAAAAGAGTTTATGACCACCAAGCCAGCACTATAAGAAGTATTCAAAGATATACTGCACAAGGGGAACTCAAAAACAAATCCCAAGTTCTCAAAGAGAGGAAGATCAATAGAAGAGGAATCTACTGAACAAGAATCAAGATAGTATTAAATACAGCAAAAAATCAAAGTGCCTGGAAACCACACACATATACATACCAACACTAATTGTTAATTGTCTTAACTCCTCAATTAAAAGGCACAGATTAACAGAAAGGATCAAAAAATAAGATTGAACTATAAGCTGTTTAAAAGAGATTCATTGTTTAGGCAATAGACCCACAGACTAAAGATAAAAGGATGAAAAAATTATTCCATGTAAACAGACTTTCAAAAAAAAAAGCCAGAGAAATTGTTATCATATATGACAAAGCAGATTTAAAGCAAAAATTAATCAAAACAGATAAAGGCCACTACATCCTGAGAAAGGAAAATTTTAACAAGAAGATACAACAGTAAATATATATGCCCCAAAGTTCATCACACCCAATCAATACATTAAAAAAAATACCCCATGATATCAAATCTCAGATAGAATCCAATACACTAATACCGGGTGATTTCAGTATACCCTATCATCAATAGACAGGTCATCAAAACATAAAATCAATAAAGATTAATAAAATTATGAATCTAATGATCCTAAGAGACCTCCACAAAATATTTCACACCAAATTAGCTGAATTTGCCTTCTTCTCAGCAGCTCATGAAACTTTTGCCAAAATAGACCATATTCCAGGTCACAATATAAATCTTAGCAAATAAAAAAAAATCCCTATAATCTCATGTATCTTATCAGATCATAGTAGAATAAAACTAGAAATAAGAAGAAAGAAAGATAATAGAAACCACAAAAAC
Source organism: Xerus rutilus (assembly GCA_028644305.1). Lineage (NCBI taxonomy): Eukaryota > Metazoa > Chordata > Mammalia > Rodentia > Sciuridae > Xerus > Xerus rutilus. The sequence continues at coordinate 53,836,044 of CM053408.1, forward strand.
ACATGGAATTTAAACAATGTTCTCTTAAATGAAGAATGGATCAAAGAAGAAATGAAAACAGAAATTAAGAAATTCTTAGAAATAAATGAGAACAGAGATACAACATAAAAATCAAAATATTTGGGACAGTATGAAAGCAACTCTAAGAGTAAAATTCATAGCACTAAGTGCCTCCATTATAAAAGTGAAGACATCCCAAATAAATAAACTAATATTCCACCTGAAGGCCTTGGAATAGAAGAACAAACAAACTGAAAAATCAGTAAAAGACAAGAAATAATTGAGATCCAAGCTGAAATTAATGAAATTGAGAATAAAAAGTTAATATACAGAATCAATGCAACAGAGTTGGTTTTTCAAAAAGACATATAAGATTGATAAACTCTTAGCCAAACTAACCAAAGAAAGGAGAAAACTGAAATCAATAAAATTAGAAATGAAAAAGGCAATATCACCACAGACCCTTCTGAAATCCAGAGGATAATCAGAAACTATTTTGAGAACTTATGTCCAATAACCTGGAAAATCTAAAAGACATGAACAAATTTCTAGACACATGACCTGTCCAAATTGAACCAGGAAGATACAGACATCCTAAATAAACCAATATTGATTAATGAAATTGAAACAGCAATTAAAAGTCTTCTAAAAAAACAAGCCAAAGACCAGATACATTCTCAGCTGAATTCTACCAGACCTTTAAATAAGATCTAATACCAATCTTTTGAAAATTATTTCAAGAAATTAAAAGGGCAATGCAAATCAAAATTACACTAAGATTTCATCTTACTTTAATCAGAATGGCAATTATCAAGAACATAAATAATGATAAATGTTGGCAAGGATGTGGGGAAAAAGATAAACTTGTATATTGCTGGAGGGTCTGCAAACTGGTGCAACCACTCTGGAAAGCAATATTAAGATCCCTCAAAAAACCAAGAATGGAAACACGATATGATCCAGCTATTCTACTCCTTCGTATTTATCCCAAAGAACTCAAATCAGCATACTATAGCAATAAGTCACCTCAATGTTTATAGTAGTACAATTTACAATAACCAAATTCTGAAATCAACACAGACTCCCATCAATAAATGAATGGATTAAGAAACCGTGTTAGCTATACACAATGGAGTTTTTCTCAGTCATAAAGAAGAATGAAATTATGACATTTTCTGGTAGATGAATAGAAATGGAGAATATCATGCTATGTAAAATAAGCCAGTCTGAGAAAATTAAGGGTTGAATGTTTTCTCTCATATGTGGAAGGTAAAGTTAAATACAGGAAAAAAGTAAGAGAGAATCATATATCATAAAGATATCTGGAAGATCAATAGAGTAGAAGAAACAGATCTAGAGTGAGCGAGGACAGATTGAAAAGGGAAGGAATGAAGAATAATTTTTTTAAAAATCATTCTATGTATGTAAATATACATATGTGTGTGTGTTTGTGTGTGTATGCATGTATGTATAAATATACACCAGAAAATTCACTTTCCTGTATAAGTACAAAGAACCAATCAAAAATAAATAGATGAGCTAAAGGAAGATTAATTTAACAGAGGAAGGCGAAAGTGGGGGAGGGAGGGAAAGAGAGAGAACATGAACTGAAATTGGATTCCATGCAAGCATGATTTTGTAGGGATGAACTCATCTATTATGTATAACTATAATGCTCTAATTTTAAAAAAGTAATTAAGAGACAGTTACAGAAGAAATAAAAGAGGAAGATTAAACTCTTAGCTTCACTACTGTTAAACTGAGTACAGTACAGGTTTTATCTGTGACCAAAATGGGCTCACAACATACCATACTGGAAAATGATAGTTTATCAATATTGTCAATATCAGGAAAGACAATTCTAAGCCTATCCCAGTGTTGTAGAGACTGAGCCTTTCAGCTCTCTGGAAACTCCCTAACCCTGTGAAAGAAAGAAAGAAGACAGGAGAGCAGACGGTGGAGAGCATGTTTATATCAGTTTTTTCCTCCAAAATTATTAAACAGATAATGTTTCTGGTTAATAATAATCTTTCTTTATTTTTCAGAAGCTCCTCATAGAATTGAGGACAGTGAAATGGAGGTTTCCCATTGGAAGGATCTAGTTAGTGTTTTGATTGTACCAACAATAAATAACCCAATGTCCTTTTTTGAAAGAGTAGATTCTAGGTCAATAAATGGTACCATTATCATTTAATAAGCAAGACAGAAACACAGATGATGCCTTTGACATTTTTCTTCCTTGCTGTGTTTACTCAATCACTAGCAATTCATCATTACTTGGTCTCATATTTAAATTTTGAATCTGAGCTGGGGTTGTGGCTCAGTGGCAGAGTGTTTGCCTTGCACATGTGAAGCACTGGGTTTGATCCTTAGCACCACATAAAAATAAAATAAAACCCAATAAAGATATTGAATGCATCTATAACTAAAAAATATTTAAAAAAAATTTTTGAATCTGTTTTTACTGCTTTCTACCCAAGCTACCATCATCTTCCTCCTTTTACACTCATCGATTTATGTAATTAGCCCTTTCCAGTCTTTCCTCTACACTGGAGCCTGGATAACATCTCAGAATCCCAAATAGAATCAAGTATTCCCACCACTCCCTGTCTGTCCTCTGGCCTTCAGCATCCTTTAAAGATTTTAAGGGTCTGTTTTGCACCTGTCATACTCCATTATATTTGGTCCGCTAGCATTTCTGGCCTTCTCTCAGCTTACTGCATTCACCAATCCCATTCTGCCCCAAGGTCTCTGAATATGCTTGGTATGGTCACTTATTCTTCAGATTCCAGCCCAGTCATTGCTTCCTCAAAGAAGCATACCTACCACCAAGTCTACCTCAGAATCTTCTAATATACAATGTATATTGGTCCATTCATTTACCCTTTTACCATGTACAACTATAATTTTATAGTTTTGTTAATTATTTGATTAACACTCACTCATTTAAGACAATAGAGGCCACAATGGTTTATGACATAACAATTTTTGAACACTATAATTTCTAGTGCTGAATACAAACCTAGCATTCAAATACACTGTTGAATGAGTGGACCACAGATGATTATTGTACCTTTACCTTTCTGTTACAGTTATAAAACCTACTATAATGTGCTTTTGACAGTAGATGGTTTATATTTTCCATATATGAATCCACATTATTTATAAAATATATTTATTTACTTGCTATTTACTACACTTACTAATATCAGTAGTTTTTATATTAAATACAATAAACAAAAACAAATCCAAATCAAAGATAATAAAGCCATTTGTTTCAGATAGCCCAGTGTATTGTCTTTGGTATTGTGTTTCAGAGCATGTTGCTCTCAAGTCACTTGTATAGAGCTTCTAAAATTTGTTACATATATTTATACTTAGGATTTTTAAAGCCAAATTTGAAATGTTATTTACAAAGGCATAATTATCATATGTTATTTTTCTCTTATGAAAAGGGAAAACTATTTAAGAACTATCACATTACCAATATAAACTTGAAGACAATTATTTTTGCACTTTAAGCATTATGTTTTTGCTATGAGTTTTATGCAATTTAGTCTACATGAGATAACTGTAAATGAACATAATTTGTTAACCATAAAATGCTTCAGGAATGTGAGTTATAACTAATAGTATCAGCTATTTATGTTAGGATATACCACTAATGGTTGATGTAAATAAATTTTCAATGAAAAAGTTTATAAATAGAATTTGCTTTTTATTTTTAAGAAGTCACGGAAGTACTTAACATTATGGACTAAGGATGACTCAATTACCTTATCATTTTCCTTCTCAATGTGAAATAAAGCAGACTGGCCCATGCCTGTAATCCCAAAGAATTGAGAGGCTGAGGCAGGAGGATAGCAAGTTCAAAGCCAGCCTCAGCAACTTTAGTGAGGCCCTAAGCAACTTAGAGAGACCGTGTCTCAAAATAAAAATAAGTAAACAAAAAGGGCTTGAGATGTAGCTCAGTGATTAAGCACCCCTGGGTTTAATCCCTGGTACCCAAAATAAAAGTTAAATAAAAATAAGGCAGAGTAAAAAGCAGGTTCTGACTATACTAACATACCTATCATTTAGGATATCCAAATATATACAAATGAGAAACTCTTTATGAATCTATAAATGCTGAGACACATTTCCATGTCAAAACAATAAACTTTTGAGATTTTAAGTTAACATTTTAATTTTCATCATAAAATATGGAATTTAGTGAGGCTTCCTGTTATATAAATATCAGTCTTGGATGTAACCCTATCAACATTTAACAATGAAAATTAAGACTACACAAACATGTTACTAATAAAAAATACATCCAAAAATTATTTCCAAGAAGTTTCTATACATCACACTATAGAGTAATGCTCAAGATAAACCCTAGAAACACTGAGGTATTCCCAAAGATAGGCTCCTTTTAGACTAAATGTCCACAATCAATATTGGCCTGTGTGCCAGCTTCTAGAATAGCTCAGAACTGTCTCAGGTGCCATTAGTCACATGTAGACTCAGCATTAGCCCCCCCCCCCACCTTGCCTTCTGTCTCTACCTGAGATTTAACCTACTGCTCCATCCCACAACTATTATCTGAAGGAAATATCTTTTTTGTTCATCTTTTGGTTTTGTTTATGTAGTAGTTATGCCAGAAAACTTCAAAATTGCATTAATACAGCATATATTTGTCTTGCTTTCATATCCAGGTTACTGAGGGCCACTGGAGATTATCACAAAAGCTTTGCAAGTTTCTGCCCCTACAGATTCATTGTATGCAGCACAAGTGTTGAATCTTCAGGGCTATCTGATAATCCATCTCGGTATCTCTAGTTAGCCTACTCTTCTTACCTGAAGAGCAGTTGCTCTTAACTTTTATCTTTCTGATAAAGTCTTAGCTTCCCACAAGGTATTATCTCAGACAGTAAATTACATTATACTTTATTGAGAAAATAGATAGCATGATGCAGTGGCGTTCTCAAATAAATAATGTACTCTAGTTGGTGAGTTTACTTATTTATGATGCCAAGACTGTTATTGCTGGTCTCAGGGCAAAGCTATTTCTTCTACTAACCAAATGATCCATTATTACTGTATTATTATATATTTTCCATCTCTATTGTAAGCTTATTCTCATCTATTTTATATGAATTTAATATTCTTTAATTTATTGTTATATTTAAAAATGTCCTCTGACAACCTGACAGCCTCTTCTAGCATGCTCTTCACTGCTGTTGATACCACCTCTGGTTTCTTAAAATGCATTTATCCTTTAAAACATTAAAATCCGTTTCTTCAACATTATTACAATGAAACAACTATCACTAATATCACCAGTGTCTCCCAGGTGTATTTATTTAGCAAAATAAACAATCGCTTTTCAGACTTTTCACCTTTTGGTTTCTAAGATAGGACTCTCTCCCACTTTTCCTGCTGCATCTCTCAGCCTATCCTTTTAGAATCCATTACAATCACTTTCCATATGCAAACTTTATAAAAGTAGCATTCCCAAGACACAGTTGTTGTCACTTGTTGTTGTTGCTATTGTTTTAAAACTTTGACCACTTTTTCTTACTTTTAATTATATTTCATCTTTCTGACCTGGAAAGTACACTGGCATGACAAATTCAAGTTCTTCTAAATTTGAATTTAGGATTCTTCCTCCACCTCTATCACCACTCAGATTATCAATGTCTTAGCGGGCCTTGAAGTTCTATGAGCTGTATCACTATATCACCCTAACATACACATAATCTCAGGTAGAGACAGAAGGCGGGGGGGGGCTAATGCTGAGTCTACATGTGACTAATGGCACTTGTTTAATTTCTGTACAGTTTATGTTAAACCCACTAACAAACAACAAAAACATAGGGGATACTATGTTAAGGGCACATAAACCCCATGCCCCCTATCAAGAAACTCACAAATATTTAGTACAATAAAGTGCACTAAATGCAAAAATATACATGTGTATAACAAATGAGAAAATACAGAACATCAGAAGCAACACAAAGAAATGTTCTTTTGGACTGTCAACAGTAAATTTCTGAAAGTAATGACCTCTGATTTGGGCATGAAGGTCACATAAGATTTGTTTCACTTAACAAAGGAAAAGAGGACATTAATTACAGTCAAAGCATACAAGTGCAAAGCGATA
>CM053408.1:53842688-54004947 GCA_028644305.1 Xerus rutilus
TGTGTGCATTTTTTTGAAATCAAATAATTAAGCTTACATCACTGAGTATTTGATAGTAACAATGTAATGCTGGTGTTTAAATTTGATTTTTGAGATCTTTTAAGACTAAAGAACTGAAATTTACAAGGCTAAGTGGGCTATTATTATCTTGAAATTACTTATTATTTTTATAAGCTATAAATTTATACTCCACCTATTTGTAAAGAGAATTTGAGGTGGCAATGCTGCATTTAGTGTCCATATGACCTCATGAAATATTTTTATATGCAGACTTTTTTCGTATTTCTGAATATAGGTTTTGACCTACTTTTTAGTTGAGTCAAGACGTTTTTATCCTAAATCAATGTGTTTCTCCTTATATATTGCTATGTGGAGACTCCACATATATTAAACCATACGTTAATGTTCATTATCATATCTGAGATACCACATATAAAATAGGTTTTATCTCTCACAGTGCAAAACAGAAAATGAAATACTGAAATATCTTGAAATACCTAATCACTTTCATAATGTTTTATTTTACTCTTTCCTTTTCCATATAGCACTTACCAAGATTTGTGTTTACATAACTGCTTATACAGTCATTCGTTCAATATCTGTCTCTTCTAATGGAATGTCAGTTCCATGAAAACACAGATCTATAATACAGTGCACAAATAAATATTACTAATATTGGTTGTGCATTAATAATGAGGCAGGAACAGTGTTAAGTACTTTAACTGCATTAACTTGTTTAATCCTCCTAACAGTCCTAAATAGGGATTATCATTATTATTTGCACTTAGCACACGAAATACAAAGAAGTTAATTACTTAGCCCAAAGTCCAATTGCTGGGAAGTTTGGAGGCCTCTCTTCATGCTCAGGCAGTTCTCCAGCTCTGGCGTTCATGCTTTCAATCCACCATGTTCTCTGGCTCAGGAAAGAGCAGGCTTAGAATCAGACTGCTTTTTGTAAATGCTGGCAACACTCCTTATTAACACAGTGACTTTGCAAAAATTACTTAATTCTCTGTTTCTTTTTGGGGAAAAAACATATAGTAACTACTACAAATATTAATGATAAAATCAAATGAGTCATGATACAAAAACAACCAATTTCTAATACCATGCTTGCTTCACAATATTAGAATAAATGAAGGTAAAATTACCATAAAAATGTAGTACATTCTTCCTCATTTATTTTTTGTTGCTTCTTTGCTTACTTTTTAAAATCTATTGCCAAATTGCATATAGTCAGATCTTTCAAATAAAGGTATTAAAAATGTAAACGTGGGCTGGGGTTGTAGTTCAGTGGTAAAGCACTTGCCTAGCATGTGTGAGACACTGGGTTTGATCCTCAACACCACATAAAAAAATCAATTAATAAATAAAATAAAGGTATTGTGTCCATCCACAACTAAAAAATCATTTTTAAATATGTAAAGCAACTCCTAGATGTAAACACAGGAGTTTGATTTTATGACCTACAATTATGCAGTTTCTCAGATGTGACAACAAAAGTATATCAACAAATGGAAAAAAAACAGATAAACTGAACTTCATCAAATTAGAAAACATTATGCAGTGAGGAGTATCATCAATAAAGTGAAAAGACCACAGAATGAATGGAATTCTTGCAAATTACAATCTGATTAGGAATTTATAGAGAATACATAAAGAACTCTTTAACAACAAAAAGACAGATTTTTTAAAATGTTGCAAAGAAGAAAAAAAAATGTTGCAAAGAATTTCGGTAGCTCTTTCTCCAAGGAAGATATACAAATGGTCAATTACATACATAAAAAGAAGCTCAATATAATGAGTCTTTAGAGTAAAGCAGATCAAAACTTAAATGAAATACCACATCACATTCAAATGGAGGGTTAATATTGAGAAAAAGAGGAAGGTAATAATAAGTATAAGTGAAGACATGGAAAAATAGGAGCCTTCACACATTACTAGTGGGAATGCAAAATGGTGCAGATATTTTGAAAAACAATTTGGCATTTCCTCAGATTGTTAAACACAAGTTTGGTATAGTACCCAGCAATTCCATTCCAAGTAGAAGGTAAGAGAACTAAAAATCTTAGGCTACTATAAAACTTGCTCACAAATGTTCATATCAGCATTGTTCATAATAGCCTAAAAAGGAGAAACAATTCAAATGCCTTTCAGCTATTGAATGGATAGACAAAATGTGGTATATCTATTGTAATCCATTATTTGGCAATAAAAAAGAATAAAGTACTGATCCATTCTTTGACATGAAAGAACCTTAAAAATATTTTAATATCTGGAAAAATTGTCACGAATGACTACATATTATATTAGTCTAATCATATTAACTCTCAAAATCAAGAAAATCCCTGGAAATTATAAGCACTGCATGGTTTCCAAGGACTAGAAGATGGGGTAAATGGAAAGTGACTACAAATGGATCTGAGTTTTCCTTGGGAAATGATTAAAACGTTATAAAGTGAGATGGCTGTGATAGTTGCACAATCTCGTTAATATACTGAAAATTCACTGAACTTTACGCTTATAGATAATTTTCTGATGTATGTATTTTATATATTAATATATTTGTCATTAAAATACAAAGGAGACCAGTTGTAGCTGCAATACTTACAGTAACTACATCTGTGACTATGTATTATTCATTCTTGGTTTCAGTTTCTACTATACAAATACTTCAGACATATTTAAAATCTCTTCTGGCTCTGAAATTCTAATCACAATAAAATAATATGGTTCGCCCAACTGCAAATTATATAATTATGTATTTATGTACAAACACAAGCATGGATGTAGTCTTACGTATGCACATATTCATACATATGGTATATGTTATGCATACCATATATATGATTAGTTGTTGTTATTCTATTTAACCATTTTACAATATGAAAAATATAATTAAAATTCCTCAATTTTATATTTTTATAAAGTTTCTCAACAGAATTAATTAAAATGTCAAAAATATCTTTGTTAGGAATGAGAATACAATTAATATTTAACCCCATGTATTGGATTTGACTATATAATCATCTTTTCAATATGATTGCAGGTTGAAAGGACAACAGAGTGGGTTCATGTGATAAAAGGCTCAACAGCTGTTAGTGGATAGAAAGGCTGCAATTAAGGGTTTGCCTGCAGGTTGCTGGGAGCAGATTGAGGGGTCTGGGGTTATGGGTTCAACGTGGGAAGAGCAAAGGCAATTGAGAGAACACAAATACTAACTTAGCTCACTTCACAATTATAGACAGTCCTGCATGTTCTTAGGGTTATTATTAGGAACCAGTATTCTGTATTCTATAAATTGTAGAAGATTGAGCTAAATCACAGAGTTGTCAACAAAGTACCCAAGAATCTTTGTTTAAATGTGTGTTTACTTATTTCTCATGAAAATGAAACTTAGATGTTGCACAGAAACTGGATGAGCAGTAGTTTGGTTTCAAGATATTATTACTCTAATTTTAAATGCCAAAAGTACAAATGAACAATATCAATAATAAATAAAGTTTTGAGTTTTAATGTAATTTATGAAAATATCTGATGCTTTTATTATATTCAAGTAGTTACCCTTTAAGTATATGAAGCAGTTACTACTAGTGAGTAACACGCTTATTAAATGAAGTTTTTCTTTTAATGTCACTGTTCAATAATATAGATGAAAATCTAGAAAACATTATGTTTTGGATCTTAAATGTCCTCCAAAATCCATGTGCTTGGTCATCAGCTTGTGGTGCTCTCAGAGGTAATGAACTTTAAGGAGGTGGGGCCTCATAGAAGGAAGTTAGGTCACTGACAGCATGCCACTCTCAGCAATATTGGGACCCCAATCCCTCCAGTCTCTATCTCTTTGCTTCCTTTCTGACACAAGATGAGGAACATCCTCTGCCACATACTCCTTACCATAATGCTTAGCCTCATCACAGGCCCAAAAGCAACAGAGCTGGCTGACCGTGTACTGAAACCTCTGAAACTATGAGCCAACTCCCTTAAGTTGATTTTCTCAGACAATTTATCACAGTGACAGAAAGATGATTAGCACACACTCATTATAAAATTATGTGCTTCCGTTTCTCCTCCATCCTTCTCCCTCATCTGCATAATTCCCACTCCTAGCTCCACCATGAAAGATAACCATTCCAGAACTTTATGTATGCATGAGGAAACATAAATATAGGTTATCCTCTTCCTCATGTTTTAATTAAAAGTTTCCAGATACTCACTGATCTGCATCTTATTTTATTCACATTAAAGTATTTTTATAGATGTATTTACATGAGTACATAGAAAGATATTCCATCTTTTCAATAATTATGTATTATTTTACTGTTTATTATGACTTAATGTGTTTAACCTTTTAGATACATTAAGCCTATTGCTATTTCAAAAAGTTCTACAACTGAGTGTTTTGGCATACTTTATTCTGTCTGTATTCCAGCAAATCTGTAAAATCAATTTCCCAAGCATCTAGAGCATTATTTACATTTAAATGTATCCCTGACATCCTAAATCAGTTCTGGGATATCAAGGTGAAACTCCTGTTTCCCCAGGCCATATCAGCTTGGAGTAGGCAAGACAATGGTAATCAATATCAGTCTCTCTAATCCAACCCTCACTCAAAGGTGGGGAGGAAATCTCTTCTGGTGTTTCAGTGATTACTGATGTGTTCTAATTAACTATGCTCTCTGTTGGCTTTCAGAGACAGGATTGTGTTGCAGGATGCTCTTGTGACATCTTGCCTCCTGTATATCAGAATGTGAGTCATGGTGTCATGCCTGTGCCCTTCTCTGTGACTGATACCACTTCATGGATGTTCATACCCCTCCATACAGCACTATTATCCTAGTCATTTTATTCTGTGAGGGGAAGCACTTCCTTTCACCCTCAGTATATTCCACATAGATGATACAAATAACTTATTTTCCTTACTATGTCTATGACTCTTGACTAATGTCACTGTGGGACTTGAGAACAGCCTAAGCATCTCCATTATTTCTTCTAGATGGAGAACCTGCAGATGCACATATTACACATGCTGTTTCATTCTAATAATTATCCTTTTATATTACAGGGTTTTTTTCCCATATAACTAACAAGAGAGCTATTACTTAGAACTTGTGACTTAAGCTTTTAAAATATTTTGGCTCAAAACATCCAATAGCAATTTATAGATAGTATTTATAAAATAAAATAAATTTGTCATATTATCTGTGATAAGTATAATAATGTTCTGAATTATATAAATTTTACAGAGATATTTCAAAGGGTTTCAAGAATGTAATACTTCATCTTTATGCAGTTCTGCCTAATGTTGAAATTTGAGATTCCTTTCAGTGAAAAAAGTAAAAAATGGTGTAATTTCCAATCTTTGTTTTACAATGTGATTCATTCTCATTGTTTTTTTATACTATTTTAAATAACTTTACAAAAATAAGTAGTGGTTTGTTAATGGTTTTCTCATGCTTTATAAACACAACTAAAAACTGAAATCATTTTATTTGAGTTGCTGAAAGATCAATACTGAAGATCTTTATTCAGAATTCATTAAGAACAGGATGTACTTGATACGCTCAACCATTTCTTTCCTTTTTTGCTGTTCAAAACTATGTTTTAGATCTTGATTTCTAGGTAATAACAGAAAGTAATGGGTCATAATAATTTGAAAATAATTATTTATTGCTTTGATCAATAACAATTATGATTTATGTGCTTATTCTTCTTTTCACATGATGCTTTCATTGTTAACTATAGTTTTATGTACACCTATCTCCATAATTAGGCCCTCTGTTGTGAGATCAAGAATGGCACAATCCTCATTGTATATGTCACAACTCCTAGTGAAGTATCTCTCCCATGATAGATGTTTAAAAACTGCTTGTTGAAGATAATTGTGTATGTTGATAATTTAAGGCATAATTATGAATAAGATCATTAGACTATGTATATAAATTACACATACTGGCACATAAAACAGCATTCATCAAAGTTTGTTTCACCACATTTATCTTTTTTTTCTTGTTTTATTTTGTTTTGTTTCTAAATATAGCAGATAAAAAACTTTGGGCCTTGTATTTCCTAAAATTTGATGGAGTACAAGATCTCTACTACCTTCGGTACTTGAGTTCTATTTTCCAATAATCAAATAAAACAATACTTTGCAATGAATGTAAATTTCTCTGTTCTCTTGTATAAAATAATAATTTATGTTAAAATGTCAATCTCCCCAAAATATTTCACCAATAATGAGTCTAAACACTTTAAGATATATGCAAGGCCAATTAAGGAATCATTTTTTTGAAGTCAGTTTGGCTTCAATATGTGAAATCAATAACATATCACATTATTCTTCTGCCTCATAAAAATTCTTCTTTCTCTTAGTTATATGTGCATACATTTTATCACATTATATGTGCATATCTTTTATTATTAAAAAGAACTCTACTAAGATTGCAGTATACATCTTAAAGATACAGTTATCTGTAAAGTCAAGCATACTTTGTTTTTTTTTGAATCAGGGATTGAACCTGAGGCACTTAGCCACTGAGCCCCATGCCCAGCTAATTTTTTTAATTTTGAGACAGAATCTTGCTAAGTTGCCAAGGCTAGCTTTGAACATGCAATCCCTCTGCTTCAGCCCTCTGAGCCACTGGGATTACAAATGTGTGCCACCATTCCCAACAAGTATATCTAATTTTATAAAATACAGTTTTCTATAAATATAAAGAAAGATGGAGAGTTTGACTCATAGTACTAGACTTTAAATTGAAAATAACAAATGTTTTATTTACAAAATTTCACTGTTTAGCCTGTTGATGGAAATAATGTATTTTTAAATATGGCATAATATGTACATAGTGTTATGTTATTGGTCAACTTTACTGTGACCAAAATATCTAACAAAAACAACTTAAAGGAAGAAAGATTCATTTAAACTCAAGGTTTCAGATGTTTTAATCCATCTTCCCTTGAAGAGACACACTCCTAGGACACGCCTCCATTGACCTACTTCCTCTAACTAAGCCCCACCTCTAACAGTTTCCACCACCTGCCAATAATGCCATCAAATTATTAATCCTTCACTGCATTAGCCCAGTGATAAGGGAAGAGCCAACATGATCCAATCACTTCCTTAGAGCCCCACATGGCTGCATTGGGGTCCAAATCTTCAACACATGAGTCTTCGTGGGAGATTCCATATGCACACCATAACAATTACTTATACTACTACAAGTATATCTTGTATCTTATAGATACCGTGCTGAGCTAATACTTGTATCTTATGGATAGTATGCTGATCTAGCTGTCAAACACATTTCTAGTGCCAACAAGTGAATGAAATAAACATATTAAGGGCAAGCTTGATATTGCTAAGAATAAAATGTTTGAGTTAGAAGTCCCAAGTTTAAGAATTGGTTCTGCTTACTTAACATTTTGTAAATCTTACATAAATCTTTTCAGTTAAACATTTACAAAAATTTTAAAAATATTAAATGTCTGCATTTTGTCAAATATGGAAGAATTACTTACTCAAAGTCTATTTTCTTTATTAGTTTGTGAGATCCAATATGTAGGATCATACTACTTCCTTATCTTTTCACAATTTCTCCAAAATGTAATTTCAATTCTATTTTTCTTGTAAAAATCTGTTTTTAGTAAGCATATCCACAAAATATGTGCATATATTCTGAGTGATTATAGAAAAAAACACTGTACACAAAGTTTATATAAAATATTTTATATAAATCATTGTATAAATATATTTTCCTTGATCCTTATTCATTTGATTTAGAACTTTAAATTACCCTGTAATTTTAATATTGTAGTAATTTTGTTCATTCTTTTAGAACATGTCTACTGATAGAATCATATATAGATTACTTTTTATTACCTCTGACAATGGTGATGAACATTAGCAATAGATTACTTTTTATTACTCTTTAATCATGAAAAGTAAACTATGAGGAATAAGTCTAAATATAATATTAGACAAATGCAAAATTATACTGTGAGAGGGAACTAAATTTTATAAAATAACATGGCTATTAAAAGGAACTCTTGAGGAAAGAAGTACACTGATTTATATAAACAAGCTTATTTCAATTAAGGATTGCAAATGGTAATTATTTTCAAGTCAAAATAAATGTTTATTGAGAGTACATATAATTATAGAAAACAGTAATAATCCTTTCAAGTTGGACTTCAGAGAAACTGAATAAATTTTAAGAATAAAAGATTCCTATTATTCAGTGCAGAGATTTGAAAGTTTATGTTTAATCAGGCTTCATCTATAATTATTTTGCTTTTTTATAAGATATCTTCTTTTTTTCAGACTGTGTCCAAAGTCTTTATAGTCTTCCAGTTGAAATATCAGTAGGGAGCTTTATGCACATTATAATCAGGGAGCTACAGATGCCAGAAACTGCCATAGTCAAATCAGGAAGTTTAGCCCCTGGAAAAAAAAAGCTGTCTCGAATTTACGCATAATGAATGATATTAGTTCTTAAAATTAGTCACCCTTATGTTGATCAGTAGATTTTTCTGCTAAAATCATGGTGCCTTCTAAACCATCCACACCATACCATTGGTCAAATAAAATTAGTGAAATGAATAATTTCTAAACTTTGCAGCTAAAATCTAGTGCAGATAAGACTAATTGAAAATAATTGAGAAATTACAAAATTATGACAAACTGAGTAACTGCAGATGGTTATTGTTACTGTGAATACAAATAATATGCATGTGATCTTCAGTGAACAAAGAAAAATGTTGAATAATGAGGCACTGAGGTGTTACATAAAACCTAGAAGATGACAAAAACCATGGGAGGTAAGCAACCTTGTACAAAGCAAATCATCTTTGGTGTCCTAGCTTCGTAATCGAAAATGTGTTGACTGAAGCACAAACACTTAACAAAGTTTCTTTTAGCAAGAAGTGGTAACCACTAACCAGCATTTCTGTGGCACTAACCAGCAAAGTGACAATTCATTCAAAATTACTGACATGGATATGAGAAAAATACATCTAACTGGAAAGACACTTCAACAGATCACTAGGCTTTAACATAAAAATTGTATAGGAATTAATATTTAGCTAGTTTTACTCTCACCCATATTTATCCGGAAACTCAATATTTTTCCCCTTTCGGACCACATATATATATTGTATGTATATGTTTCCCTGATTATTTCTTCTCTTTGGGATTAGATATATTTCTAATCATTACTTCAATTATGAATTCAATTGTGCTTCCCATCAAATATCTTGAGAATCTAGCATTCATTGTCAAGTGGCAGATGTCCTCTAAAGCAACAAAAATTCAAATACCACTGAAATTCTGAAGATGCAGATTATATGAAATTTTCAAAAAATTTGACAATTGATGACAT
Organism: Xerus rutilus; assembly: GCA_028644305.1. Taxonomy (NCBI): domain Eukaryota; kingdom Metazoa; phylum Chordata; class Mammalia; order Rodentia; family Sciuridae; genus Xerus; species Xerus rutilus. Next base: position 53,852,069 of record CM053408.1, read on the forward strand.
CCAGCCTTCTATTATCATCTACTATATAATATAAATAGGTATAGATAGATACAGTTATATATTTATCCATTTTTTAAGCACTCTTTATGGGAGAAATAAATAAAAAAATCTATTCCATTTTGACAAAAATAGAGCAGCACGAAACAGAAGCCATCTCATATTTGCCGTTAAATTCCTCAAATTTAAACTGTATGTTGCTTACAGGAATTGATCACAAAAATAAAGAACAACTTGATACAACGAGTGTGCTCTCAGCAATTATTTAAATAAAACAATGAAAATTGCTCAGTGAAAGGAATTAAAACATGGAGTAATTGAAAATAAAGCATAAAATTATACAGAGCAAACATTTCCCTATGTAATTAACTCAATGCCACACATAATTATGCAAAATATTATTCTAGATTTCTAGAGTCAAAACTATTTAGATTTTAGTACATACTGGTTAAATAAAGTAAGAATAGGAAATAAAAATTCAGTCAAAGGAACTTATCATTAGTGTGATCATAGCAGCTTCAAGACCAGTCACTGATCCATCCTGTTTTTTAATCCATTCTCAACTATTGTACTTATATAGTTTTGTTTTACTGTTTACATATATATCATTGCTCCTCTTTTTTCTTTCTCACGTAAATTTTTTTATTTCCTCCATATTCTCATTTACTTTTTCACATTCAGTCATTATGTGATTCTTCATTTGCCGGGTTTTATTCTTTTGTTCACATGTTGAAGCATTAGGCTTCGCCTCCATTTTTTTTTCCTCCTTCATATACCATTTATTTTTACCTAAGACCCTTACCTTACTTCCTTGTGTGTGTTCATGTATGTGTGTGTGTGTGTGTGTGTGTGTTTGTGTATATTTGCAGATATGAAGTCATGTTGTAGAGTAAGGGGCAGAATATGATGAATAGTCAGAAGGAAGCATGATAGCTTACAAGATACATGATCAAGATCTAGATGTGGAGAAGTTGGGTTTTAATTTCTTCAACAAAATTTCTAGGAAACATATTTTGGGAGATGATTTTATTGGTGCTTTCCCAAGCATTAGTTTGACTAGCTTACTACCAGTCTCTCAAATCTGAGACTTAAATGCAAATAATATTCTTTTCTGAGTACCGGCGATTGAACTCAGGGGTACTCGACCACTGAGCCACATCCCCAGCCCTATTTTGTGTTTTATGTAGAGACAGGGTCTCACTGAGTTGCTTAGTGCCTTGCCCTTGCTCAGGCTGGCTTTGAACTTGCGATTCTCCTGTCTCAGCCTCCCTAAGTGCTGGGATTACAGGCGTGAGCCACTGCACCCGGCTCAAAGAATATTCTTATATATAATCGTGTGCATGTTTGTTCTATTTGCTTTAGATATTTTTCTTTATATCCAAACCAGAGTAAGTCATTTAATTAAATTATTAAGTATATTTTAAAGAAGAAACCTATTTACAATTTCTGGTCTATGGAACAACTTTATTTCTATGATGACTTCAAAGGAAAATAATACCTCAGTTGATTCTTCCCTCTTACCCTAGAGCTGAGCTGTATCTCAAGAACTTAGATGTAATTACACACTGCATTTCAAGCCAATGGGGCCTGAAAGGAGATGTGTGCAGTTGCATTAAGAAGATTAAGAATTATGGCATTACTGGTTTGTCACAAAACTATGTAAATAGAGCCATCAATCAAAAGAACTAAAGTATCAGGCTATATAAGGACAGTACTTTGAATGTTTTGTTGATGTTTACCAACTGAGAGGTAGTTTCTCTAAGACTGTGCAAAGAAACATTTTTATCACTGATAAAATTCAATAAACTATACATCATTTTTAAAACATGATTTTGAAAATCATCAAGACTGTCAGTAAATTTCTTGAAAATACATGTCTAATAAAAGATTTTATTGAAGTTAAATTTATTAAGATCTAGGCTTTGACACTTGTAATTTTATATCTTATTTTAAGTGTTTTTTTCCTAGGTATTTTAAATGTGATTTCAATAGCTTATTTTCTAACAATATCCTGTTTTTAAAAGTAAATTTATTTTAAAAACAAACATATCCTTTCAAATGCAGTTTTCTTGATACATTACAAAGTATATTATTCAAGTATTTAATATCTTAATTCAGGGTAAATTAAAATCTCATTTGAAATTATTAAAGAATATAACAAAATTACAAGATTACATGCTTATATTACATTGTTTTAACTCCACATTAGAGTTATCAACATTTTACTTTATTTTTGCTTAGTGTTCCTGTCTTCCTAATGATTAATTTTTAAACAGGAAGTATAAATTTACATGGGTATGTAATTTGCTCTACAAAAACTATTGTTAAAACATTTAACAAAGAAATTCTGGCTAGGTTACATTGCATGAGTATACAAAGGACCTACGTAAATGAGGGGGAAAAGATTATGGATGAATATGGTTGACGGTATAGGTTAAAAGTAAATATGACCCAAAACACAACACTTTTAATAAAAGAAGATGAGGGAAATAACAGGTGAATATTATCAGGCAAAATATTAATATTTTCAAAAATGTGTATTGTTAAGCAATAAAGAACATTATTGGTACAATATCAATATCAGAAATGTCTATAAATACTAGTACTGTATCAGTGTTGATTTTTTAATTTCAAAACTACTGCAATTATGTAAGAGAATAATATCTTTGTTTCTATAAAAATTTATACTGAAGCACCTAGAATTAAAAGGTTATGTGTGCAATTATTCTTCAATGGTTCAGATCATGTAGATGATCTTTAAAAAGCAAAAAAAAAAAAAAAATGGTTTTTAAGTGATGTAGGTTCAGGCTAGATAATGGAAACGTGCCTTAGGTCAACCAATGTAAATCTTCAGTGACCAAAGTCACACTGAGTCCTATTTTTGGTTGTCAGTGATATATTTTCATACAGGAGACTAAAGTTTCAGGAAAAAAAAAAACAACTGGATTTTTCAAAACCAGAGTGAAGACAAAGGCACCAAGACAGATCTGTCATGGCCTGAGGGAGGGTTATTTTTTTAAAACAGTTCTTCCAGAATCGATTTTAGCAGCAGATACCAATGCAGGAGTCCTCACAAAAGCAAGGAAAATACTGCAATGGAAGAGCGAGCTCATTTTTTATATCAAAGCCGCCTGTGGCCACTCAACTTGCTATTATGTGTGAACCTTCAAAAGAAGTAAGGGAAAGCTCAGCAAAGGGGCTGCACCTAAAAGACCAAGTCAGTGAGACGATCAAAATGGGGAGAGAGGCATTCCATTCCTGAGGACAAAATTTTCACTTATAAAAATCCACATAGTCCCCTCTTATTCCATTCACTAACATTTTGCTTTGCTCTGTGAAGGGCAGAAGGATTAAGACATTTGGGGCACTGGAAGTACTTCTAAATGTTAAATAATCTTTGTTACACACCAAAATATTTTCAAGGCAAAACATATGGATAGTGAGTAGCTATAAAAAATAATATCACTATTTACTAATATTGATAATGTTATTAGATATATATTTATATTTATTTTATATTTAAATTTTTCACTGTGTGCCTGAGGTAGTATTAAGCATTTAAATACTTCATGGCTTTTAATCCTCAAAAGAACATCATTAGGTAGTGTTTTTGGCAGCTTTTTCACTGCTGTGACTAAAGGATCTGGCCAGCACAGCTGTAGGGAAATAAAAGTTTATTTGAGGGCTCATGATTTCAGAGGTCTTAGTCCACAGAAGGCTGGCTCCATTCTATTGACTTGAAGTGAGGTAGAACATCATGGCAGAAGAGTGTGGCAGAGGGAAGCAGCTAACATCACAGTGATCAGAATGCAGAGAGAGACTCCAGCTCCAAATACAAAATATATACCCCATATCCACACCCCCATTCCCACCTCCTCCAGTCACACCCTACCACTTCTGTTTCCATTCAGTTAATTCCCATCAGAGGATTAATTTACCGATTGGGTTAAGACTCTCACAACCCAATCATTTCTCCTCCAAAACTTCTTGCATTGTTTTACACGTGAGCTTTTGGGGGATACCTCACATCCAAACCATAACAGGTAGGTACTGCTATTTTCCACTGAAGAAATGGTAGCCAACAGAAGAAATTTCTACAAACTTCAGTTGTAGAAATTTGTCAGCATCATACAGTTAGCAAGTACAGAAGCTTGGAAGGCTTACTACAAAGCTCCCAACTCTGTAAAACACAGTTTGATGACAATTTTTATCATTGCAATGAGTAGATATTCCAAAGTATATTCTAAATAGAAATTGATAGATTAATCAATAATTATGGGATTCTATTTCTAAAATGATTTTTAGAGAATTCAGTGCTCTTTTGAATTTATGTTTTTTATAATATATGAATTCACAAATTATAGGAATATTTTGGCTACAGTAAGGATAATACTATTTATAGTAAGGAAAATACTAATTACTAGAAGGAAAATATGATTTGCTAGGGTCAAAACTGAGTAGATATATTCTTTGTTTCATTTAATTTATTCAGCAAATATTTATTAGACACTTATTTTATTCCAGGTCTTGGTACCAGGAAAGCCATAGTTAAACAGATATAAATCCTGATTCTAAGAAACTGCTATCCTAGTGGGAAAACAAAATAGACAAGATAAAAATATATATTATACCATGAGATTATAATAAGAGTTAAGACTGAAAGTCAAGCAGAAATATATAAATTCCTTCTTGTGTTAAGTAAAACCTGCAGCCCTCTGTATACTCTTCATCTTTGTTTTCCCCTGTATAGGCAAATAGGAGGGAAGAAATCTAACTTTTATCTAGATAGCTTTCAATTGCTTTAAATCATCTACCACACTTCACCATTTTTTTCTAATTCAAAGTACATAGATCCAACCTTTTAAATTTACACAACATGAAATCATTGCATACGTTTTTTCTCTTTGATTGATTCTGTTAATGTCCCTCTGTAACCAAAACCAGAACTAAATACAGCTTCCAAAGGCTGGAAAAAAACAGTCACCTTTGCATGCTTTCTTTCTGAATCCTGTAGTTCTATAATCTATTGATAACTGTGAATTCTAATTGCTTCAGAAATAAAGGTCATTTCTGAAACTTACTGAATGATCTTGGGCAGCTTATTTATCTTCTTTCAATTAATTTTATTGGTTGATATTTTAGTAAGTCCTATCTCATTGGTTTGCTCTTGAAGATGAAGGAGGTAAATGTATAAAAGTCAGGAGTCCCGGTGGGCACATATTACAAACGAACTTAATGTTAATTTCTCTCTCCAGTCCAGAGTCAAATTACTTTGTAGTCACATCAAGTTTATTCTTACATATAACCATGCTTTTGTTTCTTTTTGAAGAAATGGTAGCCAACAGAAGAAATTTCTACACACTTCAGTTGTAGAAATTTGTCAGCATCATACAGCTATCAAGTACAGAAGCTTGTACTTGCTATTTTGTGTTTACTGATACTACTTCAAACAATAAAAATAAAACACTTGCAAGTTGACTGTTGAACACATTTTGATAACCTTCATGTAGGCTTTCATTTTTTTCCAGGTTCTTGGAACTTCTATTTTGAATTCAATATATTCAGTATATTTAATATTTATTTTTGTTTCATAGTATCTGCAATTGTAAAAGACTATTTCATATGTTTTTATTCAAGTTAGTGATGAAACTTTAGACAAATTTTCATTGGTTGAATCCCAATGACAAATCACTAGAAATCTGTCTTCTAATGAATACTGTTCCACAGCTCAAGGTTATATGAGTATTATTTTTCAATTAATTATCCTGCTTGGTCACATAACATCAGTCAATATTTTTTTAACATGCTAACAAGAACACTAAGAGATCTTTACAAATTTCTTTTTGAAATTTGCAAACCCCATACTACCCTTTCCCACGCCTATACTAAGCATGATTTTATAGTAAGATTAACTAAATGGCCATTTTAAATAAGCCATAATTTCAAAGTAAGTATCTCAAATACTTGTGTCCATAGCATTGTATTATGGAAGTCACTTTGCAGAAATAACTTTAACTTCATTGAATACACAGTTCAGAGTTTCTTTCCAAAATGTCACATTTTCTAAAATATTAACATCATGTTATTAATAAGCATGTTAGAAAATTGTTATATATATATATATATATAAAATTTGAAAAATTTTGGGTTGAACAATAAAGTTTCATTTTCCACTTCTGTGACATTGCTTAAGAGTATATGCTGATATGCATTGTAAACCCTCAGAAATATGGAGAGTACAACATTTCCCACATTTCATTAATCACAAAACTTTTTTGTCTCATAGCCTTAATTAACAGTTTCATCTTTTAAATATATAATAGTCATTGATGTTATATAATATTATTTTAACAAGAAGAGTGTAACAAGGACTCAAGTCTGATGTTGGAGCTAATGGGCAGGTCTATTACACACACAAACACACACATACTCAACACACAATTATAAGAGATGAGAAATCATGAATTGAATTAAATCTGTATGTGTAAAATGAGCTTAATAGAAGTAGGAAGTTCTCAATATTTTGTGCTCATTACTGGAGTACCATATTGTCAGACTGCTAAGCAGAAACAAGACTTGGTGATACAAGGTCCCAGCAATGAGAACTAACAGTATTGGAGCAAGGGTGGTGAATGTGAAATCTGTCTAGCATGTGGCACGATGATTAAGATTGAGTTTTCACCCTTCCTCAGGTTGAAGAATAATATTGACCTTCAAAAGATGTAGTTATAATAGTAAAGATGGTTGATAAAAATATATATAAATATATATATATATACTGTTCATTGAAAGTGCATATAAAGATGTTTAATATGAAGAATGTAATCTGCTTATAATTTTGTGCAAAGTTAGAAAAATTATGATTGTAACAATTTTTTTCTATTTGCCTCAATAAATGTTTTCAGTGAATAGTGAAAAAAAAAAAGATGTAGTTATGAGAAGGTGCAGAAAGTTGAAGAAGGTGAATGAATCAGTGGCTGACTAGAGAAAAATCAAAAGATACTGTTGTGACAATAGTATTAGAAATACTCCTGTGACTTCAGAAATACTGAACTACATAGAAACTATTATGAGTACATAGTTGGAGGCAGAGAAACTGAAGCTTTCTTCTGTTGCTTAAAACAGCCAATAACCTAAAAGGGTTAATACTATCCAATCTATATAAGACTGTCCTTCATTTTTTTTTTTCTGACAGTAATATCAAGATGAGCAAACAACCTTTCAAAGCACCAGACCATACTGGTAGGAAATGTGTAATATCAGTTCCAACAACAACAAAAATTTCAAATCAAACAAAATGTTGGAGGATTTGTTGTCTTTTATTCCTCTTATTTTATTATTTAGTTTTTGTTTCAAAATCATAAAATTAACTCTGAAATTGAACTTTAATTTGGTTGACAGGGAAGAAGGATGCTGAACTTTTGAATCAGTAGAGAGAAATTTCGTTTATACTACAGACTTTATAATATCTAAGAAAGGCTCTTTTCACACCAAGAAAGTCCTTAATATTGGTAATCTATCATATCTTTACTCAGGTTATTATTTATGTATTAGGCAAATATTCCTTGAGATAAATATTTTTCAAAGATTTTGCATTACTATTAAGACAGTACCCAACAGAGTCAGTTTTTCAAGGTCACTTAAGGCTGCATTTCTCCTTTCCCTCAAGTACACCCTTACTTTTCTGATTCTAGGTGCAGCTACTACAAAGTGCCTCACTCTCCCATCCATCATGTTCAAAACTCTATTCAGCCTGGATAGGTCACAGTAAGGAATCCTCAATAGATATTCCTTTCTGTCATTCATAAAGAGCCATACTGGCAGGCTAGATCAGGAAAACATACTTGATAGAGGACCTCTTTCTCCACACAGTTTGCCTGTTCTTTTTTTATACTCAAATGCTTTTATTGTTTTGGCTTTTATAACATCTGTACAAGATAAAGAAGTACACAAAAGGATTGACAAGGAAGAAAAGAAACATCAGAATTTAACACTTGGGGAGCTTTTATAGATATTATTCCCCAATTTCTGTGATATCTATATTCCTGATTTGAGATGTTTTAGAACAGTGAGAAACATCTTACTTGTTGAGCATCAAAAGTTGTACATGGTTCATAGCTATAAATAACTGAAATCAGATTAAATTAACAGATATCTCTTAATGGTTTAAGGAGGTTCTATTTAATAATAGTGTACTTTGAAGATGATATATTCAAGCCAAATCATATATTATGTTCGGTTTTAGTGAGCATTTTGTACATACAATTATGAAACAGGGTAAGCATAGATATGTATTATCTATTTCACTTTATCATTGGCACCAAATTAACTATTAACATAATTACTTTTACGATAACTTTCTAATGTGAGACTATATAGCTCAAGTTTAAGTACGTTTTCTAATCCCCCATATCATTCTATTTTTTCCCGTATTCCTAGAAAACTAACAAAATAATTTTCTATAAATTGGTAGTTATCCATTAATATTATTAATATAGCAGCATGTTTTTAATACATATTCTTGTTTGAGTTATTTTTATTATGTATCTCATTTATTACAGTGGAGAAATACAGAGTTCATTATCAATTATTCCCACATTGAAGATTTAATATCTAACAATGTCTTCATTCAACTATATTCAAATATCTTTTGCTTCCTCATTGATTTTGTGCCACTACCTTATTTTCCTCCCAAAGCTTTTTCCTTTTTCCTGTTTGTAAGGTTCTAAGCACATAGGTACTCAGTAAAATTAATTGATTTATTTTCATAATATATCTTTTTCATTATTTTGTCACTACTAGATGGAGTATGTTGACAGCTTAATTTTTAATAGTCATATATTTGGGCTTGAAAATTAATATTATAGCTCCTGGTTTTCCTTTAAAATATGCTGTAGCATCAATAAACTGAAAGTTAATATAGAATATGTATCCACAACAAAATCTAGCTGATAGGTCTGAAGTGAATCATGACAAGGAAGAAAAACCAATAGATGTTTCATAATCAGGTCAAAACACTTTAAAAATAACACAAACAACAAAAGATGTAGAGATTACTAGGCTGAATGCAGGGCTATATCCTTGTAAAGTCTTACCTGTAGGGTGTCATTGAATGGAATATCATACAAAATACTGCCACATAAAAGAGAACTTTAATTGTCAGATCACAAGCAAGCCTTTCATTATCAGTGATGAAGAGATGATATTTCACAGAGGGTGTATTTTATCTGTTGAAGGACTTATTTCAAGGGTAAATTTGCCATATATTTCATATATATATATATATATATATAAACAACACAAGTTAAATATTATATTTTCCACATTTAACTCCAGATAACTTACAAGTCTCAGAAACATAGGATATATAAAAAGTAGGACTATATTTCCACAAATTTTGGTGTATCCTAATCTATTTATTCTTAACCTAATTTAGAAAAACTAATCATTCAGGACTCTAAAGAATGATCACATATCTAGACTTCTAAAATTAAAAATAAATGATATTAATTTTATTTTCCAAGCAGCTAAAAAATGTTCCAGCTAAGTTCTATGTTTTATGAGCATCATGCCTATTTCAGGGATTGCACATCTTGGCTTTAGAGTTTTGATAACATCAATATAATTGTAGGAAAAAAGCCTTTTACTTATATCTTTTATTTCCTAACTTTAGACGGTATAACTTTATAACTCCAGATGATATTCAGTGTTGCCACAAATAAATTATCAATGCCAAAATTGACTAGTTTTCAAAATAAAAAAATGCCAAACAATACTGATAACTAAACACCAACAATTTATAGATAACAGCTCAAACAGCTATTCAGTCGTGTAGCCAGAAACGGGCAACATTTTGACCTATATCGAAAAAGATATGTCATATTTAAAGGTAGCCTAAATGTGTGCATTCCAAATCTTTATGAAAACAAATCACAAAAATCAACATTTATGGTAGGAAAGTGACCATGGTGTTTTTATAACACTAGATAGTCAAAAATACATTCAACCTGACCTATTTCATTTTAGCAGATATATTTTCATAATTTTGAAAAGGAAATTACATGTGAGTCACCTAACATTTCCCAGAATACATGGGGACATCAGTGAATGTGATGAGCCCATGGTGTGACATGGTGATGCTCACCTTCCTCTGCTTCATACACATTTCCCCTTGAACTGCTGCAGGCCATTGTAGAATGCCCAGAGCGCAGCATGAACCCCTACAGACAGTGTCATCAGAACACTTAAGAGTCTTTTTTTTTTTAAATTTTTTTTTAGTTGTTGATGGACCTTTATTTTATTCATTTATTTATATGTGATGCTGAGAATTGAACCCAGGGCCTCACACATGCAAGGCAAGTGCTCTACCACTGAGCCACAATCCCAGCCTCACTTAAAGTCTTTCACCTTTCACACAAGGAAAACGACTTAGACATTTACTAGCTTGAAGTACTTTCCTAACAAGAGTTTTATGAATGTAGCAGTTCAAATATTTAATGACTCCCAAATATTTCTGTTATATAAATACACACACACACACACACACAGGAACAGTCGTCCCTCTGTTAATGCACTGCATATGACAGACAGTAGCTGCCTGAGCAGGATAGACATCCTGAATCACAGACCAACAGTAAGACCTTGTTTCTAAAATCAATACTCCCCATAGATTCTTCAAGGACTACTGTACCATGGCTGGGGGAAGAATGAGCCTAATTTGTCTTAGATACTCTTCTATGAACTTAGGATACAGGAGTAAACAAAAGAAATCAAAATTTGCCAAATTCCTCAAAGAATGGCATTCTCGTTAAGGCATTCTAGTCACTTCACACACACGTTCTTCTTTCACCTACAGTATCTTTCCCATTTTTTTTTTTTAATGTGTAGGAAATTTTCATTAAAGAAAGGTTTCAATAGATAAAGAAAACCTCACAGACCACTGTACTTCCGTAGATACCATTGAGAGATAAGATTATGTTACATTTGGGCAAAACAAGCTGAATAAATTTTGTGAACATTAACGGCTCCTACAAATGTGTGGCCTTAAAGCTTAATATCACGAAATGCTTCTGAGTTTAAGCAGATGCATTACAACAGCCAATTGACTGTTTATAGTTTAATTTTTTACATTCATTTTAGAATGAGGCCTCAAACAATTCAGGTATCATATTAATCATCATTAGGAAAAGCTCTAGGTAGAAGGGAGGAGGGTGAGGTAGAGAAGAAAGAAGACGAAGAAACACAAAAAGGAAAAAAAAAACAGTAAATACAGTATAATAAAAAGGGCAAAAAAGATACCTTGTTATGTGTTTCTGGAAAATTAGTTATTTTTAAAGGCCTTTCTATACATGACCCCTTGGGATAAATTGTAAAATCCAGTAGGAGTAAATGAAATACAAAAGGCTGGATTGGAATGTTTTTCATGTTAAAGGTAAGGGAGAATTGGGATTCAAAGGTACGTTTTAACAACTTCTATCTTGTGTCTATGTAGCTCAGATATAATGCTTAATCATTTCAATTTGTGAAGGAGTTGCCATACTTACAAACTAAGATATAAAATATACCATTTTCATAATTTAAATTTGATTGATATATTAGGCAGCAATTGCTACCTAACAGTGTGCTTTAATCTACCTTAAATCGTCTCCCAAATACATGATTGACTGAAACGACTTCCAAAAAGTATCCAGCAGTGACATATGCTGTGTATATGCACTTTTGCAGACACGTGTTAGAAAAAAAGGTAATTATGAAATAAGAATAATTCTTTTTAAATTTGAAGTTAATTTCCTTTGTAGTAAGGACAGATGAGACAAGACACTGAAGATAGCAGGAAATAGTTTTATTTGGGTGCAGCCAGGTTCAAAGGGCAGAGCTTTTGCTGTAATCAATTAACCCTCCTGAACCTCAAGTTCAGGCAGTTTCAGGACTTTATACCCAGCATGTAAGTGGATGGGCTCAGAAGTTCACAGTCCACAGAAATTCACACAAAAGCACCATTTTCTTTCACTGTTCTGGGCTAATTAACCCTTCAAGGACAGAGCCTGAGAAGGCTAGGCGAGAGCTGCTTCTCTCCTTTCTTTCCTCCTGCTGCCAGCTGTTACCATGGAGCCCAATTAGTAACATCTTCTCTTATCTTTAAAATGTAAACATCTCTGTGAAGCTCAGGTTCAAGGCCAGAGGCCTTGTTAAAGGTTCTGTCTTTCTTATTATACTTTGTATTTGCAAACACACTACACTATAAACTATTACATTGTTACTATACTAAATAGTCCATAAATGTTTGTGAAAAACTAGTAAAGGGGTATTCAGCACCTGGAGTGCTGATCTCTACCAGAATGGTGGCCAAGTAAGATAGAATAATAGAAATAGGATGTTGTAGATGTTAACTACATTGAACTCCTTGTAGAAACTCTTTTGCTGATAGTCCTAAGATCAATGATGGTGAAGATTTCTGGAGAAGAGAAGCTTAATTAAAATACCCTGTAGAGGAGGAGGTACCACCACACCTTTAGTATACATATTTCAATTCTTCACAAATGTATACAATCAATGAATTATGATTTCATTTCCAATAGCACCTACCCATAATTGTTGCAAACCCCAAGAAAAAAATTTACTGATTTTATAACATGCCTAAATTTTTTTCAACTATTCTTTTAAATTAAAACAAAAACTATGATGTGTAAGAGAAAATGAAAAAGGTTAAGAAGACATTAATCAGATCTAAAATCAGACCTAAAATGCTGGCTAAATGTATGTAATACATTGAAAAAGTTAACTACAGTTTTGGTTCAAAACTTTCTTTCCTCCTCCTCCACTGCATTCTGCTGTTGCCCTGCAGCCATCCAGCCAGGAACCCAGCTCCCTTTCTTATGGGCACTATGCTGTTGCCATGGAGAAAGGGATCTCTGCATTTTTTTCAAGTTCCTCTTTAAATATATGGTATTATCTCCTAATTCAGGAGAACCTGTAATGTCATGGTCACTTTATAGTCGCTTAAAGGAATAAAATATCATACCAAATTCCAGATTTCTAACTTTATTTCAATCTCAAAATATTCAAAACTCTAATATGCAGAGACATCTACATTTTTAATAATAATGGAATGATCATTACAGAGAGCTATGAGTCCATTTTTGGAAAGTTTAATTTCAACTTAGGAGGAAAAAATCATAAAGTGCTCAAAGAAATAATAATAGAAGAATTTCTTTTGTGTAAATACATGATCTTTGTCATTTCCTCAGGTTGTTTTAAGATTTAAATTCATTGAGATACTAAATAGCCACTGTCAAATTTAAATTTAAAACCACAAGGTATATTTAATACCAAACGTGTAAGAGAAAATGAATCTTTACACTAGCTGACAAATGAGCCAGAGTTCAGTTCAGATTTTAGAATCAATCAATCCATTGATATTCTCCACTGAAATTAAGCTTCACAGCACTTCTTTATGATAGTGGTTAATTCACTGAAAAGAATGCATTAGAACAGAGAAACATCAGCACTGGGATAAAAATGGACACTGCCCAGATGCACTGATTGATGTGAATACAGAACTGAGCAAGTGACATTTTCATGGTGGAGTCCAGCACCTTCTAGACTATTGGCATTTCAGCAACAAATACCTCTTTTATATGACCTAGAATCCACACGCCAGAATCTATTCTCAAGGGATCAGAGAAAGAAATTTGTCATCATTAAGCATAAGGCATTAAACCTTAAGAAAGAACATTCAAAACACAGAGACAGCCAATTTGCCTCTTCATATAATAAAGTACACACTAGAGCCAGTAGAGGTGATATAGAATATTGGCTAGGAATATAGATTCTGGAGCCAGCCTACCATCTTCCGATCTTGGCTTAGCTACGTAGTCACTGCATAAACATAGTTGAAGTTTTATTTGTGCCTCATTTTTCTCATTTGTTATAGGCCTAATAATAGTTCCCAATTTTATTAGGTTATAGGTAGGATTAAATTACATTATATAATTAAAGCAATTAGAATAGTGTCTGGCATCTACTAAATCTCAAAGCGTCTTATACTGCATGACACACTGAAGGAACAAAGAAGTCAATACTGGAGGAAAAAGGGAGCTTTCTGGTTAACATTTTTTTTTTTTTTTTTAAATATTTTGTTTTAGTTGTAGATGAACACAATATCTTTATTTATTTTATGTGGTGCTGAGGATCGAACCCAGTGCCTCATGTATGCGAGGCAAGCGCTCAACCGCTGAGCCATAACCCCAGCCCCTCTGGTTAACATTTAATATATCAAAAACTTCCCATTTTGATACTGCAAAGTATATCATGAAGCAATTATTGAAGATTTATGGATAAAATGCAGTGCTGTATTGACCATTTTCATTATATAATCCTCCTTACTTATATTCTCATCAAGGACTTGCTCCATGACTTACTACAGATACCAAAAATCAGAGGATTTTATATATTCACTTTATATATATTTATTTAAAATGAATACTTTATATAAAATGATGTACTATTTGCATATAATCTCAACGCTTCCTCCCACAAGTAGATCATGTACAGTACCTAAATGCAAACACTACACAAACAGTTGTACTATGTTTGTATAGGAAATAATGACAAAAAAACATGCACATATTCAATACAGACACAATCATCATAGTCCTAACCACATTTTCAATGCAAGGTTGGTTGAATCCATGCATAAAGAACCCATGGATGAAGAACCCACAGACACAGAACCCATAGAGAGCTGGCTATATAATTTAATTAGTTAAAATGAGAATTGAGAACACTGATTTTTAGGAAAACAAAATTCAATCCCTGGGAAGTGAATTTTATTATCAACCAGAAATACCCACACCACATGACTCAACATTTTGAAAAATAAACACAAATAAAAGGATTTACATCAAAATTCATATGTATTCAACTCCAAATATATTATAAATAAAAACTTTTATTTTATAAATAAAACTGCAAATATATTATATTTTGGACTAGAAATACTTAGAGCAGCTGAAAAATATACATGCAACATAAGCCAACAAACTATACATGTGAGCAGTGGTGCAAAGATGCAGGCAAATCAAATACACAGAGATGGAGCTGGGGGGAATAAAGACACTCTACATTATGAATCCCAATATCATTTCCAAAATTTCTATTACAAATCCCACAGTTATGAATGTAAAGTTGAAAAAACATAAGAAACTCTTCCATTTTGCCAATGAGTAAACAATTTTCTCAAAAAATAAGCTAAGAGAAAACAGTATCATTTTCAATTAGAGCATGAATTTTATGTTTGGAAAATATATACTCTTTTTCCTACACTGTATAATCTTTGGATAATGTTATTACATAGAAAAGAATCAAGACACACTTACAAAGACCTACTATGTTTAAAACATGGGCTAAGTGATAGAAAAATAAATAAATAAGCACTCAAACCTCATTCTAGCCCTACTTTGCTTATACTAACAAATTAAGGGCATATATACCACATCAAAGACCAGCACTTCCGAATCTATACACTAATCATTTTTCACATAATTAGATCATTTTAGCCGGTTTCACAAGTATGATTATATTTCACAAATAATATTTCCTTCTCCAAAGCAATAAGAATAGAATCATTATCTATACAGTGTAGCACTTCTATAACCATACCTTGGGGACAGCTTCAAAGATAATTTAAGACCTGTATATAGTTAAAAACACTGAATAAATAAACTTTCATTAGATGCTTTTAAGGCTATTAAAATAAACTCTAGTCATCCTTCCAACCTTCTCCAGAAAGGATGATAGATTTTCCATGCTGAAAGGAGAGAAACTAGCAACACAGGAGATTCATATTGTCACAGAATCTGGTTAACTTCCCTGTATCTTCACTAAAGTCTTGCATGTTTACTCTTATTTTTATTACAGCCAAAAATGACCATAAATTGTAAATGATCATAGTTTTTGCCTTGCAAAATGAAGAACTATTATACTGCCTAAATAATTTCTTTCCATTAGTACAGAGACTTATTATATTTTAATTTGCATACCATGGGAATTTAATTTTTAAAAACTAACTTTTTAATAAATGGTAATATTTAACATCTTTAGACAAAAGTTCAAAACACATGTTCTATGTGAGTTTCTTTTCCAGTATGATTACAGACCATCAAGCAGTTACCCTCTCCATGTCTTCATATACTTTGCAAAGTTTCAAAGTTCAACTTATATTAGCAAACACATTAAAACATCTACTGTTATAATCATAGAGTCCCTATACCCTAAACAAGACCCAAAACAAATGGAGATAACTGTGAATTAAATTTAAGGAAAAGTATCAGACAAAAAAATTCATCTTTTAGTACATGATAACCCTATAAACATGCTAAAATCATATAAATACATGTTTATTTGATTTGAATATTAAATGTACTAGATATTTTTCATGCCTTTTTATTCTGATACCAAATATCTGCTTAAAACTGGAAAATATAATTTTAACTTAAATAGTGAAATAAATGGGTCTTGGTGAAATTTCCTTTAGAAAAATAGAAGCATTTATATTTAATTCTTAAAATACAGGTAAATTAAATATTAAATTGTATATATTTTTTTACATTTTTCAAAGTTCAGGTAAATGAAGGCAAAATAGTTAAAAACATGTTGGCTGATGGTTAAAGAACATATTTTTATAGGGCTAGGGCTGTAGCTCAGTGGCAGAGTGCTTACCTCACACACATGAGGCACTGGGTTCAATTCTCAGCACCACATAAAAATAAACAAATAAAACAAAGGCTTGCTATCCATCTACAACTACAAAAACATTTTTAAAAAGAATATGCTTTTATAAGTGAAATTAGGAGACATGAGTTAAATCATAGGCAAATTACCATGAAGCAATGATTTTTCAATATGTATTTTTGATGTTAAATAGACATAAGGCACGCCATTCCCCAATATCTTGATATTAAAAATGGTAGAATAATTGATCATCTTGATAAAAATTAACGAGTATCTTTAAATATTTCAAACATGATAAATTTTTCAACTTTGAAGAGAATAAAGATCTAAGATTCCTATGTATATTAAATTACATACTTCAAATTGTGTGTGTGTGTGTATATAAGATAATAGTTGCTTTGTTTTGTATTGTTTTTATTGTGTTGAGCCACATATATGCTAGGCAAGTACCCAATCACTGAGCTACACTGTAGCCCAATTATAGTTTATTCTAAAGACAGATTCTAAGTACATATATTTTTTAAAAATGAATATAATAAATTTTGATATTTGGAAATAATTTGAAACATAAAATAATAAAAAGTAAAATATAAATGATGACTTAAATTTTATGATATCAGGTAAATCAATTGATGAAATTTAATTTAAAAAATGCTAAAATAGTAATGCCCACAACAAACCAATATTTTTTCACATAACACTGTCAAGCCAATCCTTTAAATCATATATATAGTGCACAAATATTAAACTACATCTCTAAAAAGAGTTTGAATCAGTGCTTAATAGTCTGTTTCATTTTTAGATATAATTTAACTTGATCTACAAAGTTGGCATGATTGCTTAAAATCTTTTTAAATTTTCAGTTTTCCGTATTAATTATATTACTTTGGACAGGTCATTCAACTTCTCTAGGTCTCATTTTTTAATATCTAAAGAAAGTTTTTTAATGTACTTTAAAGTCTTTTCCAACTCTAAAATTTTATGATCTAAGATATTAAAAGACAGTTAATTATTAATTGCACTTAGACATCTAAATAAAGGACTAATGATCACAAAATAGTATTCTAACACTCATAACCACAGATATAAAAGTTCATATTCTAAAATATTATTCTGGCTTCTTCAGAAGCTGTCTTAGTGCATGTAAAATTTGACTTAATTTGTAGCATTTTAACATGAATTCAATTTTTTAGGATCACAAATCTGTTCTTTTTTTTTTCCCTTGAGGAAAACAGAGATCAAAAAACGTTGAAGCCGGGCATGGTGGCTCAAGCTTGTAATCCCAGCACTTAGGGAGGCTGAGACAGGAGAATCGCGAGTTCAAAGCCAGCCTCAGCAACGGCGAGGTGCTAAACAACTCAGTGAGACCCTGTCTCTACATAAAACACAAAACAGGACTGGGGATGTGGCTCAGTGGTCAAGTACCCCTGACTTCAATCCCCAGTACCAAAAAAAAAAAAAAAAAAAAATGTTGAAAGAGGTGGACTAAGGGCAGAAAAGTACAGTGGAGCTAGAAGGTTCTAGATTCTCTCAATTCTGGGTCTAAGACCGTCTAAAATAGGCCTCCAATAAAATAATTCACTGCTTTACAAATTATGTTCACTAGGTTTGTCCTCTTTGTTTGTAATGAGTTAAACACAAATGAGTTTTGTTAAAAGAGAAAGCCTATGGTGGTTACTGTGTTAAGTACAAGTTAGCTTTGTTGCATGAGAAAGTTCAAGAATGAGTCTACTGATGTCCTCATCAGTTGTTTACCATTATAATAAAAAAGAAAAGAAAAGAAAAAATGTTTCACTAGTAGCAATTCGGCAAAGGAATATAAAAGCTAACATTTTCTCTTAATTCCCACTTATAAAAAGCACAGCTAAAATTATAGAACAACTTAGTACTTAAATTTAAAACTATTTTAAAGTGAGCATTTTTAAAGAGATAATAAATGCTAGAACTCATTTGTAAAGTTAACTATCTTAAATATTCAGAATATACTAATAAAATAGATATATTTCACTAGACCACTTGAAGATATCCAGTGAAAACAAAGTATTCCTTAAAGAAAAATGTATAATCCTTTTGATTGTTCTCATGTGAGTGATATTAAAGTTGTGGGATATTAAATGCTCATATTTAGGAAATATAATATTTGAGTTAAGAAAATAAATTTTGAGCTGAAGCTAAGCAGGAAGTAACTCTTCCAGGGATTTAAAACATTTGTCTCATAATCCAGTAGTCAAAAGACATGATCAGGGCTAGGGTTGTGGCTCAGTGGTAGAGCGCTTGCCTCGCATGCATGAGGCACTGGGTTCAATCCTCAGCACCACATAAAAATAAATAAAATATTTAAAAAAAAAAAATAAAAAAAAAAAAAAAAGACATGATCATACCAAAGACAGTTCGGATGCAAATGGAATACTGAGAATGCATCAGTGGATGCAGAGAAGAGTTAATATCACACACATGTATGTTGCACGTGTTTTTCATAAGTGAAGTATGACAACTATTAGAAGCTTTTACTACTAACGATCAAAGCATCTGTAGAAATCAACTGATGAAAGACTTCTACTAAAAGACAATGCATTGAGCAAATGCACAATCCAATTTTTAGTATTATTAAGTGGCAATAAGTTGCCTTATCAAAAAAAACAAATCAATCCAGTTTAGCATGTAACACATAGAAGTAGATGCACATAAAACAGAAACCATGCCTTTTCCAAGTATTTAAAATTATTACAAATGCCACAGAATAAGAAAGAATCTTATAAGAACCCAAAGAATCTCCTTTCCAGTATTTCATAATAGTTTGTTTATTGTTCTCACTATAGGGTATGAGTTCAATGGCTTTTTCAATAAGCCCTTTACCTTAATAAAACTTAGAATCAATGAAAATCTTTAGGCAGCATTATATATTCCTGAATATATAGATAAAGGTATAGATATATATTCACTCCAGACTATATAACTTCTACCTGAATATCAGTAGTAAGTTTCTTAAACATATAATAGTGAACACCACCAAGAATTCTGCATTCTGTTACTAATATGTATTTGTATATATTAGTATTCACATATGTATTTGTATCATATTCAAGTCATGTAAAAATCAAACATACATAATATTTATATCAATATTTTTCCAAATCCTAGTACTTTTGTGAAGGACAAATTCAATAATACTTGTTTACAATTTAATTAAATATTTTTAATTATGGAGAAACACAGTATATGTGTTCTGAACCACTATTCAGAATTACACATTTTTAAAAATCATAGTAATCAAACAAACATCCCTATAATAATGTTCTTACATAATCCTATTATATTTTCTTACTTGAAACAATTATATAATTATTTTCACATTCACCAGACACAGAAAAAGTAACTTTGCAACTTCCTCATACTTTTGAATCACAAAAGAAGTCCAGTCCATTTTACAATAGATAGCAGGTGTGAATTGAGCATTCATTAATCTGTGATATCTTCAGCCTCTCCAATAGCCATGACATATTAACACTTTCATTGTTTCTACCCCTTCAGGTTTATTTTCCAATTTTGTTTTAGTTGTAGATGGACATAATGCTTTTTTAAATGTTTTTATGCAGTGCTGAGGATTGAACCCAGTGCCTCACATGTACTAGGCAAGCACTCTACCACTGAGCCATAGCCCTAACCCCCCTTCAGTTTTGTAACCACATTTCTGAACCTATGAAATGGTGCATCCTTAGCTCTACTTTATATTGACTATTTTTTTATAAGATATAGTTCTTGGCCTGCTGCCTACCCTTGAACCTCTTCCCCTCAAGAGCCCCTACTAAAAATGTACTTGTAGAAAAGCTCCAAGTTAAGACTTGAGCTACCCTCACCCTAAGTAAACACCTAGTCTCAAAACTCACTGGTTTTCATAAAACTGTTTATAATTACCAACTTATTTCCCACTCATTTCTCAAGCATTGAGCAAATAAGTACTAAACACATCATAGTTATAAGGAGCAGGGAATCTACAACTAGACTTCATGAGTTACAATCTCGAATGCACCATTTACTAGCTGTGCGATCTTCGGATGCTGCCTAATTTCTCTCTTCCTCCATGTTCTCATTTACACAACGGAGATATTAATAGTATTGTCCACTTCAGTGTTTCTGTGTGCATTGAGTGGGGTTAATAATATAAAATCCTCAGATACATAACTGGCACATGAGAGTTTGATAAATATTGGTTATAATCAACAGGATAGACTGGTACTAGGAATTGAAATGGATAAAGCTCTTTTAAAAAAAATATCAAGGTCTCTGTCTTTGTAGAGCTTACTATCTAGTGGTGGGGAAAGAATTAAGGAAACATGCAAGAAGATATGTAGCTAGAAAATAATATCACCTATGTAGTAACTGTCATGTGCTATGGTTTAAATATGAAAAGTCCCCTCCAAAGTTTCTGTGTTAATGCAGGAATGTTCAGAGATAAAATGATTCAGCTATAAGAGGTGTGACCTAATCAGTCCATCCTAGTTTGAATGGATTGACAGGATAATAACTGTAGGCAGGTAGGGCATGGCTGGAGGAAATGCACACTGGGGGGATGCCCAAGAAAGGTGCATCTTCCCTGTGGCCCCTTCCCCACTCCCTTCTGCTTCCTTGCTGCCAAGAGGTGAGCAGCTTTCCTTCAGTGGGTCCTTCCCCCATAGTGTCCTGCCTTGCCTTGGGCATAGAGCAATGGAGACCACCATCTATGAACTGAGATCTATGAACCAAAATACATTTTTCCACCTCTAAGTCGTCCTTATGGAGTATTCCAGTCACAATAACATATAAGCTGACTAACATAAAACAAAATATACAATTAGAAGTGTAGGCTATTACATATAAGAAAGAAAGAGGGCTGGTGGCTGGCCTAGTACTATCAGTGAGGTTCAGAAGTGAGGTGGGTAGGGCTGGGGTTATGGCTCAGCAGTAGAGCACTTGCCTATCAAGCTTAGGGCACTGGGTTCTAAACTCAGCACCACATAAAAATAACTAAATAAAACAAAAGTATTGTTAGGTCAATTCAGGGCATCAGGTTCGGGGCGGCCCGGGCAGCCTCGGGAATGAAGCAGCCCACATTCGCAGAGGAGCAGCCAGCCAGACACTGACTTAAGCAGTAAAGGCATCTCCTGTCAATCAGGGGACTTTTCCTGACTCATCCCGGAAGGACTCTGACCTCAGCAGGATCCCCTGACCTTCTCCTGCCTTAAGCCTTCCCCTTCCTGACCAAGCCTTTTACATTTTCTGTACCGGGGAACACATGCACAATTCTCCCATTCCGCTCTGTTGAACGTGAGTTTGCCCCGGAGGGTACATCCCCAAAAAAAAGCTTCCCCAGTGGTTTTATTTTACTTCCTTTTGGTCATCTGGCTTTACAGGTATTATGTCCATCTACAGCTAACAATAATATTTTTTAAAGTGAGATGGGCACTCATAGCTGGACCACCATGTTCCTTTTTGAACATAAACAACTTAATAGAACATTGTATCAGACAAAGTTACCCTGTGACCATCATGGACAAAATAAACCACTATATAGAAGTGTTTGAAAACAGAAAAAAGAATGTTGCCCAAAGTATAGGAAAGACCCAAGATCCCCTGTCTTGACTATGATCAGTGACTACTAATTCTGTACCAATGACAGCTTCTGCATTAACAGGTAGCGTGAAGATATCCAGACACATATTTGCCTGCCTTCCTGACAGTATCCAGCGCCAACAATGTCCCACTGCTTTGAATCTGCTCCCAGGTACCTTACATAAGCTGTAAATCTCTTCTAACACTCTCTGACTGAGGCATGCATAACTCCTCATTTGTGTGGACTCCCTAGTTCCAATGTGCCAGTAAACCCAACTTCTTTGAATAAAGGGTTTTTTTGGTAATGGTTGACAGAAGGGCAATAAGATCTACTTTAAAATTTTCCTTTTATTTACTGAAAAGAGTATTGAAATAAAAGTCCTCATTTATGGATGTTTGTCTTCTGGATTATCTGTCGTATGGTATCAATCTCTTAATTCCTAAATCGGTAAAGTCCTCTGACCTTCTCTTGCATGCAGAGGCAAAATAGCAATCATATAAAAATATAAAAGTTACTTTTACATACATTTGTTAAGTGACTCGATATAATGTTTTTTTTAAACCTGGTCTTTGTTGCATAATCATAATTTAATATTTTATATCTAAAACAAATTCACTTACAAATGTTTCATATTATTATAAATGATCACAGCTTATTCACTAGTAAATATTTTGAATAAATAAAGGTTTTCTTTGTTGGAAGAAAGAATGGCATTCCTTGCCTCTTATAATGAGAATATTTTCCCTTATCTGTGAAATAAGATTGTTGGATTACTTTCCCCAAGACCCTTCAACTGTGCATGCTGCTATGTAAAATAGAAATTCCTAGGATACTAAACATATTCCAGCATCTGAAAATGCACTTAACATTTGTTGGAACATATGCTCAGAATAGATTATTTTTTTGCACCATATTAACTAAATAGATACCGAGATTTATGATTGTAAAATACACGGAATTCTGAATATGACCCTGCAGCTGAGGCATGTTACAGGTACATAGTTCATTCTGCAGTGTTTGAAGTAATTAAGTGAGTCTTGTAAACAAGCAGCTGTCCTTTGGCCCAGAGCATCTGATTGAAAATTCTTGAAAAAATGTTCCATTTAGAGTAGGTGGTTTGTATTTGTTTTAATATAATATTTAACAATTGAGTTGATTTATGATCTCAGATAAATCGTCTTTCCAAGACTTTTTCTACAGCTGCAGACTGAAAATTAAAGATATCAGTCAATCATTAGAAGTATCTCTGTAAAGAGAATACTTATGAGGTAAAAAATTCTTTACAATAATGGAAAATCTATTATTAGTTCTTTGAGTCAAAAGAGGTAACGCTGAACCCCGAGAACATCATATCTTTATTATCATATTTATAAGGTATATCATGAGTTCATTATTTCAATTAGTAAAAACTTAAAAATGCTGACAATTTGGTCAAATTTCTAAGGCAATTATGTAAGACATTTAATCAGTAGAAGTGAAAGAGCTCACATGGTCTTTTGAATCCCTGACATGTAATAATTTATTTTATTTTTTACAATTTACTCACTCAATTGAAACAAGCCTTTAAAACCACCATAAATCTATACTACATAAGTGTCAGTTCCACTGAATGATCAAAAGCCTAAGAATTGTTCACATTATATGTGTCTTTACTGGATTTTTCCTTTAGGTTACATTTAACACCCTTTACTTTTCCGACTCACTCTTTGACATCAAATAATGTTAGAATCATTAAATCAAGGACTCTGAGTAGAACAGGACCTTAGAAGTCATCTAATACAACCTCCAACCAAATGCAATAATCTCTCACACAATGCCTCTTCTCAGGTTTATAATTAGATTATAAACTCTTCACATGAGTTTAGGTTTCCCATAAATCAAAGAACTTCAAAAAATTAATCCATAGTGAATATAAAACTAAGCTGTAGGCAAGTAATAAATAAAATAAAAGCAAATAATATGATTCACAGTGCAGTGCATTTATTAAAATGTTAAATATATTATTATTTTGTTGTTGGACCTTTAAGTGACAATATTACAGCATGAGTCACCACAGGAAGCCACCAGTAAAAGTCGCTTTTTATTTAAAAGAAAAAGGCCCATAATGTTTGGAAAGTTTCAGGCATAATGCTCTCCAACCCTCTGCCTCTTTTACCCACTACATCCTAATCTCTCTCAAGCCCAATTGTAGCCCTCAGTCTATAAAGGACAGCCTTTAGGACCAGAGGCCCAAACTGCTGGGTACCCCCTTGGAAGGAACAATCACAACTCATTCCATCCTGCTGTGCAGCACAGAAGCTGGAAGACATGACTCCCTGGACACGTGGCATTATCCAGACTGTGGGCACCCCATGGCCTGATCCAGCCAAAAGCTACCCAGGACTCCACCCTTCCTCATGTTCCCACCTTTCCCACTTCTGAGTATTCCTTACTCTCCACTGCTGCTTCCAGGCTATTACTCCTCTTCCTTCTTACCAAACCCAGCAACATTTTGAGCTCACAACATCTGATACCATCCTCTTTTTTTGCCTCTGGCTGTCAACCACCACTCCTGGTCAGTAGAGATCTTGATACTGTTTTTCATTTTAAAGAATCATTTGGAAATGTGGAGAAGTTTACAAGGAGAAAACGTAGGTAACTACTGCAGACCTTAAGAAATCAAAGTAGTTTAAATAGTGCTAAAACAAAGATAGCTCAAGCAGACAGATTTGTCACTTGTTCCCTTATAACCTATTCTCTTCAAAGAAGAAAAATTTTAAATCACATATCATGTCATTTATCTGCTTAAATCCTTAAATGACTTCCAGATAAGCTTAGAGGGAAAAAAATAAGCCTTTACCATATCTTTTATCCCTAACTGTTCAGAGCTACATATCTCTTTTTAATCACCTCTGGTTTTCCTCCCCAGTTACCCACTCTATTCTGGCATACCTGTGTTCTAGTCACCCCTTTATATAGCACACAAGTTCTTTCTCACAGAAGGAAATTCTGTTTCTTTTTGCCTGTTTTTTGCCCATCCTGATATTTGTTAAGGACAATGTACTTCTGATTTTTAAATGCTTGGATTAAATACCACTTTCTTAACCGACTAGTCTATCAAAAGCAGACCACCTCGCGCTGGGGTTGTGGCTCCGTGGTAGAGCTCTTGCCTGGCACCTGTGAGGCACTGGATTTGAAGCTCAGGAGAGGAGAGAGAGAGAGAGAGAGAGAGAGAGAGAGAGAGAGAGAGAGAGAGAAAATGAAGTCATTGTGTCCATCTACAACTAAGTGTGTGTGTGTATGTATGTGTGTATGTGTATAAACAGACCATCCCTAAGTAATTCTCAACATCAGACTACTGTTTCCTTCCTGGTAGTTAGTATTTGTAATTTTATTTGTGTACATACAAATGATTTCATCACTGTTATCTCCCCCACTACAAAGAAAGAATCAGCTAACAGGTTCAGCAGGAATGATGGGATTAGAAAAGCACCAGTTGCCAACCAGCTTACTATTAATCAGTTAAAGCAAAATTCATCAGTGGAAGCTAAAACTAATTGATGAAAGTTTGAAGAGTAATAGGCAATTTACATAGCAAAAACAGTGCATAACTGAAATCTAATCATGAGGAAATAGACATTCAAATTAAAGGTCATTCTACATAATTACTAGCAAAACATCAATACCTTGAAATATTTAAAATAAGAATGGTTCCAAAATAAAGGACTAAAGAAGTTTCACAACTGAATGCAACCCAGGATCTAGGATTTTAGTTTGCTATAAAAACCATAGGTATGGGCTAGGGTTATGGCTCATCCGCAGAGTGCTTACCTCGCACATGTGAGGCACTGGGTTCGATCCTCAGCACCACATAAAAATAAATAAATAAAATAAAGGTATTTTGTTCATATAGAATTAAATTTTTTTAAAAAACATAGGTATATTGTTTGCAAATATTTTCCCCAATTCATAGGCTACCATTTCATTTTGTTGATTGCTTACTTTGCTGTAGAGAAGTCTTTTAGTTTGATGCAGTCTCATTTATTTTCGCTTTTGTATTCTGAGTTTTTTGTGTGATACCCAAGAAATCATTGCCCCAGCCAATATTTATGAGCTTTTCCCCTAAAATTTCAGAAATTTTAGTGAGTCAGGTCTTACATTTATGTCTTTTACCCATAAGGAGTTGATTTTTATGTAGGATATAAGTGTCCAATATCATTATTTTGCATGTATAAATACAATTTTCACAGCACCATTTTAGAACAATCATTTGTCCAATGAGTCCTCTTGTTGTTTGTGTCAAAAATTAGTTTACCCTATATGTTTGGACATATTTATGAGCTATTTGGTTACAACAGTCTAGTTGTATATTTCTGTGCCAGCACCACACTGTTTTGATTACTATATCTTTATAAAATAATTTTAATCAAAAAGTATGATGCCCTTAACTTTGTTTTTATTTCTCAAGATTGTTTTGTATCTTAGAGTTTGAGTTCTACAGAAATTTTAGAATTTTTTTTTTCCTATTTCTCTGAAGAATGCCATTGGCAGCTTCATAGGAGTTATACTGAATCTGCATATTGCTTTGGGTGGTATAAATATCTCAGCAATATTAATTCTTCTGATCAATGAAAAAAGGATGTATTTCTATTTCCTTGTTAATATCCAAACCTTATGAAATTGACCAGCCTTTGGTAACCATGATTTTACTCTCTACTTTTAAAAATTCAACTTTTTTTTTAAGATTCCACATATAAAGGAGATCATGTAATCTTAATCTTTCTGTGCCTGGTATTTCATTTCATACAATGTCCCATACATTCATACACATTGTCTGAAATGGCATAATCTTCTTTTTTATGGCTGAATATCATGCCATTGTGCATTTATTACACATTTTCTTTATCTGTTCATCTATTAAAAGACATTTAGTTGATTCCACCTCTTAGTTATTGTGAATCAGCTGCAATGAACATGGCAGCACAGAAATCCATTTGACAAATCAATCTCAATTTCTTTGGATACATTGCCAGAACTGAAACTGCTGGATCATAATATTTTGAGATTTTTGAGAAAGCTCCATACCATTTTCCAGAATGGCTATAATGATTTACATTCCCCAAAACAGTATATAACAGTTCCCTTATCTCCACATCCTCTAAGCTGCTTATTTCTGATGGGAAACTTACCTACAAACAACTGCTTTAAAAAAGTTTAAGAAGTGAGTGGTGTGATAGTAAACAGGATACTAGATCATCAACAGTCTGAACATAGTCTTGAGTATCAGTTTAAAAATATATTGTGTATGTCAGTGGTTTGAACAGGGTTCAGGAGGTGTTTGACTCACAGAGCTGATGCATATGTGGGACAGAATGGAAAATCCTGACAGACAGGAGAACAGACCAAGCCCACTGCAAAAATCCGTAGGAAAGACATATTTTCCCACTGATTTTGAAGCTCTTCTATTCCCTCTGTTACTACAACAGAGATCTATTCTCTACTGTTTTCCAAATATAAAAGACACCAACTCTAAGACTTTTTAACCAAGGAGACATGGCCAACAATATTTTACCCTTTAGAAACTTTATCATACCTCTTCTTCTCGATGATTTTTAATCTTTCATCCAATCATATAATAATCACCACCCCTCCCGACATACTATAATATCCATTTTTGTTATTTATAATACTATTTATATTAGTTTTAATTATTCCACATAAATAAATTTGAAGGGAGCTAATTCAAATTATACCAAAAAGGACTCTATGCTTCAAAAATGTTAACTTTTAATATAAGCAGTAATAGAACCAGTAAATTATAGCTATTTTGACACCTGATGAATTAGTAATTCATTGATGAACTAGTGATTAATATTAAAAATCTGGTATTCACACACTTGGCACAACGAAAACCTGCCCTACTGTCTTTTGTCTTTATATTTTTTAAAATATATTTAGTCTTCTCTGAATTTTGCAGAGCCACAAGTAGAGATTTTAATACTTAAGTATAAACATAAGAAAAATTAGGAAGGTATTACCTTGAATATGGAAATAGTTTGATTATAGTAAGTCTTTTTACATGCTCATAATTTGACATTTTGATTTATTATAATCAAAATTTATATCAATTGTATTATTAGTTTAATAAATATGTAACTATATGTTATGGTTTGGCTATGTGGTGTCCCCCAAAAGTTCATGTGTGAGACCGTGTGAGAATGTTCAGAGGTAAAATGATTAGGTTATGAGAGATATAATCTAATCAATGGCTTAATCCACTGATATCAATTTACTAGGTGGTAGCTCTAGGCAGGTAGGATGTGGTTGAAGGTGGTACATCACTGGGGACATGCCTTTGGGATTTATATTTTGCTCCTGATGTGCAGAGTATTCTGTTTCCTAATTGCCATGTCCTTAGCTGCTTTCCTTCCCCATACTCTTCTGCCATGATACTCTGCCTCACCTTTGGCCCAGAGCTATGGAGTTAGCCATCTGTGAAATGAGATCTCTGAAACCATGAGCCAAATAAACTTTTCTTCTTCTAATTGTTCTTTTCAAGTCCTTTGGTCACAGCAAGAAAAAACTGATTTAAACAGTATATGTGCATGTACATACTACACTTTGAGAGTCAACTTTGTATCATTATATATAATCTAAAAAAATGAGACTAATAACTAGTCTTTTTAAAACCATAGTATAACATTAGTTTTGTATGTATAATTGAATACACTTCTAAAATGCTAAAACTTGGGGTAAGTTAAACTCTGTCTCAATCCATACATCTTATAAATGGCTGTGATAAGAGTACTTACTTCATAGGTTTGTAGGATTCAATGAGATAATACATAGAAAGTCTTGAATGCTTCTGTGCCCTCAGAGTGGGTCAGTGTTATTACATATATCTGTTCTTTTTCCAAAGTCCATTCAGTGACTCAGACACACATTCATTAAATGCCTCAGTAGAGGAGGCATGTGAAGGGTTTCAGTATATTTGGAAGAGTAAGACAAGGAGCAGGAAGTTGAGAATGAAATAAAATATCTAGCAATTCTTTTCCTTCTCCCACAGTAGCCTAAATAAGACCTTAAGGGATCCTAGAGGTTAAAAAATGTATAAGAGAACAGCACTTGACATTAAGCATCTCTGTGTCTCTCTACACACAATCATAGAAAAGAAGATATCTAGGGGTACACAACAGAATAGAAAAAATATAGATGGTAATTCAGAGAGGTTTTTTGGTCCTGGATAAAAGATCTTGGATAATTTCTCAGATACAGAATGACGATTAGTGATTCCAGGCAGAGAAAGCCTCTGTAGTCCATGTTCCAGTGCCTGGATAGAGAAGAAAGATTCCATGCCCTAAGTATGGCTGCGAGTAGCAGAGAATGATGCTAAGCTTGAGGGGATTGGAGACAAAAGCAGCACAGCTCAACACTAGATGAGCAGCAGTGAGAGTTAACAGAAGTTGAGATAGGTCCACAGACATCTCCACAGACATCCATGAGGCTGGATGACACTAAGGACTAGCTGAATATCCACACACTATGTTGGGTCTAGTAAATCCTTTGGAAATGGGAATCATTCCTGGGTCAGACAATTGGTGGAGACTGAGATAGGTACCATTTTTGTGGATACCATGGGAAAATAGAAGGCATACTTTTGTATGATTCCTTTGCTACTAAATTGTTGTCTAGAATTTGATTGGCTAAATAAGCATTGAAACATGTTGAGATTACCTCATTATTTCTCTGATCTTCATCCTCTTTGGGCCAACCACACTTACCTCTTCGCCAGTCTTCAATACACCTACATTCTCTGCTGCCAGGGCTTTGCAGTTGATTTGCCACCACCCGTAGCACTCTTGCAACAGGTATCCACACAGACATATTCATTTCTGAACATTTTTACTAATAAGCCCCTGCTCTGCAAGGTTCTATGGAGTTATCATAATTGAAAAGTATCAATAATCACATCATTTCTTATCATTTAGATTACTATCATGTAACATGTACTTTCCTTCTTCACTTCTTTATATTGTACCTGTCTTTACAATTGAACGACGATAGGAATTTTTGTCATTTCTTTTCCTACTCCTAGGTACTTAGACTCTTAGAAAAACACCAAATATATATATGCACTCAATATGCATTTCTGAATAAATATATAAATCTATCCTTTAATAAATATAAACTATAACATAAACTTAACTCCTATGGAATAAAATAAAGATTAAATATCCAACTATATTTGTTTCATAATTCTGCGGCTTTTATATTTTTTTCTTTTTGCTATTCTATTAACATGAATTTTTTTTCTCCTTTTCTGGATAAGATGCATAAAACTTATTCATCACTCATGCCTAATTCAGAAGTACATAATCTTGGTTAAAGAACTGGAAAAATATACTACCATAGACCCAATCAGGCTATTTTGGGGTCCCCCTGGGAAGACCATGTTCAACTTTACCTGTACTTCTTTTATAAATTAATCATATCTTTTTATCTATCTAATCTATCTAATTCAAATATTCTTTTGAAGTGATTTGTGGTATAAATGGTATCAAATATAAACAACCACTTAAATGTAAAATATTAAGTATAAATATAAATTTTAAAAGGCAACTTGCGATTTATATATCTGAATCAATGCATTCAATTAAGCAAATGAGAAATACTACAGATATGCTACAATATTTCAAGCTAAGTTTAGAAATGTTGATATAAAAACTGGAGTCTGTTCATAAGCCATATTAAGAGAATAAAAAAGTTCCATTATCTTGTAATCCACTATATTTTTTGGCAAGAAATCATACCTCCCGATTTGGTCGCTGCCCACTTTATTCATAAAAGTTGGTATAATCTAACTTCTTTTAAGGGTAAATACAGAACTGACTGTTAATGTTTGAAGACATAACACTGTTGAGGATTATTCAGTATATCCACAAGTCCAAGGGCAACAGAAAAGCCCAAACAGTGTGAGCAATGGCAACATTAGTGTATTGTTTGACTCCGAGGATAACTACTGTAAAGGGGCCATCTTTCATGCCAACCAGTTTTAGTTTGTTGTTCAATCAATCTCATTTTCTAAGTGTCTCACCTCATATGCTTTTATGTGGGCTTTATAATGAGAAACGGAAAGACTTGGATTTTTCTCTTCTCATTCTATTTCCAAGGTACTCTGAACCAATAACATAACTCTGCAGCATTTGCTAGCATTTTAACCCTTGCCATGCTTCTATTAACTGAATTGGTGATGGCATATACAAGAGCCAGAAGACCAGATCATGAGGATTACGAATTGTGGAGGTGTTTCCATTCAAACCAGGACTCTGGCAATAAAAGAGTATGGAAACCTGAAAACGCTTGCAAAGTTATTAAGTCAACTACTTCTTTATACCAGCTTTTCCAACCTTCACCACCACACACACTTTCTCTGCAAATGTCCAGGTAGACAAAGTTACAGCAACAACTTTTTTCTAGAAATAACTATGCCAGATGCCAGAATATGAACTTAATCCTAAAATTATATTACAGATATAGCAAGACAAGGTTAAATCATCTTCATCTATATTTTAATGTTTCAATTACTTACAGATTTTCAATAATTTTTTTAATTCACAAATTATTTTCACATTTTTATCATTGTATATTGCTATACATTGATACATTAATCACCTGATTTTATTAATTTGAGTGCTTATTTCAAGAATTGCTTTTCTATTTAGAGTTCAGCAAATCTGTGTGGAATGACTTCTCTATGAAGTTAACGTATTTATTAAAGTATAGTTCTAAAGTCATATCTTTTAAGTTAAACTTGCCTCTTAGTAAAGTCATCTGAGCCAACTAAGAATTGTTTTATTTCACAGTAAGTAAACATAATAAAAGGTTATAGTTGGATTTGAAGAAATATGGCTACACATTTCTTATCATAGTACTTGGCACATAGTACATAATAAATGGATGAACATAATTGTGAGATCGGGTTATGGGTGTTTTATAAAGCAAAAAATGCAGGAAAGACCCTATCCTTAAGGACAAAAATTTCCCACCAACTGGGACAATTAAAAGTGGAACACATACATCTAATCTAGCTAAATATCTGTATTTTACTTACAAAAATAGGACATCATAAATATGAAAGACAGGAGTAAAGCACAAAAGTTTTCCAGTAGAAGTCACTTTCAGGCAATACGAAGGAGTTTTAGTTAGTTTTTTTGAAACCTAGGCTCTTGGTTTCTTTCCTAAACCCACCGTGGTCCTCCATATCTGACTCTAGCCCAGTCCTCTTTCACTCGTTTTACCAAGCAAAATCCTCCCATATTCCAAGAATCCATTCAAACATCTAGCTGTTAAATATGCTAAATATAACTCTCTTCTCACACTTTTATCATTGCACTATACTTGTTTATATGCATGCAGGTGTTCCCATCAGACTGTGAACTTTTTCAGGAAAAGAGTCACGTTTTATTTATTATTCTATGCCCACCATCTGACATATAATGCACTCAGTACTGATTAGGTTTTCTTTGTCTGTTTTTGTATTTGAACTTAAGAATTAGAGTAAAGTCAACATTGACTGAGACCTAGAAGGATGAGAACAATTTTATAGAAAGAATACAATGAGACAGAGGTATGTCCTAGCTGAAGGACAAAGACAGGATAGAGAAGGGTAAGGTGTGTTTATCTACAACAAGATTTCTTGGAATGGTACAAGATTAGAAAGGGAAACTGGAGACAGAATAAAAATTGTGGAACTGTATAGGTGTAAATCTAGAGGCAATTTATGGCTTATAAATAACAGTAGGAAAAAATCA
Organism: Xerus rutilus; assembly: GCA_028644305.1. Taxonomy (NCBI): domain Eukaryota; kingdom Metazoa; phylum Chordata; class Mammalia; order Rodentia; family Sciuridae; genus Xerus; species Xerus rutilus. The sequence continues at coordinate 53,885,177 of CM053408.1, forward strand.
GTAAAGCTCTCTGCTTAATTAAAATTTTTTTCTTTTCCCCCTTCCTGTCTTAAAATAGTTGCTGTGTACATAGAATTTCTTATCTCCAGAGGGAGATTAGGCTGCCCAAACCAAACCATTAAAGATAGTTTACAAAGAAATACAATTCAGATGGATGAGAATTCTCTGCTCAGTAAGGGATTTAGAATCATGGGGCTGCTGCCTCTGGTATTCTTCTATAAAGATTTTTCCAGAAATAGTCAATATCAAAGGTCACACATTTAAAAAGTCACTTGCAATTAGAAGCCTAAGGGAAAACGCCTAGGAGAAAATGTTTTGGCAAGCTTTTAAAGCTTTTCATTGAGTTGGCAACTAGACAGACCATGGCGGTCTCCCAAGCAAGCAGAGCAGGTGTGTGTCATTTCAGAGAGGGCAGAAAGACCTCCACTCCCTAAACATCACTCCAACCTGCATTTCAGTAGTGTCTGATTTTTCTGGAGTAGAGACACATTTCATAGTGTTGAATGTCTAAGCTCTACTACAGTACACAAGCCTCTGAAGGTAAAGGGGAAGGAGTAAAACGAAAACATGGTGACTACAAACTGCCAGGCACTGTGCTAGGCTTCTCATGGATATTTGTTATTACATCCTTACTACCATCCCTGCAAATTAACTCATTTACAGAAGAAAATGTTCTAGCTCAGAGAAGCTAAGTAAATTGACAAAAGTTCTGCAATCATTAAGGGCAGAGCTAGATTTAGACTTCAATCTCTGATTCAAGACCCCTTTTATGTAATTAATTTATCATTTCTCATTCTTTGAGATCTTAGTACATGCCTCTTAAACTTTCCAGTTGATCACAAGATATAAACGTGCTTTGGTTAGGGAAAGAACAAGAGTATAAAAGAGTACTGCCTATTGATGAAATGCTCAGAGTAAAAGTGAGAAAACAAATAAAAAAAGCTCACAATTTAAATTTCTGGTAGTTAATTAAAGTCACCGTGTTAGGAAATCAGCTTTTCTCCACTACAAAGAATTTAGAACATATGCCTATGCATTTTTTAAAAACTTACTTATGTGTTCAATATAGAAATATATGTCTCTGTTTTTACTTCTGCTGGCCCCTCTGTTTTTCTATCCACATTAAATCTCCTTCTTACTTGAAGTCTTCTCTCAAGTGCATTTCTACCATGAAGCAAGCAGAAGATTTTCCAACCATATAAGATTGTTATTTGTTCAATACTTTGTCTATAACTGTATAATGGAATTTGTCAAGTATGTCTTATAATTAAATATGATGATGATATCCCCTGGCCTGTCTTAACAAATAATTTATATTTCTATAGATTCAAAAGGAACTATTTTCTCAAAAATTGTTCAGTATAGATGTATTGAATAAAATGCCTTTTTGAGATATGCTAAAATTATCATACTTAAAAATAGTATGTCACAGAGACTTTACACTAAAGAACAAGAGTCAATTATTTAAGATAATTATATTATAGATATGTCTTTGATGAATCTTGCTTTTATTTTGGGAAACAATCCTAACTTTTTATCATTTTACAGAAATGATAAATATTTATTTAAGAATGGGAAAAATATATGACAAGCAAATTCAACTTCTTTAATAACTGATGATCATTGCAACCAAATGATATGTATGAATGATGATTAACAAAACAACTGTATATCCTTTTCCTTGCTAATGAAGTACAAAGGTACTTTGAAATACAGGTAACCTAGCTGAGAAAGTTAAGACTAGCAAATTTCAAAGTATTTTCAGATTTTCAGAATTATTTTATGTTTCTGATTAATTCACATTTCATGGCCATATGCATTCTGGTTTTGATATATATCAACTTTAAATATGCCTTTGAAGATAAGAAGATTTAAAATATTCATGTTCTACTTTTTCTTAAATGTTAAATTTTAGAATTAGAATCTTAGCAAAATGACTGTGGACTGACATTGTCCCTTGCCACTTAGCACTTTTATGAAGCGTAATTCACACAGGATTTTACATTTTTAAACAGAAATGCCATTTTTCAATATTTTTCCATAGACACTTGATTCAAACTTTGGAAACACTGTCTCAGGTTGGCAGCATTGTGCTTACCTGTTTTTATACACTGTACCTAATGCAGACAGATGCAGTGCTGTATATTGTACAGGTTTTGTGGGTCAGAGTGTATGTATTGCTGAAAGCCATCATTATTTGGAAATTTACTGGTTAAAGATAAGCATATGGTATTCCAGGCTTAGATTACATTTTGTTACAGAGTAATGATGTCGTTTTTGCCTTAGCTACTTCCAAAATGTCTGACCCCAGACAAATACTTCCACCTGCTCATCATTTAAGCATGTGCTTTGGTTGGCTTTTTGTGCAATTCCAAGCCTTTCAGCTTTGATTTTACCAGTGCATTAGTTACTATAGAAACAATGTCACTGGAATATGAAAAGCACAGTGACATAGCAAACTGCTGTAGACAATGTACTTTATATATGTATGTAGAAATAAATAGGTTTGTATATGCAATTGTCCCTCAGTATCCATGGGTGAATGCTTCAAACTGCTTCCCCCAATACCAAAATTTGCAGAGGCTCAGTTTCTTGCATATAGCCTATACACATCCTTCCATATACTTTAAACAATATCTAGATTACTTATAATGCCAAATACAATGTATACACTGGATAAATAGTTGCTATATTGTATTGTTTATGGAATAATAACATGAAAAAATATCTGTACATGTTCACTAAATACACAATGATAATAGTCCTGACTAAATTTTTCATCCACAGTTGGTCCAATCCATTACTATGGATCTCTCTTTTACTGTACATATTTACATATGTGCAAACATTTGTACATGAATAGACATGTTATATACACATAGGTACAGCAAACTTATCTATATATGTAGATAATGTAGTATATGTAAGTATATATACATATTTCAAGTTTAGAATCTTATTAAATAGAAGGCATGCATGGATTTAACATATGAAGCATACATAATTAATAAAAAATAGATAAGCTTAAAATGTTTTCCAAAAAGTTTGATTTTTCTTAGAAGTAAAAAACATAGTAAAAGGTAAAGAATTTATTGCACATTTAAAATTTTGCACTCCAATGTATCAAAACCACAAAATATAATATGAATATAAAATTTGTGCCAAATATATAAAATTGCCATTACAGAAGACCAAAAGAAAAGGGCAAATTTTAGGGAATATCCTTTTTTCAGGTATTTCATATGAAATTTTACTATTCAAAGATGTAGATTTTCATAAATATAAAAGGTAATTAATTAACTAATTAATTAATATAAAATAAAGAAATGTCCTCAGTGGAAAACAAAATATTATGACCAAGTATAAATACAAGATCTATATTTCCAAATACTACATATGTAACAATTTTATTTGGCATCTTGTCAACAAAATTATTCTTTGTTTTAAAAAGCAGTTTCATAAAGGCAAAGTTTGGCTTATTTATTATAACAAAGTTAAACAATATATTAGAATGAGTCAACTGTTGCCACACATTGCCCTTATTTCTTTTTTCTCTTCTTAGTAACATGAAATACACTCTAAAAGTAATTTAAAATTCAACTGCTATCTAAAGGCAGTTACAGTAACATTTTTTCTTTTTACTTCATGAAAACATGTACTTTAAATCCAAAAAGTTGCTCCAGCAAAGAAGAAATATCTAGTTTACTATTTCATTGGTATAGCTGTACATGCCTATGTAAATAACTATAAGAAAATAAAAAATCAATTGTCCCCAAAATACAATAGAAGCAAAATAATACACCATTTTAGAGAAGTGAATATTAACAAAGCAGCTAAATATTTTTTTAGAAACTTGATACATAATGTGGCCATGCTTGAAAGACTCTGGATTTAAAGGAGCTGATATTCCAGAGAGAAAAGACATACCATCAACATGTAACCTAGTACATTTAAAATGAAAGAACATCATGTGGTAGGATGATAAGGAAGACAGTTTGAGCTAGGATAACCAAGCTAGGTCACTGACATTTGAGTTGATTCTTGAATGGTAAGAATAAGACAGCATGTAAAAATCTTATTCCAAGGAGAAGATACTGGAAAATCTTGAGAAATAAACATTGCACAGAAGAATGTTTAAGTAATTCTATAAAATCTTAGCATTAACAAAAGGGGTGGGGGTAATAAGTGCAGCAGAAATGTTCCACTGACCTATCTTCCCCTTTATGATTTCCACCTCTTCTGTCTGTATTATATTAGGCAATCATCACAGCAGTATCTGTTCATTCTGACTAGTCTAGGCAGGTCCAGAACAACATTAATAATAAATATTGAACAAAGTTCACTTTATTCTAAACTATATATATATATATACACATGCCCACAAAATATATATGTATATTTATATATAAAATATATAAATATATATAGATATATCATATATTATATATAATAATATATAATATATAGTGGACATGCAATATGTTGTGATTCATTTGCTGACAAAATTTGTATAACATACAAAATATACCAAACAGAACTAATGCATATTTATTACTCAAAAATAAATAAGACCCTGAGAAAAACGACTGATTGTTTCAAACGTAGCTAAAAAATGAAGACATGATTCAAAGCATGAAAGAACAATATGAATCCTGATTGTAAAAACAGAAAATAATATAATAATACTGAGAAAAAAACAAGATATCAAATGAAAATATTATTTCAAAATGAAGGGGAATGTATTGACATTAAAATGATAAGAAGGAAGCTCCAAGCTCAAGTTCCTCACAGACACATCCAAAAAAACAGGAAAGAAATATCAGAACCAACTTTGACATAACTCTGGAAGACAAAGATTGGTCATAACTGAGTGAATACTGAAGGAAGAAAAAAATAAGCTTAAAATCAGTAGGAAAGCTTTTATTTGCCCTTCTTTCACCACTTCTCTAGTTCTGGAGCAGTCTTGGAGCCTGTGTTATCATTCTGGGACCCTGGTCCCTGGTTCTGGAGATTATACAATAGACACCATTACTAAATCATTAGGTAGATCTGCACTAACCTGCCTGAGAACTATCTGAAGAACTTACATGTAGTGTTTGTCTCTATTTTTCCTGACTTGGAACTCAGCCAAGTTGGAAAAGCGGTGGACATTGCTTAAAAACAGTGTAAAGGCAAAGGAAAACCTACAGATAATGAGGCAAAAGTTTACAGTTGAAAAATACAGTAGAGTGCCTAAGAACTTAGAGGAAAAGCTGGGAGAAAGTTTTCTTGGAAAGTTAGGGAAATCAACATAGGGTTAGGGGAAAAAGTAATGCAGAAGCCACATATATGACTAGGAAAGGATGCATGATCAGAAAGGACCAGAAAATATCTTAAGCTTTTCATTTGGGCCAATTCAGTGCAACTTTGAGCAAGGTTAGATACTGAAGGAGGATTCCAGCACAGCACTGATCTGCCAAGACTAGGAGAGATGGTTATTTGTTTGTTTGTTTGTTTTAGTTTTTTAGCTCCTGGACTTCAAGGAAACACTAGCCCAACACAAGCTGAGGACAACAACTTCATTGAGTAAGACACACACAAAAAGGAAAACATTCTCTGCAAAAATTGTTGGGGAAAATCATTAGACAAATGGACTATTATGGCCCTCAAAAATCAAAACAAACCCTGGGGAATGGGAGAATCTGATCTCCAGAGTTACCACATTCTGATGTTCAAATGTCCAGTTCTCAGTGACAAAAAAAAAAAGTATACAAAAACAGGAAAGTACAGCTCATTTAAAGGAGTGAAATATATCAACAGAAAGCATCCTAAAGTGCAGCCAAAGAAATGATTAGCACAAGACTGTAAACCAACTGTCTCAGCCATGATCAAAGAGCTAAAGGAAAACATGGATAAAGAATTAAAGGAAATCAGGCAAATCATGTGTGAACAAAATGAGACTATCAATAGAGAAATTATAAAACGGAAACAAGGCTGAGTGTGATGGTGTGTGTCTGCAATCCCAGCTATTAGGGAGGCTGAGGCAGGAAGTTCAAGGCTAGCCTGGGCAACATAGTGAGAATAAAGAAAAAAGAAAACATTTTGGGACTATAGGTATAGCTCAGCAGTAAATCACTTGCCTAACATGTATGAGATCCCCAGCTTTGATTCCTAGCACAAGAAAAAAGAAAGGAAATAAATTCTGGAAATGATGTGAAGGAATTCAAAAGCATATTTGAGTAGGCAGAAGAGAGAATCTATAAATATGAAGATGAAGAAACCTAAATGCAAGTTTAAAGGCATAAAGAAAAATCAATAAAGAAAAGTGAACCAAGAGCATAACAGAACCACAGGATATTGTCATGCTGAGCAACATATGCATTATTGGGTGTCTCAGAAGAAGAAATACAGAGAAAGGGAAAGAAAGACGTTTTGAGGAAATAACAGTCCAAAATTTCTCAAGTTTCATAATGGACACAAAAGCATTCAAAAACCTTTTTGATAGTAGGATAAACTCAATGATCTCCCTGTCAAAATACATTACACTCAATCTTTAAACTTGAAATGGTTTAATATCCAGAATATGTAAATAACTCATAATTCAACAACAAAAAAGACAACACAATTTTTAAATGGGTGAAGAACTTGAACAGACTACTACTATTTTAGTTAATTAGTAAAATGGAAAAAAAAGACTAAAAACAAAAACTAGCAGTGTTAATGAGGATAGAGAAATTTGGAAAATTTGTATTTGCTGGTGGAAATGTAAAATGTTACAGCCACTGTTCAAAATGATTTGTTGATGTCTTGAAATGTTGGAAAGAGGATTACCATATGACCCAACAATTTCATTTCTAATTATCTACCCCAAACAAGTAGGGAACAGAAGGGATTTAAATGAATGCATGCCAATTGTTCACTATAGCAATTTTTACAAAAGCTGAAAAGAGGAAACATCCCTAGGGCCCATCAACAGATGAACAGATGAACCAAATGCAGTATATACATACAATGGAAATATTATTCAGTCATAAAAACAAATGAAGTTCTGAAGAGAATTCTTATACATGCTATAACATGAATGAACCTTGAAAACATTATGCAAAAATGAAATAAATCAGACACCAAAGGTCAAATATTGTATGATTTCACTTATAATAAATATCTCAAATAGACAAATTTCTAGAGATAGAAAGTTTATTAGAGGATACTGATAAGCTCTCACTAAATGAGTATAAAGTTCCTTTTTTGGGTGATGGGAAAAGTTGGATATGAAAAGTAATGGATATACAACATTGTCAATGTACTTAATGTTACTGAAGTTTACATGCAAAAATGGATAAAATGAAATACTTTATATAATATTTTCCACACTAAAATAAAAAAATTAAATAAAGATTTTACTAGAAAGAACATGAGATAATGCTTTATGCTCTAAGCAAAATAGAAAAAGAAAGAGAAGGTAACTTTAAACAAAAAATAATAATAATAAAAGAGATTTAAGATAAATTTATAAATACTGAAAAAAGGCAAATAAGACTTTACATACATGTATTATGTGATCCTGGACACTAAAACAAAAACTGCATAACCCGAAAAAATTTTTAAAAGCATAATTTAAGAAAACTTTTCTGAAATGAAAAAAATGTGAAATTACATATTGAAGAGTACCATGTACCTGAAATAAATGTCAAAATGACGAATATCAAGTTAGATTTTTTAAAAAATAATTAAGATATTACTGGATATTACAAACTAAAATTTGTGGGACAAAAATAGCAAGATAGTTATAGAGAAAGAAAATCAAATTATGTATAGACTTTTCTGCCAAGCAAAAATGGAGTAATGCATGTATGCTACTAAAAAAATCAAATGAATTATACAGCCAACAAAACTGACTTTGGGAGAATTAAAATCAGTATCAAGACAGCAGAAAGGATGGGTGATATGCACTGATCATATAAATAGCCACTTACAAAACTAAGAAAAAATGAGAACTATAATGCATTGCAGTATGTAATGATGATGTGCTCTCACAAAAATAGATGTAACAGACCCTCAGAAAATACAGGGGAGAACTGGGGTTGTGGCTCAGTGGTAGACCACTCACCTAGCATGCATGAGGCGCTGAGCTGGATCCTCAGCACCATATAAAAATAAAATAAAGGTATTGTGTCCACCTACAAGTAAAAAATATATATTAAAAAAAGAAAAAGAAAACATAGGGGAAATGTTACTTTTGGGGACAGAGGGCAATTTGTGATTAGGATGGGAGTAGATGGATGGACTTTTGGGTTACAGAAATTTCTGTTTCTTAACATTGGTGTGGTTACAAAATTATCTTCCCTATAGAAAATTTTTAAGTAATACATTTTTAGTTATTTGCTTTTTTATAATCAATGTTTACTTTACCATAAGAAGATTAAAAATATTTCCCCCGCACACTATATCAAATAACCATGAGTATGTTTTATGCAATGAAATATAAATACTGAATAACACTATATTGTTACAAAAAGCATTTGCCTAATTAAAATGTTTAATAACAAATGTAACAAAATATTGTAAAATAGTCTTAAAGTTTTTCTTTATATTTTCTTATTAGACATTTGTTACAAAAATACTTTCATTTTTAAAATAGAATATATTTTTTAAAAATATTCAATTTTGATATGTAAAATATAAGATATCTCTTTAGAGACATTTATATCCTATTTTAGGTCATTTTCCCTTTTGTATAGCTATTAATTTTCAAATATTTATTTAGGGATATGTACAGTTACCTATCAGTCACAGATTAATATCAGATGGAACCTATGAGATAGGAATTTTGAATTTGGCAACTGGTCGCATACATACTCTAAAATATTGCAAGTTAACCATTTTGTGATATTATGGATTCCCTCCTAAACAGTAGTTTTGGTCTTTCTTGCTTGGAAATTCATTGAAACTGCCTTATCCCTTATAAATAGGTCACTGTAAAATATTTTCCATTGTCCCAATTTTCAAATTACTGTTTTACAGTACATTTCCTGACATTTACGTTAGATTAAAGCTTGATTTACAGCTTGGAAAGTTAAGGATAATCACAGCCCTATATCAGGAAACTAATTATAATACAGCTAGCCACTACAGGCATTCATAAATCTTCTCCATCTTCCATAACAGTTCATGTTGGACACACACACAAAGTACTATACTATTGGTAACTTCCCAAATGTTCAATTAATACATATTGCATTTTCAGAGTATTCTCTCTCCTTTCTCCACCAATATAAGGCTGACAAAGTTCTGAATTAATATTGTGATTACTATCTTAATTCTCTGCTTTAGAAGTGATGCTAATAAATTTCTAATTACAGAAATTGCTTACTAAATTTCAAATGAATAACATTTAGTTGTTACCTTTGCCTTACTCCATGCCTTTAAGAGTTTGGAGGCAATATTTTATAAACTATTTCTTAATTCCTGAATCTTTCTTAAAATATGCCACTATTAAAATGCATATGGATGAATTGACTATCATTCTTTGTATTTCTTTGACCCTACTTTCATTTACAATTGGTCCAATAGGGATAAAGCAATAATTTAGTTGTGGAAATTAACTCTTGCTTCTTCTGAAAGAGTTATAACTTGAATGAATAAATTCAAAATTATGCTTCAGAAATATTGTCCTAATAGTGAATATCTGTTATTATATCACTTTTCTTCATTTAAAATGAATAGTAACTCTGATGTCAGTCAAGGACATGTGTAAATAATTACAGCCTACAACAATTTATATAGAATGTTTAGAGAAATTAAAATGCTATAATGTTGAAAGTTTAAGAAGTATGTGCTTAAAGTCTGCTATCTTCAGTTATATTATAAAACTATTAGTGTTTTGAGAGAAAATTAGTTCATTTTATAAATAGCAATTTATTATTTCATTTGGATAAATATATGCAAAGTATTTCAAAAGACAGTAAACTTCATAAGCTTCAACATCCTATTTGTAAGCCCTGCCCCTCAATGCTGCCATTCTACAGGTTCTAATACAAAGTTTCATTTACTATGATCTCTAAGTACATAGTACAGTATAAATGTTTCTAAATTTCAGTATTTTTCTAAAACTTTACATTGTTGGCAGAAAGGAATATAATCCTCTTCCTAAAATAAACGTCTGTGTTCATTTGAAATTAATGGCTATCAGTCTATTCCAAGTATAACTGCATCTTCAAACCAAATATTTTTCCATATACTTCCTGTACTTTATGGAATCAAGCAAAAAAAAAATAAGACCATTGCAAAAATAATGTGACTCCCTTACTACAGTATGGAAGTGTACCTACATATACACAAAAACATATGCATACACATTCATGCACCCATCCTCACACACCTTCAATTTTCAGAGGATAATCATCTCCTCTTCACACTGATTCACTCTACCATTTTTATCTTAGGTCTAGACACAAATCTAGACACAAATCTATGTAATGTAAACTTATTCCTTGGTCACAGTTTTTTGGTTCAGAGCTGAAAAACTGATACCAGCTTGGCAAATCAGTCCTTACGCAGAAAGTTAAAATTGGATGTGAACGATTCTAATCTCAAACTACCAGCTCTCTAGAATGAAAGAGAAGTAGTAAACTTGAAGTTCTTGGCAGTGGCCATTTTTCCCATATAAGCTAGTAAGAAGAAAAACTTGTCTGGAGTTATATATATATACAAAAAAAAAGAGTGAAGCTTTCAGGCTAGGATAGGTCCCAAAAAATGATGAAATGGTAGAGACAAAGACATATATCATTTGCAACTAAAATAATTTGAATTAAAATACATCGAATCATTAACTGATTCTCTAAGAAAACATTTGGATAAAAGAAGGTAACTCCATTAATGTAACAAGATTTTTTTTAACTTTAAGAATTTTTTTTAACTATATAGGAAATTTCTTAAATTCTCTTTGCTAAACTACTCCGATAGAATGGGGAAATGGTCCAAATCATTAGCTGAATATTGAATTTAAAGTTAAGGCTAGGTCCTCTGGTGAAGATGTCATTTGGAGAGGAAAACCTGGTGACCTGCTGGCGTGACTCTTCCAAATGGGAGCAACACTGGAGGTGAACAGCAGTAAGCGGTGCTTCTCTAATGAACTTCTCCCTTCCAATGATGCTTTTGGACCCAAATTCTGATGTCCCCAGTAGGCAAAGCCAAGTATATGAAAATAAGAATTTATTTTTGGCAACTAATAGCAATACTTTCTACAATTAATTTTTGTATATAAAAAGATTGATGATTAAATATGCCAGAGATGGGGCTGTTATTAAGGCAGTAAAAGTAGAATGCTGAATATATCCATTTTAAGAGCTTTCTGTTTTAGTTTACAAAATATAAGAAGATACATTTCTATAAGTTCAAAAATATATGAAAAAAATTAGTCTTTGGGGCTTTTTTCCTCTTAAAATCATCAAGGTATTCAGAAGTTGAGAATAATATGAATTGACTGAAAATAAGTAATAAAATGTCTTTCTCTGTGAAATTTCAAAATTGTCATCATAATATTGGGTTTAAAAACATGTGATTTTCTCCAATACATTTGACCCCTTTACTATCAAAATTTGATATCCAATTTCCACATCTCAAAAAGCTAGTTTTAATGAATTGCTTCCAATACACTAAAGGTGGCAGCAGTTAGGCTGTGTGACATATGAGGTAATATAGCTTCCCTCTGAATCTCTGGGAGCCACTCACCTGGGAGCTCAGACTGCACTATGTGGAAGTCACATAGCCCACATGGAAAGGTTACAGGTAGGTATTCCAAAACCAGCCCTGCTGAGTGCCTAGCTGGTCCCAGCATACACTATGAATGAGAAAGCTTTAAGCAGAGTCAGGCCAGTTACCAGTTGAAACTGAATGGTACTGTTCCTCCTAAGCAGTGCCCAAATCATGGATTGACAAACCAATAAATATTGTCTTTTTTTTATATTGAGTTACTAAGTTTGTAAAGATGAAGATGGTTTGCAACAATATAGGAAACTTGAATAGAAGCCACCAATCTTAAAATTATATTAGATTATTAATGGAAAATATAACAATGAAATATATGTAAAAGCAGAAGGAAAAAGAAAGAGTTGCAAGAGTTGCAAGCTTGTAATTCCTTTCACAGTGGTCCAAATTCTAAATATTTTTCTTTATGTCCTGGGCACAGAACATGTCTTTATATCAAAGTAAGGCAGGAGGATGGGTGTCCTTAAAAAACTCAGATGGCATTCCTATAGAATATATAGGCTCAAATAAGCCAAATAGAGTAAATGGATGGAACTGGAGAACATCATGCTAAGTAAAATAAGCCAGACCCAGAAATTCAAAGATTGAATATTTTTTCTCATTTATGGAAGCTAGAGTAAAATAAAGGAAAGGATAGGATATCATAAAAATATAGGTACAATCAGTACTACAAAAACAGATTGAGAGAGTGGAGGAAAGGAAAATGGGAAGAAATGCAGAATGAATTCTTTTAAAAATCATGTTGTTTGCATATAAATATACTCCAGGAAATTTCACCTTTAGGTATAAGTAAAAAGAACCAATCAAAACTAAGCCAATGAACTGGGCATGGTGGTGCTTGCCTATAATCCCACTGGCTTGGGAGGCTGAGACAGGAGGATCATGAGTTCAAAGACAGCCTCAGCAAAGGTGAGGCACTAAGCAACTCAGTGAGACCCTGTCTCAAAAACAAAAAACAAAAAAACAGGGCTGTGGATGTGGTTCAGTGGTTGAGAGACCCTGAGTTCAATCCCTGGAACCCCCCCAAAATAAATAAAAACAAATAAAAAATAAACAGATGAGCAAAAGGAAGTCTAAGAGAATTGAGAAAGGAGAAAAGGGGTAAGAGAAAGACAGGATTGGAGGAAAAAGAGGGAATCATGAACTGAAACTGAATTCCATGCATATATGATTTTGTCAGGATGAATTCAACTCTCTATATAACTATAATACTCTAATAATATAAATAAAATAAAAAAGAAACATGGTAAAATTGAAGTAAAAATATAAATAAGTAAATAAACCAGCTAGATGGCTTGACTTCATTTGAATATTATATTTATAATCTGTAACTATGTCTATGACTATGAATTTGACTACATGCATATATATAAATATATATATATCAGATATCTAATATCTGTGTAGTATATTACATGTACTATGTATTTATATTACATATTGTGTGTATATATGGTACAAATGTATAAATATGTTTTGAGCTTTTCTTTCCAGTTGGCAAATTTACCCATCATACTGAAAGCTTACAGAGAAAAAAATCAAAGTTTTATCAAAAATTTAGACAACTATACAGAGAAAGCATAGTATATAAGGAGAGGAAAGATAAACCCGAGAATATGATAAGTAAAAACAAGCAAAGATGATAAAATTATTTGTTCAATACTATATAGAAATGCATCAAATTTCTCTACAAAACATTATGCCATGTTTGCCTGTGATACACAGTGATACAAGGGACAAAGATCCCTATCTTTCTACAGTTGGTTGCCTCATTCCGAGCATACAGCTTAGAAAAAACAGAACATAGAACAATAAGTGGCATTATGATATTGGGAAGCAGCTGCCACTTTTCAAGCATTTTGAAACATATATCAATGAACAGATTTGAACAGAATGCCTGAAAATCTGTATGCTTTTCTTTTACAATAATCAATATATTTATGGTGTTACTGAAAACTCCTTCCACCAAAATTGTTATTTGGGAAGAAATCTATGAATGAACACTCATGCTTGAATCTTAGTTGATTTTTCAGGTTTTATTTAATGAATTTCCTTTCAAAAGGACACTTCTCTAGATGTTTATTGATCAAAAGTAAATCCCCTTGAAAATTATACTGTGCTAATGTAAGATTGTTGCATCTAAATGCTTGAACTGCAATGAGCCATTGATGAGATCACTGACTTCTCTAAAAATGTGACTTCTTCAGGCTCCAGTCTCATTTCTTTCAATAACCCTTTCCAGTTAGAGTGATCACATCCTCTGAATTCACAGTCTTACTTTTTAAATTAAGTACCATTTAAATCCATGGTTTCTTGCAACTTTTAATTGTTTTAATATTTTATGCATTATTTAGCTCTTATAATTTAATATTTTAAGTTAGTTTTTCCTTAGCTTGATTTTAAGTCTCTTGATGATAGTACTTTAAACGTGTATATAAACACATATAAATACATTTTATTGTATTTTTTTGTCTCTTTAAGTGGAAAATAAGTTCCCTAAGGGTAGGGAGTTGAGCTTTTTATGTTCATTTCTAAATTCTCACTGTCCAGAGTAGTACAAACAAACATTAAACATTTGATTAATGAATAAATAAAGTACTCAGTAAGTATATTTGTTATTCTTCAATTTGAAAAATCACTTGGGAAGGTATGATTTAAAACATACTCCAAATATTCATTCACCTTTAGAAGTCTGATAGATTAACCTTGATTCTCAAGTTTTTATCTACTTATAACAGGTGTGAGAGAAGTTTGTATGACTCTTATTTGGTACTCAACAATAACCAAATTACTTCATAGAAATAGATCTTTACACTTGTATTTCACCATATGCAATATCAGACAGTATGTGCTCAATTCTCAAGTGAAAAAAAATACTAAAGATTGTTGGTGAGTTTGGAGTGATAATTTTTCTTTGTTCTTAAATCAAGTGTTAACTAATGGGCTATAAACATATTTATGAGAAGCTCTCAAATGCTAGTAACCCTATATGAACCTGAAAAGTCACCATGGAGGAACACTTTTCCTGTCACTGTTATAAACACTAATGAGTGAGCGCCCACTGCAGTGGCAGAGGGTTTAACTTGACCTCTAGCAGCCCTAGAAGACTGACCATCCCACAAACTCGATATTAAAAAAAAAAAAAATGATCTGAAGCAAAAGGTGGGAAATTTTTACAGGGCCAAAGTTTCTCCTTGGAGGAAAAGATGAAATTTTAAACCATTCCCAAAGGCTTTTCTTTTCTTTTCTTTTTTCTTCCAGTACAAGGGATTGAGCCCAGGGGCACTCTTCTACTGAGCTATACTCTTTTCATTTTTTGAGACAGGGTCTAGCTAAATTGCCCAGCTGGCCTCAAATTTGCAATTCTCCTCTCCTTAGTCTCTCTAGTAGCTAGGATTACAGATGTCAGCCACTGAGTCCAGCCTCAAAGGTATTTTAAATTCAGTTTTACGATTATCTATGCAATTGGGCTTTAAAATATTCCTAAACAACGCAGTCCAGACTGAGGTCTAGCCATTGACAAGAGCTCCAAAGTTCCTGAAAGAAAGATGAGTCTAAATGAGGTTGTGGGTGGCTTTGGGAAGCTGGGTGGCAGCACAGGCTCTGGATGGGTATGGAAGCATTTCTAGATTTATTAGTGGTACCATTTTTCAGAGAAATAGCCTAGCATATGAATATAAACTGGAAAAATGACTGAAATCTTAGAAAATCAACTGTGAACTGCCATCTCGTCCCCATGCAGGAATCTAAAGTAGCAAGTAAGCCACAGTAGATAGAACACATTGGACCATATGGGGCTCAATCTCAATAGTGACATAATGTGGCAGTGACAGAAGCAATGAGAGCTAGGAAGGAAAACATACTAGGGGACTGATGAGCCTTTCCAATCTGATTTGAAAAAGTAAATCTAACAAATGTATAAGCCATATATATTAAAGAGAGAAAAGGAAAGTGGCAGGAGCTTACATTGAAGCAATGTAACTACTACAATGAACTACTAGAAGTTGTTTATTCATTTGCTTCCTGACTTATTACGTGTGTATCATATAATGTATAGAAACTGATTTTAAGAACCTCCTTTTCAGGCTCATATAAAAGTTTAAAATGTAGAAATACTCAACTCACATTATTTTCTGTTTGGTGGCCTTGGAGAAAATTCTGAAACAGATGTGTTTCCATTTTAACTTTCTGTACATCAGCCTGCACTGGCACTCACAGTAAACAAGGCAAGCCACAAATACAGATTTTAAGGTCTTAACAGTACAATAGCAAATAAATAACTGCAATGCAATACACTAATTAAAGTTACTATGCAAAATAATGAAGAGTGCTATGCAAACAATCAGGAAAAGACAACAAATTTTCTCTCTTTGGAGTATGTCATAAACACTTCATTGTTCATCCAATAAAATTCCAGGGAAAACAAGGTGGTTAAAGGCATCAAAACATTAATGAGCAGGTAGCAATTCTGAAAAGAGAGTCAAAGAGCAGTTGCCCACATTTGACAAGAGGCAGGACATGAAGTGGAAATTAAGCAGATGCCAGTTTAAGAAAGGCTTTGTGCACCCAAAAAAAAAAGTTTGGATATTGTTCTGATTCTGCCTAATAACACTACAAATTGGTTTAGGGCGTTCCTTTGGTGAAGACACTAGAGGAAGTAAGCCTAAGAAAACTTCATTTTTTCAGTTTAGAAATTTGATGTATGAGTGGTAATTGTGAGTATGTATGGAAGAAGTGGGGGAGAAAGAGAGAGATAAATAAATGCTATTCTTAATAATTACTCCAAATTTCTACAAGGGAATTTCTTACTTTTAACTGTCCATTTAAAACCTTCCTTCTTACTTTTTCTTTCTTGTCTACTTTGTGGAAAATGCATCCAAAATCTTTGTTTCTAAGTGTCAAGAGAGTGCCAGAGACTGCCATCCTTAAATCAAGTTTACATGTACTGAGTTCTTAGCTGTGTATTTTCAACATGAGCCTAACAAAATGAGCATTGTCTTGGATTCTTTTCTTTGCAATTTCAGTGTTTATGCTTATTGATTTGGCAAGAAATCAAAGAAAGCAGCTCATGTAGAAAACCTTGGCAAAGAAGAACACTGCTTCTATTGAGAATTCCTGCAACTTTCATTTTGTTATTAAAATTATCTTGTGCAGTCTACATTCAGTAGGATCCGTGACAGTGAGATAGGCTGAATACTGGAAAGGTAGCATCTTGGAGAATTAGTATAGTACAAGGTTAAAGAGTTTTCTCATAAACCTCACTGCCTAGGTTTAAATCCTCTCTGACCTTGAACTAGTTATTTACTTGCCTTTACCACCTTTCCTTATGCTTGAACTCCAGAGTTCCTTCTTCATTTCAGTTATTTTGTGAGGATTATAATAACCTATGGAATATGATCAGCTGTATGTCTGGTCAATATATTTAGTCAATAAATGGTACCACTATAATTACGTAAATATAAGAATGTTGCTACAATAACTAGTGTCTTCCTTTGCTATCATAGGATAGCTAATGAATATCTAATTAGTCCATTGTTAAAATAAAACCAAGACACTGAACATAGTACTGATTCTTCTTTTAAGCTCTTTTTTCCCATTTTCCCATTTTCTCCCTAGTTTTATATCTAAAAATAATATGGCAACCACATAGATAGAGAAGCATAATAAATCAGTTGTTCAAATCATCTTAATGTTTCTTATACCAATAAATGAATAATGGGAAATATTAAAATTCCAAATATGTAAATGTACTTAAACTACTCTTTTTGACACTTGTTAATGACCACAGAATTATAATGGTTCACCTAAAATTATGCTGTCTCATATAACAATTGTGCCAGGTATTTCAGAGTAAGGTATAAATCTTCAGTAATGTCTGTATGGCAATGAGATATAATTAGAATATTTCACACTTAAAGATTAATATTTTGGATTTATACTGTACCTTTCATTTAAAGACACAAAAAGCCTCTATAAACATTAACTCATTAACTTTTCAACTGCCTCTCCTCCCATAAGGTAAGGAAGTGTCCAACTGCCTTACACAAATGAGGGAAATTAAATAGATAGTAACTAAATATTACACTTATGATTTATAAATTATAGTATACTCCAAAATGTTGAGATTTTTAATAACATCTATGGACTCTTAGACTTTATACATGTGCCCCAAATGCTTACACAGTTTTCACTGTATCATTTCATGATACTGTTTTTCCTGGCATTTCTTTTAAATTAAAACACTTCTCTATTATTTTAATGACATCTGAAACCATAAAATTATGAATTTCCTACATAGAACATTTCAGATGTTTACACATACTTACTTTAGAAAAGCCTTTCTTGGAACTATGTATTTAATATATAATATAGCTCAGAGAAATACAATTTGTGCATGAGTGTGTATATTTGCGTTCCTGCATATTGTTAAGCTTCTAAACACCAGGGACAATCTCATATAATTTTACACTTATCAGAATTAACAAATCAATTAATAGTGTATAGTAAGATGCTATGCATCAAGAGCAAAGATCTTTAAGTTTACAGATATTCAAACCTTTGCAATTAAATCAAAATTATATAAATACAATCTATCTGTTGAATGAAAGCTCTTCATTTGCTTTGCTTTTTATTTTGTTTTGTTCTTTGAAGGTTTTGTGTGATTTATTGTTATTGTTGGAGGGTCTTCCTTCCTTTTCTTTCTTCCCTTCCTTCCTTCGTTCCTTCCTTCCTGCCTGCCTGCCTACTTACTGTGGATTGACCCCAGGGAATCTAACATGCTAGGCAATTGCTCTACCACTGAGCTACATCCCCAGGCCAAAAACTCTTCATTTAATTATGTAAACTTTAATAACTTAGAATTGAAGTTCTTTATGGTATATTTCTAATCCATTTCTATAATCTTATCTCCAAATACTTCTCACATGGCCATTATTATATTTATCACATAACATTCACTTTTCCCCAAAAAACTTGATTCTTTCTTTATTGCACTTTTCTTCCTTCTCCTGACAAAATGCTTCCCCTATGGATCATGTATACAAATTCTACCATGTTCTGAGGGCTTACACCTAAGAAAGAACCCTTCTGTGAAGTACTGTGGATATTACTACACCAGGTACTGTTGGTGTTTCCCTGGCTGCCCTTCACATGCCAAGCACTATAAGCTCACATCTGCACACTATGCGCGCACGTGCACTAATACATACAAACACTCAGGCAGTTTGTGACAAAGGACGAATGGATACAACAGCCCTACGTAGCTTGTTAATACATACAACAAATAATGCAGTAATTTCCCCTCAATGAATTATTTGCACAAGAATCCCCATTCTAGGCTCATCTTCTAGAGAACTCAAACTGCAACCCCCTCAATTCAATGAATTCCTGAATTCACTGTAACATGATTTACAATAGCAGACAATAAAAATAATTTACAAGTCCAATAATGGGGGTTTTGTTAAATAAATTGCTTCCTATCTTTGCAGTAGACTAACAAGCAGACATTAAAAACATTAGTTTAGAAAACAATTGAGAGTTTACGATATAAAAAAGGTCATAAACATTGTTTATAGCGTTCTGAGCAAGGTCCATGCTACATAATGGAGATATGGCTCTGACAAGATGAGATACAGACCCTGACCTTGTGAAGTGTACTGTAGCCTGAGAAAAATATATGAAGTATTACACAATAACCATCTTCTAGTTTCATCTGGCTAAAAGCACAGTTCACAGAAAGAGATTTAAATTGGTCTGTAAAGCCAAAAAGACTTCAGTGAGGAAACAGCATTTGATTAGAGCAGTGAGGCATGATGAAGTGAGAGCCTTCAAGAGTCATCCAGATAAAGGAAGCAACAGATTTATTATTCCTGAGAAAGTAGGAACATGGCACCTTTGAATAAGTGAAAAAGCCAACATGACTAGGGGATCAAAGGTTGGTTATGAAGCAGGGTCTAAAAATCTAAAGTTTTATAAGTCACAGTAAAGTTTTATGTTTTATCTTGAGACCCATGAAAGTCAAACAGTAATAAAAGAGATGTTAAGCACAATAGGGACATGGTATTATTTCTATTTTCAAAATGTTAAATTATTTTGAGAAGAATATATTAGTGGGAGTAGAGGACACAGGTATTCAAATTATGAGGTTATTAAAATAAAGTAAGAGATGATAGGCACACTCAAGTTGGGGAGGAGTATAGAGATGGAGATAAATGGATATCTTTGAGATTTTTAGGAAGTAGAATCAATGGGATTCATGACTGATTGGTTATGGGGTTGGAGATAAAAGGAGCCTTTAGGAATGACTTCAGGGGTTTGGCTTTCCTGGCTGTAGATACTGGTGTCTCTCACTAAAATAGACTTCATGATGAAGCAGTGGTGCAGAGGACATTAGAAGTAATTTCAGCTTAGACACACTAACGTCAAGGTGACTTTATGATATCTAAGAAGAATTATTAAGTCTATATACATCCATAACTCCAAATTGCTCAGAAATGTGTTTGCATGTGCACGTGTATATACATGTAGAATACAGACATTACCACAAATAAGGTGTTTGTGTGTGGCTCACGTGTAATTAAAATGAAGGAAATGCATTCCAATATTTAAAATTATCATAGAAAAATATAATTCTGACGCAATTTAATTTCTTTTGTGCTTTTTTTTTACAATTGTCAGTTTTTTCCATGTACACACATGAACTTTGTCCTCATAGAATGGGTTTAAAACAGCTGATCTTTCTTCTATGTACCAGCATAGACTTCTGAGGACTAATGATTATAGCCTTCTACATGCATTAGAGAAATCAATTCTTGGAGTCGGTCACTCTATCTCTAAAATTATTTACATATACAAATTTTGCATTTGACATTTCATGATCATTTAATTCTAGATATGTAAACATCCCTCCTTATAGCTCAACTTGCCTATTTTATAGAAAATATTCCCTATTAATAATATGCCTTTTAAAATACAAATGACGTTTTATTGTACACCTCAGACCTCTTTTAATCGCATAAGAAAACTGCTTCAAATCACTTCAGAAATGCATCGATTTACTCATAACGAGATTCCTTTGATTCCATTGTTTTCATCCTAAAAATCATAATTGAGACTAAGTAACAACCTAACAGCATCCTTCCCCCAAATCAAACTGAAAGCAAAAAAATATATAATAATGAGTAATGACTGTTCATTATGTTCTAGGCAAAACTCTTGGTGCTTCATAGGGATTATCTTACTTAATAATAAATCCAATAGGAAAGAAGTCTTATTGCATTCCATTTTGAAAAATGAAAGTTCATACATGTTGAGTACATGACATAGTTAGTGACCAAGAGGGCTGAGATCCCACCTGGACAGAGTGTCAGCAGCATCAAGTCAAACCTCACAATATACTACTCTAATTCTGTAAGGCATGTGGTTTGGTGTTAATTCTGAAACTAAAATTTGAGGCATAATTTTTCTTAAACCATAGTTCCTTCAAACAAGAAAGAATAAAAGCTACAAGGAATGTGCCACTTCCTAGTATAGTAATCAACAATTCCAGGGGTCATGAAGCAGAGATGTATTGATTACCTACTGTATCAGGAGGGATGTTTAATGTGGAATAAATAAAAAAATCTAAATCAACCCTGAACAGGAAATTATTGGCTCATATAATAAAAAGTCTAGAGGGAGGGCAGACTCCGGGCACAATTTGATCCAGAGGTTCACCATACCACCAAGGCTTAGTTATTTCTCTGTGATTCTCTTGGCTCAGCTCTGTGTCCTGGCTTTGTTTCCAGGCTAACAGCCAAGATGGCTACATCAAGTCTAGGTTCCTTATCCCCACACAGTATTGCTACAGTGAATAGGAAAATCTTTGTTCATGTTTCTAAACTCCACACATAAGCCTTGAGACTTTAATTAGGTCAGTTTAGACCATAGGTCAACCCTTCACCAATTACCACTGGCAAGAGATTAAATGGGATGATTGACTCAGCCTAGGTCACATGCCCTACTGGTACAGTGATACCCATAGATGTCCACAGTGAAATCAGGAGGCACTGGGAAGTGGTTGGAGAAAACAGAGCAATGTGTGTTTTATGTGTTAGATGTGTGCAATGTTAGATGTTAGCAATGTGTGTACTATGAGTTACATGTGTACAACATGTCCTCCAAATCAAGCCTAAAGCTCCAATGAAATAGGAATTAATTCTATCATATAAATTAAAATACAAAAGATTACAGTGTTATGAAAACCAGAGCTTTTAAGAAAGTTCTATTTTGCTTAATAGGTTCACTTTCCTCACACTAACAACAGACAATTTTGGCTTTTTTATATAGAAATCATGTAAGCTATTGAGTCATTCAGATTTCTTGAGTTTAGATGAAAAACTAGTAGATATTATGTATGTTCCCTCTTCTTTCCTTTTGTCTCTCCTATCTTCCTTTTATTTCACAAGTTATTTACTGGCTCTTAATAAGGACAAACCAAAGTGCTAATTATCATGGAAGAGGCAGAAGAGATGCTCACTATGTAAGACAGGTTGGGTTAGATTCTCTAACTTGAGTTCCACCTCTAATGTCTAAATTCCAGACTGGTTTTTCAACTGGTACTTTGTGTGGATGGCGTATGTTTCCTCTTGCCTACTTAAAAAAATAATAAAGTGTTTATATTAACTTTAATAGAAAATAAATACATTTTAATCAATTAAAAGTATTCATAAAATTAAAAGATCATTGTGACACAGCACTTCTGATTAGTAATAATGCAAACTGCATGAACCGTTTTGCAATAATTTTTGTAAACATCATAACCTTCTATGTACTATAACTAGGAAAAAGACTAAAATTTAATTTTATGTAACACCACCACAATGAGTAAGGAATTGTCCTTGAAAAGAATTAACAGTACTCTGTAAAAAATGAATTTTGATGAGTGAAAGGAGTTCCCCAAGCATATTCTTAAGGTACACTTCATTTTCTTAGAAATGTAAAAACTCTGACTAGAATAAATTTTAGTAGATATTTTAGAAGATGATATTGAAAAAAATTCAGGATATTCAGGGTTTCTTCACA
Source organism: Xerus rutilus (assembly GCA_028644305.1). NCBI lineage: Eukaryota > Metazoa > Chordata > Mammalia > Rodentia > Sciuridae > Xerus > Xerus rutilus. Next base: position 53,907,986 of record CM053408.1, read on the forward strand.
TTCCAATCAATTTCTCTTTAGTTAGTAGTTAGAACTTTTTTTTTTTTTTGCAGGACTTATGATTTCCAATGTAATTCACATGCTAAGTGTAATATTTCTGATAGCTTCATTTTTTTTTTTTGTCAGCAGACTATACTTCTAAACTTTAGTTAAGAACCAGCCCTCGGCAGGCGTGGTGGCGCATGCCTGTAATCCCTGCACTTTGGGAGGCTGCGATAGGAGAATCGCAAGTTCAAAGCCAGCCTCAGCAACGGCGAGATGCTAAGCAACTCAGTGAGACCCTGTCTCTACATAAAACACAAAATAGGGCTGGGGATGTGGCTCAGTAGTCGAGTGCCCCTGAGTTCAATCCCGAGTACCAAAAAAAAAGAACAGCCCCACTGAAGTATGCAGCTTTGTATCATTTCTGCTCCATTCTTTAATCATGATCATTGCGATTCAATACCTGACAAATCTCATCTTAGGTGTCTCCTTGTTGCTTTTCATTCTGCAAAATCTAGTATTAGCAAACCTTCCTTCTAGGTTCCTAGACTTCAAATTAAACTTAGGTTGACATTATCTCTTTCATGAAAAAGCACTAACTATATGGTATGTGAGGAGTCAATTTGCTTTTAGACACAAGAAGAATCCTTTTGGAATCAAGCCAGAAACAATAATTATTAAGACATTTCTAAATATTGTCTCTGTGAATAAAACTTGAAGCATTCTTTCTTGAGGAGTGAGGAGAAAGCAGAACTCTTGAAATATTACCAACTCTACTTATGAATAATGGCACAAATAATGTGGCATATCCAACTAACAAATACAAGTGATCTGGACTTCGTGCTGTATGAACATTCAGTGCGAGATACACTTGTTCAGACATTACTACTACTGAAACCAGCCATCCAGACCGCTTCAGGTTCTCTGTAGGTTACTGCTGTAGAGGAAGGCTCCCAAAGAGGAACTGTCTCTGAAGAGGAACTTGTACCTAATTTTCTCAACCCTTGGCTTCAAATCAATCTCTGCACACAGCAGTCTTTTTCTGGCACAATATAAGAAAGGGTTTTTTTTTTCCCCCTGTAAATCCAGTCTCTTGATCTAAGCAATCCTAAAATTACAGGAATCCTGGTACAATTACTGTGACATAGAAGGTGTATATCCAAGAGCAGAAAATAATAGAAACCAGAAAAGCATCAATTCTGCACTATCACTTTCTAGAGAATCAGAGCCTCACAGCACTCAAGACTTTGGGTTCTATTTCACTTGAATCATTTAACTACTTGGGATTATTATTCATGGAATATTAACCATTTATGGTTAATAATCTTCAATGGTAATAGCTGGAATTGAAATATGGTTATAAATCAGTAAAACAGCAAACCTCTACTTGTGATTAGGAACATTGAGAGAGTAAGTTTTTCAATAATAATTTGAATAATGACTTAAACTTCAAGTCCAGTCTCCTCTTTTCTGCTTCAAATACAAATGAATATATAATAATTTGCAAGGACATAAACAAGAAATATGAAAATTACAAGTGAATGTTGACTAAAACTTCCTAGTAGGAAGTTTTAACTAACTTTTAACTATAATGGTTAGAGGAAGCAAAGCACATTCCTAAAAGATACATTTTTGTAGGCACTTTTGCTTGTTAATATATTTTCTTTTTTTGTTGTTTTTGTTTTGTTTTGTTTTGGTAACAGGGATTAAACTCAGGGGCCCTCGACCACTGAGCCACATTCCCAGCTCTATTTCGTGTTTTATGTAGAGACAGGGTCTCACTGAGTTGCTTAGCACCTCGCCGTTGCTGAGCTGGCTTTGAACTCGCAATTCTCCTGTCTCAGCCTCCCTAAGTGCTGGGATTACAGGCTTGCGCCACTGCGCCCAGCTTTTAATATACCATAAAACATCCATTGAAAACAACAAAAACAGCAAAACATTGCTTTACATTCCCTGTGATAACAAAGATTTTTCCCAGTGTATATTTTATTATGTTCTTTGTTACCATTAACATACAAAACCAAAAGAAAAAAAAATTAAGATGAAATGATAAAGAGAAATGTAGGTTTAATGCTAAAAGCAAACTTAGTATTCCATTAATTCTTCTAGTGAGATACCAATGTTCTTGACATGATTACTTGAGAAGATAGGAAAGGTTAATACCGTAAAGTAGAAGTATAACCACATATAAGAAGTAAATTATCATCATTTTCCTAATGAACAAGAGAGGCTTCTGTGTTGATTTTTTCTGAATGTTCACTTTCTACTATTCTGCCTAAATTTAAGTGTTTCAGCAAATCCCTGGCTTTATCACTCCACTGAGAGATAAAAATCACATATCTGGTTGACGTTAGCAGAACTGACCTGTCAGTCCTTACACTTTTCCCCTGTAGAAGACGCCCCACAGAGTAAACCATTTAACATGGCACAGGATGCAGTCCTCCTGCTGCAGCAGAACCGGAGCACCTGCTGCAGCTAGGCATTCTAAAGGTCATTCCCCCTCTTGAATTTGCGTATTGTTTGTTTTTGTTATTATTTGACATTTGACATTTCTCTCTGTGTCTTTCTTTATATAGCCCCTTCTCAAGTGGATAAGCATTTATCACTTCATATATTAACATATGTTAGTACACCAAAAAGATATTGGTAGAAATAACTTTTTCTTTTTCCTGCTTTCCTTTCTTGGTAGCTCTTACCTAAACACAGTGTGTCACCCTATCAAAGATGAAAATGTGTTCTTGTAAACAATGCACTACAGCCTTCTTTTCCTCTTTGTACGCTCTCCTAATCATTCAATTTGCTTTTTAGTGTGCTTCTATTCCACAGTGAGAGGAAAAAAATATGCATGCTCAGAAATAATGTTCAAAAGGTCTACGGAATTAGAGGAAAGCCGAAGTTCAGAAAGGCACTCATTAAAATGTGGTCTAAAATCTTCATTTTGAAGAATGTAAAACTAATGCAGGTATAATGTAATTATTTTAAATGATGAGATTAAAACTTTTCTGTCATAATAACAGAAGAATATTGATCAAATGTTTTACGTATGATTGCCATAGTCTAATGTAATGATCTAGCAAATTTTGACATTAGGCCAAGGATCCTGGGTAACTACCCGCTCCTATACTGTACCAAGAAAGGAAGATAAAACACAGAATATATATGATACATGCCTGTTTAATTCCCATTCACTTTAAAATGAAGATGTGAGTGAAGTTTTTTTCAGGGGAAATCAGAGATTGAGAGGGCATAAAATACTCTGTTTAAGAATAAATATAATATGTTCAGAAAAAATGCAAAATAAAGATTTATGCTATCTTCAAGTACTGTAAATAATACAGTGATGACCAAATGGAGTAAAGTGCAGAAATACTTAAAAAAAAGAGGTAGACACCAAGGGTATTAGTTATTTCATATTAATTATGGACAGCATATGCCACAATAATGTAACAGCCACATATAAACAACAAAACTAAGGTTGATTTAAAAAAAACTCACTAGAATAAATAGTTCACTCATTTTATTTTCTTTCAACTTGATGGAAAATGGAACACAAGGCTTCAGCAATATTACAATGTAGCAATGTGATAGGAAATGCAGAGGGTACTCTAGATCACAATGGTCAGAAATTCAGTAGGGGCTCTTAAAAGAGAACCTACCTGGCTTCTCCCTAGCAAGGTGACTGAGGAAAGAAATACTTGGCATACATCAGAACAATATGAACCCAATTAAATCTATTCTTTAGGCAGTTAAAGGAAGAAATAAGTGTGAGTATCAGACTTTATGACTTATCATGTGTGACTGAGTGAAGCTGGGCAAATTATACAGCGTTGTTAAATTTCCTGTATTCCATATTCAAAATGGGAATGATTACCACACCACCATTATTAGGGCTATTACAATTATAGGAAATAATGCCAAGAAAGGGCTTACAATACTTGGCAAAGAGTGAGTGCTTAATAAATATCACTACTATTATTGTTTTTTATGAACACAATGACTATGAATAACAAGTACTATATTATTCTCATTATAGAGAATGGATTTAGTCATTTGCACTATATCCTTTTGTTATCTTCTACAGAATCCCTTTAGATATTTTCAGAGAATAAACCAGGCCTAAGGCACTACATCTATTGCATTTATGATACTGGCACTCAAGTTGGGCAAACTAATTCAATGGTTCCTTTATACACTATAGAAGTACTTTAGGGAAATTTTATATTAGATAGTAATAATTCCAAAAAAATGCAATTAACACACTTCATTAATGTTCCTTTAAATTAAAATTATATTATATTCAGGGTCCTATACAAATTATACTGATTTGCCTTTGAATGCTCCAACAATTTACTGCCTTTTAATCAGTTATAAACCTGTAGAGCTAGTGCTGTTGATTAAAATCACATTAATAGCTCAATTCTGGAAGACATGTCTAGTTTAAGTGAAAAAAGGAACAATTAGTAAATCAGTGCTGGTATGTAAAACTGCCAAGAGAATTAAATGCTTACAAATCACTGTGAGTTCTCTCTCTATTTTTTAGATGAAAACACACTTATTCTCTTCAGAATTTTCTTATATAAGTATAAGAAAGGAGAAGTAAACATTTCAATATAACATATAATTGAGAGTTTTTTTAAAAAGAGAGAGAGTCTGGGATGTGGTTGATAATTTTAAAATAGGATTAAAAGGAAAATAAGCAACTGATTATTGTAGTGATGGATAGATTATTAAAAATTGGAAAATAATGAGTTGATATTACTTTAAAGATTATAAAAATGTATAAAGTTAGATGGTTTTGAAAGAAGATTTTAAACAATGAATCAATTTACACTGTTAACATGTAAGCCTAAATAAAACAAAAAAAACAAAAAACAAAAAACAAATAAATAAATAAATAAAATAACTATATTGTAAAATGGGTTCTGGCAGCAGAAATATTATGGGTTTAAGTAACTAGAAAGAACTATATTTTATGAAAGGTTTGATACAAAAAGAGAAAAGAAATAATTCATAACTTGTTCTAGGTGTTTTCTGTCATGTTAAATGAAGAGCAAAACTCTGTTTGAATTTGAAAATGAGAATATAAATAACCCGTGTATTTATACGCAGTTTTCCTCTTCACTTGACATAATTACAAAAATCAATTAACTCTAGCCTCGAGATATTTGGCATGTGCACAAAACAGTCAGAAAATAAATGTACAATTATTTAAATAAAATCTATTATATTTATGAAGTTTTGGGGGAAGGCAGGGAAAAAAGGAGAAAACAAACTAATATTGATATAAAGTTAGCTCTCTGCCAATCACTCTTTCATTCTTTTAAAATTTGTTTTATTTGTTTAATTTACCTTTCATTTTCCCTTCATGACAGGTAGCTATATCTACATTTTATATATGAAAATTCTAAGCTCAAAAACATTGAAATAATTGTCTCTAGGTGCAAAAAATTGGAAAAAATAACACTTGAGGATACCTTTGACAACCTCCATGACTGTATCCATGAATTAACAAGAAAGCTCTAAGATTTGTAATATATAATCAAATAATAATGACAAATATATCTGCACATGTATAATCACATGCACTTCACATGTATGATTAAGTTCAGAGTAAAATATGGAAAAGCCAAGTAGTTTTATTTATACAACTGGATTCTGGGCAAGAAAATTTTCTTTTATAGCTATTATTTTGAACTCTCATTTCCAGTAATATTGTCAAAAATGGTAATTGCTCAGTAAATGACTTTTTAAACTATGAAAAATTTCTCATCTTTTCTAAGCAAGTGCTTTTTACAATGAACACAAACTATATTTGACTATTACAAACCTCAACAAACAAGTCCTGATGATAAATTTTTGTTCATATCCACATATATAGATTTTCATTTAAAGAAAGTATTAGCATTTGCAATGTGCAAATCTTTTGCTAATTTAGTATTAAAGTAATATTACTCCAAGGTTTCCTATGGTGAGGCAGAAGATGCTTTGCTAAGTCAGTGTGAGTGTATAATAAGTCCTCATTGAGGGCAAACAACATCCCAAGCCTAAGACTACATTATAGGCTGTATAAGAATATAACTAAGAATAATATAATACTGTAGAAATATTTTTACAAATAAGAACATTATAAGATAAAAGTACTTTTTTCATTTTTTGGTACCAAAATTGAACTCAGGGGCACATAACCACTGAGCAACATCCCCAACCTTTTTTTTCTCTTCCTATTTTAAGACAGAGCCTTGCTAAGTTGCTCAGGGCCTTACTAAGTTGCTGAGGCTGATCTCAAACTTGCATGCACCACTGCGCCCATCTTAAAAGTGTCTTTAAGTAGCAATTTAAAATATTTTTAAGCAATTAAAATATATACATAGTGACATGTTTTGATATAAACAGAATTTAGATATTTCTGAGGAAAAGAGTTAAAATCTGCTTGTGAACAGAGAAGGAATGGGATAGAAGGGGGAAAGTAAAATGGAGAGAGTAAACTGAGAAATGGGAGGAACAGGATTTAGATATAGGTTAGACTCTGCTGAGTACTAAATTCTGAGAAGTTGACAAGATAGTCACTTTCCCTAGCAGTTTGTAGGAACAACTGTACAAAAATTGGGTTAGCTACTTCTTAACATTAGTTTTAGTGGGTTTCAAAGGAATTAATTACAGTACTTGAAAGCAATATAGTAAAGCACAGGTAGAATGGATCCTATATTAATGAAAACAATTATGCAATTGTACATAATTGGACTATTTCTATCTCTTGGCCAATAGCCTACATTAATACTACTTGATGATGTGAATACATTTAGTAAAAATTATGTTTAATGGACTATTTAAAAAGTTCCCAACAATACAGCACTTAGGACACTTAACCTCTCAATTTGCACATCAGCTATGGGATGACTCTACACTATAGACAATCTCTAATATTAGTTCTACCTGTGAGAGTCCATGAGTATCTAATTTCTACGGAGTAGATGACCTATGGAAGAAGGATCACCCAACCATAAAAATCAGTGTGGGTGAAGAAAAGAGGAAGGCTCCAGTCATCTTGGAGCACAGTGTGAGATGGATGCTCTCAAATCTAGTTCCACATTTGGAAAACACAGCAAGTGAAAATCTCAGCAGGAAACTGTGATGCCAGAAGTGAAGGAGTAAGTTTTATATAAATTAGTCCAGCAAGAGAAGAGCAACAGTATGAGGGTAAGCAACCAGGCATCTTATATCTTATCACCTCCAGGTGAAAGCAGACTTTGTAACAGAAAAGAAAAAAAAAGTCTAATAATCTAATGACTTTTACATCAAACTGCCAAAGAGAGAAGTTCAGAGGTTGAATAAATGAGATAACACAGTATCCAAAGGACAACTCATTCAAAAATCACTAAACAATGTTTTATACTTTATCTCCTATAATAGAAAAAGTCTCATATCCACTCATAAAACTTTGTTATAGCAATCTTACTTTTAATTGGAGTCACTGGTGCTTTATATTAGAATTATGGAATACATAAAAATTGTCCAAACTGTAAAGATTACTTAATGATTTCTCATCTTAGAACTACCTTTGCATTTCTTTAAAACAATTTATAAAAAAATCATTCCACGTGTGAATACTTCTCCATATTTTGCAAAGAAACATAACCCGAGTCTAGTTGCCAACTGACGCAATTGCTAATATTCAATCAGTTCTGCTAGGAGCTTCGGTCAAATAGCAGATAGGAAGAATACATTGATGAAAAGGAGCAACTTCAAGCACTGTTTTATGATTTAAAAAAATCATTTAAATATGTTTGAAGGAAAATAACTTGGGTATTTTTCATCTTTCCTGCTGTTTGCAAAGGGCGAATAAGGCATCCACATAGTTAAAAATAAACAAAACTTAGGTCCATCTGTTTAATCATGTGCGTGGACAGGACTTTGAAATTACCCTGCTGATTTGTCCCAGTATGCTGCCAGTCAGTCCAGTTTGTCTCTCACACTCCAGCAGAAATCTTAATATTACCCGCTTTTACTCCATAAGAGTGCTGGTTTGAATGAATAACGATGAGATCATCGTATTTCAAATAAAAGCTAACCAAAGGCATGAAGGCAGAGCTGATTGTCAGAATCAGTGTTAATAATAACATTTAAGGCTTCTATTTCTTGTTAATTTAGAGTGAAACATAAACTTTGAAGAACAGTCCCTCTTAAATTCAGATACATTCTAATAAAGAATTTCAACTTTGACTTACATGTTACAGAAAAGCCATTGTTATGCAACTGAATTAATGCTTTAGGAACACTGGATGAACAGGCAGCCTATCCGATCTCAGGCAAGGCATGCACTTTCCAATGCACAACCCAACTTCTTGATTGGCAGTACATTTAAATTGCAAATTCAATCTCCTGAAGTGCAAGTAAGATTTTAATAGTCTACAAGTTCATATTCTAAATTTTATTACAATTTATCCTTCTAATTGACAAGGTGAAGAAGATATAGGCACAGGTAAACTTGAGACTTTGGGAAATGTCATTAGTTGTCCAAGGATTCCATAGTTAGGAAATGACAAAGCAATCAAAGCAAGATGTGAACATATAACATGACATCAAATCCAGTGCTTATTTTTCTACTCTATGCAACTCTGTTTAAGAAATAAAAGTATTATCTGAGAGTTTTGAAACACAAATTATCAGTTTTTGACGGACTCAATTCATTCAGTTTAGTTTCCACTTATTTTAAATTTCTTATCCTTTGATCTACTCTGAAGCTAATTTGAAATCAATTAGTTTGGGAGCAAGATTGAAATCCCTGAGAAACTTCCTCCCCACTTAAAGTACTCAGTTTTTGATTCTTGGCTCTCTTCCAATGGATCAAGTTAGTAAAAATAAGAGAGCATGGGATGGCAAAATTAAATTCTAATAATTTCATAGGTTGAAACACTAGACTCTAAACAAAGATGCAAAGAGGTGGAAAGTAGACTGGCTTACTGCTATTCTACTTCTCAATACAACCAGGGTTTTTACTTACACAAAATAACACTATCTCTTCTTTCACATTATTCTGATTTTACATCAATATGTACAATTGCCTGTTCTCATGAGAGAACACAGATCCTCAACTATGAAAGCAGATCTGTGGACTATTCAAAAGAGGCCTAATGTCCCAGCAAGGTGTCTCTGGTATGGTTCTAACTGGAACCTGGCCCTTGTCAGGACTCTATTCTCATCCTCACAGCCAAACTTTCTTTTCCCCTAGCTAATTATATTTTAAGTTTGTATATAACTAAAATGCACAAAATTCTGGAAATGTTTTTATACTTCTGTCTCATTCTATAAAAGAACTCTGCTTGCAATATGAAACTATAATGCATGCACAAGAAATGAAAATGTTTACCATTTTATTATAACTTTAATGACCTAAGATTCTGTCAAAGAACATTTTATTTTAAAATCCTTTTGATGGGAAACCCAAATCAAATAAATTAACAATGCTACTCTCTTATCATTAGTTCCAGACTGATTTTTTACAAAGCACACATTAAGAAACAAGAATATTTTTTAAAGAAAATAATCTGTACAAATATACTTAAAATTAAGCAAAAAAAGTACAGTGAATCCATGTTAAATATTTTTTAATTAAAAAAAGAAACAAGAATAAAGGTATACTCACTAAAAATTCAGTAATATTATTTAGAATAATTCTGAACTGATAAAAATTCACATAGGAACTAAAAATCCTGATTCTTGGTATGAAAGATTAATATTTTCTGAATATAAGTAGCTCAAAAAAATTCACATTTGAAGTAGGAAACTACACTGTTACCATTGGATCTGAGGGTAAAATTAGGAAATAATGACTAGAAAAGTTTCTTTTTTAAGTTAAAAGAAAATTGACCACTATGAAGAATGCCCTTACTCCAGCTGAGGCAGGAAATGGGATTATTGGGAAGCTGCTGTCTAGGATATGACCCACAGAGATACCAAAATCATTTTGAGTTCAACGCTGAACTGTTTCTCTCCTGAAATAGTTGTTCTTTCTCTGTTTCATGAGTTGGTAAAAGATAACAGCAGTCTGTCGGTCATTCAGGTCCTCTCTTGACAATGATGCTGGACTTTTGCTCTTTCATTCTCTCATCTACTGAAGGACCAACGTGGTAGATGTAATCTCCTTAGCCTCCCTCCTAGAGAAACTCTCCTCTCCAAGCCCATTTGCAGCTGCTTGGCACAGGCTTACATTGGCACATACCTGGAGTTCTGAAAGGTCTTTTAACTGGTCTCATGTACCATATTGCCAGTGCAATGAACTGGTAACACAAAGTCAGGCATTTCTCTGCCTAAATAATTTAGAGAATTGCTCCAAGAACTCAAGGGATCTTTCAACCTTATAGCTTCCTCTCTTGCCATATCCCATGTTGTAACTTTTCAGTTTCTTTCCAATGGAATTACTCACTACTTCCCTATTTACCAGATGATTTTATCACTCCATGGCTTTGACTTTTGCCCTCACCAGCTGTGGTTTCTCATACCAATGGCAAACAATTTTTTCCATGAGAACCAGTTTATAAAATAGGTAAATGTATACTTGACACATATTGTCATTCAAAATGAAAGTAGCTTAATTGATTATCATGCGGTTTTTTGGGGGGGGGGTGTTATAAAAATATAGTATACTGAAGAACAGAAAACCAGATGTAAAATTGACACAGCTTTCTAATTTATAAAGTTTAATCACATGAAAAATAGAAACACAGAAGTACCATTCAAATATTTCATTTCTTATATTTAAAACATAGTTTAGAGTTCGCTTAGTGTAGCTATAGATGCCGTCATTTTGTCCTCAAACTGGCCCAGCCAATATGGGAGATATTGTTACTGCTCCCAATTAAAATTCAGAAATTAAGGTTTTGAAACCAACTATGGGTTTATAATAACAATTGTAATATTTTATCACTTTTAATAGTCTTTCTATTACTATGCCAGTCCTTGAAATTCAAAGAACAATAAATATTGTCTCTGACTCTGCCCCCCACAAGGGTCTTCCTATTACATGCTAGTATTATTTTTATTCTGCTTTGTCTAGGCAGATAATCCTAAAAGATACAAGGTAAACAGCACCAAATGCAAAGAAAAATATTTTCCCAAGGGGAAGACTGAGTATTCATTCAGCTTCAATGACCTGCCAACTCAGCCAGGCATCCACCCTGCTAATTACTGACACCAAAGCCCTGATTGACCCAAGACTACAAAGTTCCTTCTCTGTGCTTCTAAGGTTGTGTGTAGAAACTTTTCTTCATCTTATTCTGATTTGTATAGATTAAAATGAACTATTTCATTTGGAAAATTGATCTAGGACAATACCATGAAATTCAATTGTCTGCAAGAAGCTCTTTTTGTTATCATCATTGTAGTACACGGTTTGTACTTGGAGTGAAAAACACTTAAAAATACTAAAATATCAATCAGATATCAGTGTCACTTAAGAAAATTAATAAAAGAATTATCCATAATTTTTTATCCAAGGGTGAGCTAGAAGTTGTTAATGTTGGTATAGTATCTATAAAAATATCATACATTGAGCTGGGCACAGCAATTGTGCACCTATAATCCTAGCTACCTGTGAGACTGAGGCAGGAGGATACCAAGTTCAAGTCCAGCCTGGGCAAAATAACAAGACCTCGCCTTAAAAATAATCATATGAAAATTTTTAAATATATATTATAAAATATTAAAAGTCATGAAATAGTCCAGTTATCCCTAATAGCATCTAAATGGTTGCTCTGTGTATTTCTTCTTTTCTGTCTCACTTGAACTCCTAGGAGCACTATACCAAAAGAGAAAGGAAGATGCAAAGACCTAGTCCTAAAGGCAAAGAACACAACTTGCTTGTGGAATGTATCAGACATTTCCATGCTTGAACTCAGAGCTCTGAATTATTCTTGAAAACTGCCCCTCAGTGATCCCGGCAGATTGTAAGCATTTTCTTCCCCCTCAAAGGCTGGAGACTGAGCCATCATTAAGTGGTGGATGAATTTAAAAGGAAAACTTCACTCCATAACCAACGTGAAACTGCACTGTAATAATGGATTTTTCTGTGAGCAAAAGCAATTAGTGATACACCATTACTTACTAAAAAGAAATTTTAAAAAAGAAAAAAGTATAAAAATAAAATCAATACTTGTGAAACCACCACCCAGCCTAATAAATAAAACAGGCAATACTGCTGAAGCCATGTACCGCTCTTTGATTGTTTAACCATCCCTTTTTCTCTTTTCCCCTAATCAATCACTGACCAGACTTTTTTCCTTTATCTTTGCTGTGTACTTTACAGCTTCTTTTAGAAAGGCAATATTCAAATTCTTGGTGTAGAATATAGCATCAGCTGGAGGCCAAATTGGAACACAGAACGTAGATACTCAGTACATAATGTATATTGATAAGAATGTAAATCCAACAGTTTATACATAATTACCTAAAGTGTTTAAGAAGTATAGCTGAACTCTATATTTTGCCTTTAAAAATAAATACACACACACACACACACACACACACACACACACCACACACTATGAACCTGGCTGTCCACAGCTTTACTCCGGAAAAGCATTCTTTTCCCAATAATACTATTTTCAACTCTGCTCCCAGTCTTTGCCATTGTCATTCAGCATGTTCCTCTTTGGTGGCCTGGAAGCTTCACTCATCTTAGGAGCTCAGTGGCCAAGAGCAAATTCTGTCTTCAGGATATGGGCAATAGTTTGAGAAAATAAAACTGTTTCTTCTCAGCAAGCTTGTTCATATGAGCATTCAGGGGCTGATTTTCCGGTTTATAGATTATCTAAAACCCTTTGCTCCTTTTTCCTTGCTTTTGGCCATTTCACTGCTCATTAGCATTGCCACTAAAGAGTGGACAGGAAACATTTAAAAACAAAAATCAAAGCAGTTTTGCTATTAACTGTTTATCAACCACAAAAAAAAATCTTATTAAGAAAAATGTTAGGTATTGGCCAGTTACTTTTTGAATGTCAGTTTTCAACGTCGGTCCTATGCTCCATTTCAACATAATTAAAGGTAAGTATAAATATGTTTTCTAAATAATACTATGCCACTTATAGAGGAACATGACTTGCCTTGTGTTGTGGTGTGATTTTCCCCTTTATTTGATAAAGTATCAAATAAAGTACAGACCAGTAATATGAAATAGTTGTGTAATATTAACTTCAAAATGAGAGAAAAAAAGGAAATGTATGTAATCTATACCCAAGAAACCATGCATTATCTGATATATGGTAGGTACTAAATTTAGAAAAAAATCTCATTAGTTTTACTAATTACAGAATAACTAGATCTTAAGGCTTCCCTTTCTGTCACCTGACTTCGTAGCACAGCTATCTATGGTGGGGAAAAAAAGGAGGAAATTTTGGGGCAAATGGTGGATACCCTCCCTTAGCTCTGACTTTGGTATGATTGTATTGACTTTGCAATCTACAGTTATACTAAGGCAAATGATTAACTATTAGAAGGCTGAGTACAGAGATTCTTGTTGTAAATGAAGACCATCCATAAGGGATAAACTCCTCATTTCATTTATAAGATTTTTGTTATTTTTCTGAAATACATGTTTATTTTATGGCACCTTCAGGCTACCATAAACATGATTGTTACCGAGTGACCTCAGTCTTCAGTGGCATAGTAAACCTACCCTAGTCAACCTACCAGAAATCTTGACTTGTTCCACCTTCAATTTCATAATATTAAAATATTTTCTCAGAGGGTCAGTACATCTAAAATTCTTAAAGCATAAGAAACAGGTCTTATTTGACTACCTAAGTTAAATATAATAGGACTATGTAAACATTTAGTGAAACCCTTCAAAATGTCACTTAAGTTTACATGTAACCCTAACAATCAATATCCTACAAGTGGAATGTGACCATGTAGATGATGATTCCTCAGCTAGAAAATAATGCATGACATAAAATTTCCAAAACTTACTGTGACTACACTACCAGAGAACAGAAGAGCACTCTCACTCAAGTCTGTGTGTGAAGCATCATCCTCTCTAATGAGGTATTAAAAATTTTAAAGCAATGTTCTTAAGAAAAATATAACGGTTCTCACACAAACTGTTCCTACTTTGATCTATGCTGAGAGCTGCTGGTATATCTAAAAGGAAAACCCAATGGTCTCTAGTTATTGCCATTCACAGGAACAGCAAAGAAGATCTAGATTCTGACTAGCAACACTGAAATTGCTGCTACACCATTAACACAATTTTGTATGTTGTCAGAATGTGGAGATTATCAGTAGGATGAATCAGTCTTCTAGATTTTAATTAACCTCAAATTACATGCAACATAACAATAAACTGGCTCTCTTGCCTCACATTAGTTCCTAAAATATTACCTGGTCTTTGGATTTAAGATAATATGGCAATCTAAAATGTGCTGGCCATGGGATATGACATTATAATGATGTTGAGATTAAGTATATTAAGCACCTAATCAATTTTAGGTGTTCATTCCAACTAAGTTTGGATTTAAATCTGCATAGCAATTCTTTTAAATGATTACCTCTCACCATCCCAGAAAGTTAGGGACTAGAAAATTCAAAAAATGTTCCATATTCTTTTTTTTTTTTTTTTTTTTTTGGTACTGGAGATTGAATCCAGGGCACTTGACCACTGAGCCACACCCGCAGCCCTATTTTGTGTTTTATGTAGAGACAGGATCTCACTGAGTTGCTTAGCGCCTCGTCATTGCTGAGGGTGGCTTTGAACTCCGGGTTCTCCTGTCTCAGCCTCCCTAAGTGCTGGGATTACGAGCTTGCACCACCGTGCCTGTGCCTGGCTAAAATACGTTCCATATTCTGATGTTCTGTATTTCATTAATTATTTTCCTCAGCTTCGGTCATAACATACTTGGCTTTTCTAAAAAAATTTTTCTCAGTCATTGCTGGTCCCAAACCACAAGCCTCCTATATTCTCATCCTTCACTTATTCCATATTTATACATCAATTAATAGATGTAACCAAGCAGAAGCAATCATGCAACATTCACATTACATTGTTTCCACAAAACAAAATGTTTTCATACAGGAGATAGCAAAGGAAAGGACAACACAAAAAAATATGACAACACTACTGACATTCTTATTTTCATATATTCTTATTTGAGATGAAAAATCAATGTAATATACAGAACTTATGGGGGTATTATTAGGCCAATGAAGGAACTAAGATTCATTTTCAAAAGAATGAATTCTGAGGTCAGAAAATTTAGAACATTTCAGTTTCTCATTTTCACCTATGACTGAAAATCTGTCAGCTGATATAGCACAAATAGAATTGAAAGATCCATAAAAAGAAATATTGAAACGTGTCTCTGAAAATTAACATAGTATGAATTTCTTTCATCAATTTAATTTATATGCTGTGATGATAAAAATCACCCTGTAAGTAACTATATTCTTTCAAAAATTGTTTCTAAATGATGTTAAGCTAATCAAATGCATGACAGCATTTACTTAGAAGAAACCTACAATCAATTCGAATGTGACTATTTTAAACAAGAGGATTTTATGCTGTTTCAATACCATATCAGATAGAAATAGTGTATATTCTTCAAATTAGCAATTGCCAATAAATAAAATATTTTTTCTGTTTGTATTGGTATATCAGTACACCCTAACACATAATCCACTCACAATTTCAGGTAACAAATTTTCATTAAAGTTGAGTTGTAATCTGGGAAACTACATGAAGCAAAACAGCAAGAGCAATTAGTACACTGTGCTTCACAGTGCACTTGTAGACTCCTCTCTCAAGCTAATTCCAGTAGATTCAGCCTAGTATCACTGGATCCAAGATTTAAAGAAAGCAAAAAGAAGAAAGAAAAAACAAAGTTCATCACTATTCAAACATCTGCTATCCAAAATCAAGGAATCAAGTAAGTCTGCAGATAAAGAGGTATCTTATTTTGAAATCCTCTTACTGATAATTCTCTTATGATTGAAACTTTAAAAAATTACCATATATAACTGAACTCCCACCTTAAGAAGCAACCCTGCCCTTCTTGCTCATCACTGCCACCGCTCCCTTTCCTCCTTTGTGGCAAAACTAACATTACTCCTCATACTCCATTAAATCTTAGAATCCCAATGATTATTTCATCACTTCCAGCTTACTAAGAACACTTTTCTCAAGACATGTCAAACCTAGTGGTCAAGGCTCAATTTTCATACATATACACTTTGAGTTGCTCACTTCCTCTTTTCTAGAAATATTTCCCTCATTTTCTTCCAGAAAATACCACACACTACTGGTTTCCCTCCCATCTCACAGGCTGCTCATCTCTCTTTTCCTGATCCTCTTCCCTCTGGGCCTTTACAGTTTGTAATACTAACGTCTCGCAGCTCTTCTGTCCCCACACTTCCTCTCCCATTATTTTAGAGATCAGCTTTACAATGTTGAAATTTCAAATGCAGAGTTAAAGTTCAAAATTCGCCCCTAAATTATACTTATATAATCAATTGTCAACTTAATTCTCAAACTTGGTCTCTAATATAAATATAAAATTTAACAAATACAATCCTGGTCTCTACCAAAAACGTGCTCATTTCCTCATAGTCACACTTTGAGTTAACACTAAAGGCCTTTCATCCTCTTGCTTGGAGAAAAAGACCTTGGAATCCTCTTTACATCCTATGGATTTCTACCCCAAACAATCTATGAGAACATCTGTTTCTTCTAATTTTAAATTATACACAGTCTGACAATAGCTTTTCTGGTTGAGCTACCAGCTAGAATTTCTTTCAAAGTATCTTTACTCCATCTAGATCATCCAAATGGAGGTTATATACCTAAAATACAAGCCATTTCATACCATTCACTTGATCTCTACCCATACATACCTAAAAGATCTAGATACACCATGACCTGTAAGTCCCTACAGGATCTACCCTAATTGTGTCTCAGACCTCATTTCTTTCTGCTTCCTGCTTTGCTCATTAAATTTTACTCAACTTGGCTTTCGAGTGTTCTCTTAACAAATTAAGCTGATTCCTTGGTGTCTTGTCTCATGGCCATTGCCCTTGGAATGCCCTCTCCCTAAAATTCCTCTTCATCAGATATCCTCAAGGCTCACTCCTTTTCTTTGAATCAAGTCTCTTCTCCAGTGACCACCTCCTAAGAGAGGCCTTACCACACCCTATCCAAAAGAGCATATTTCATCACCCATCAATCCCTCATTTTTCCTGATAGGATTTATCACAACCCAACATTATATCACACATTTTATGATTTTCTTGTGGTCTCCTCCCTAAGAATAATAGCTTACTTTTTCAAAATTTTAATTCCAGGAACTGAAAGCCATACTTAAAGGAAGAGTAGTTTCACAATAAATGTATGCTGAGTGGAAGAGCTTTCTCCCAGTTAGCACACATACTGCATGTTGGTAGTAATGCCTATATCACACTGTAGTTTTAGCAATATTAACTTCTAAAATTTTGATAATTTAGAAATTTTGATAATGAAGTAAATAATGTATTTAAGATCTTAGACAAAATAAGGTACTTAAAGCAGTAAAATATATTATTTTAAAAATAACTTTTGAATTATTTTGCTATGAAGAAAAAAGGATAGAAATTACTGTTTCAAATAAAATTGATTTTTATAAATAATATTTGTAAATAAGGGATCTGAATAAGGAGTAATTTAAATATTTTTGACACACATAGTGAGGCCTTTAGGTGCTTAGCCTCTGATGTGTACTTCTGAGTTTCCTTCCATCTACTCTGGAAACTTCTGTGAACAACCCAGCCTCAGGTTATGTTGATGACTACTTGGTGAATAGTAAAAGCAGAAAAATGTGGAGCAGGAATCCACTACAATGAGGAACTCTAATTGATTATTTCTTTATAATCTGCATGCTTGAGTGATATCAAACTTAGTAATATTCCTGGTGTACTTCCAGTTTGTAAGTTCTGCAGACTGGCATAGAAGGTGCTGATTAGAACATAAGACTACTCATGCTCCCAGTCAGCCTTGACAATCGTTAGTTGTAGTGTGTTATGGGAGTAACACTGTATGTAATACCTTAGTATTAATGAATTATATTAACTATATTCCTTCTCCAATTTCTTTCTGGTAGTCCTCAAATATAGAATTTTTTCTTCATTTTAGTTCATAACATTTGTGAGCTTAAATGAACATTAGTCTAAATCTTGTTTTAGGACTAATAAAAATTAGACTAAAAAATTAAATAAATTTTCAATATTTTTCAATTAGCTATTTATAAAATTGGAATTTAACACCAAATTTTCTATATTTGAACCCAAAACACATTTTTATAAAATTCTAACATTCCAACTGTTTTTCCCAATCACCTGAAATTTGTTTCCATACCCAAAGGCTAAATTTCATCAATGTAAATGACTAGAATCCACAAAGTCCTTAATCAATTATAGTATTCCTTTAGTGTTTTTCTTTATCCTTTAGACATCCACCTGATCACTTAATTTTACTCTGAATTTCTTATAACACATTTTCCATCTACTAATTATCAATTAATATTGAAATAGGGCAGTCTAACATAAGACAAACTGTTCATTCGTTTAACCTAGTTTTGCATTTTCTATATGATTTTGCTAATGTTGAAACTAAATTATCCAACTGAAAGGTGACTTAAATCATATCTTCCATTATTCTTATAATGGGATATTCTAGAAGGAAATCTGTCCTTTTTTAAAAAAAAATTAAACAAAGAAATTACTAAGTGATAATAGACTCCTGTTTTATATGGTCAAATAAGCCCTATAGTTGGGGTAATGATGGTGGTAGTGGCAGTATGTCTGTGCATGGAACTGATACAGTACCTAAAAAATAATATTAAATAGGCAAAAATTATATAAAAACATATGATTCATCATTCACAAAACTCAATGTTTGACATGTCTGGATATATCTTTCTTTGTGTCCATGTAGATGTTTTATTTTAGCTCCATTTATATATGTTTCAAGTTACAAACATCAATCAGTTTGGAAGTCCAGTTATTCCATAGGTAAGCAGAACCAACCAGCTAGAAAATGCCTAACAAACTACTTTATTCACAAATTTCTGTTTAAACAACACTATTAGGCATACTTGTATCCTTCCTGGTGTCTTTATTTTCACAGAAAGTATTAGTTTAATTAGATGTTTCTGTTCTATTTTAAACCCGAGGAAAAAATTACATCACTATGTTTGGCAGTCTAATTTATCTAGAGAGTAATAGGTGTTAATGTGGTCAAGAATAAATTCTTATAAGAATAACAGATAGGGGGAATCTTATCCTTCCTAGTTTGGAAATGAAAACAACCTGTATCTTACTGTATCACAAATTTCACTAAATGGTATGTTTTGCTAAAAATTTAAAAAATATTTCATGTGGTTTTCAAGTAGGAAAACAAAGGTACAGCTCAGAATGCAGTGACACCTAATGGCAAACCTATCTTTATAGGCCATAAATGTATTTTCTAATAAACATTGCATTTTTTGCTACTCACCTACATGCTATCATCTGAAATGCAATGATGATCCAAGAGAAATAAGAGTGTCTTATTTTTTAAAAGTCAAATGTGGGTGGAGGAAAAAGAAAAACTTCTGGATTATATAAAGTATGATTTTGAAATTATCATATCCCATTAAGATAAACTTGACGTATGATTTAAAAAGCCTTAGAGATCCGCATTGAATGAAATCATCTTCTATTGCTCTTAAAAATTTCAACTGGTTTCTGTTTGAGGGTAAATCAAAAGTTAATCACCTTGATTTTTATTCATATTTGAATTAAAATTTATAGGAGATATTTAGTGGATGTTTAGTGGATTTCACTTGGAGTTGAAAGCAAAAGTCCTTAGTGAAATGGTTATGTCATGCCATAGTTGATATTTTTGATCAATAAAAACATTGTCTAACCTAGTGCACACCTGAACTGTTCTTATAACTCTATTAATGATATAAAATGAATAATAGCAAAGTATGTTCTTAATGCTTTCTAGAGGTTTACAATATTCATCCAGAAGATAGGAAGCAAACAACTACACCAAGTAGGAAAATAAAAAAGTCACTGGGATATACAGTGCAAAGAGTCCCTGATGAATCCTGGAGTTATCATTAACCAGTGCAAATCTTTTACAAATTGAAAAGGAAAAAATCTTGGTAAGAGACACAGAATACTTTCTGGGAATATCTTTATATTCTGTATTCAATAAAATAGTACTCAATTCAAAATTAAGGAAAACTGATTCTTTAAATTTACCGTCTATTATTGTTTTGAACATGTTGACATATTTTACTCACCCAATTTTGTACTATAATTTGAGCGTTCTCCTGATGAAAATATTATGTGAATCATTTCAGGCTTCTCAAATATTCTGTGAATTGTCTTAGACATCTCATAATGTCAGAGTTGATGATTATTATCTCAGAGGATAAAGTATCATCTGCTTATGAGAAAATCATGAATAAATGCTTCTGTTCTACTCCCTGTTGACATAAGGTATTTTACCATGACTGATAACCACCAAACTATGCCAGTGATTTGTGTAATATATGAATAAGTACAGTACTTGAATGTTCCCTTGTAGAGATATATAACTGAGGATAGCTAATTTACAATCAGTTCTGTGAGCACAGGAACCAGATAAAGAAATGAGCATATATATTAAACTGTAAAAACATGAGATCCTGCATAGTAGATATGAAGCAAAACACAAACTGCAATTGACTGGAAATGCCACCTAATCCCTGCTTAATTAAAGCAGTACTCAAAACTCCTGTTGTATTTAGGGAGTAAAAAGTGTGAGACGACTGATGTATGAAGAAAATAGCAGTCAGCGTGGCTAATCTCAAAGACTTGGGAGCTTTCTAGCTACATAAATCAGAGCGACTTCTGAATAGCCTCATAAAACACCATATCATTGCCATTCCACTCACGACTTTTTGGTTCTTCCTACAGCATGCAGATCATTAGGAAACTTCTAAGCAATCAAGTAATGTGGGTCTGATGAAATTACTCAATCAATGCACAGACTCAAAGTAGAAGCATAATTCAAAATTGCATAGTTTATACATCTAAAGACCTTTCTTTTATCAGGGCAAAGAAGATCACAATAGAGGCAATTCATTTCAAAACACTATTTATATATGCATGTATGTGTGAATATGTATTGAGCAAGTAAGTATACACAACTATTAAATATCTCTCAAATATGATTTAACAGAAACTCAAAATAATTGCAATATTATGCATTTTGAGTGAAATAAACAATTTCTATTTCACTTATTACAATTTAACCATTATATTTCATCATTACAGTGAGCTCACGTGTTTAAAATATGTCACTGACTTTATTAAACTACCTAAATAAAGAAAAACCAAAGAGAAAAAAAGGTGGGAATTTTCATTCCGAAAATCTGGTCCAATACCAAAAAGGTTCAATATTTTAAGAACCTATTACAGCAGTGTCTTTTTATCTTGCCAGTTTGCCTGAATTACCTATTGCAGCGACTGTCTGCATGAGCACATCACAGGAGGCTGGGAAAGCCTTTCCTTTCTATGTAACTCTTCATATCTTTATAATTGAAATGTTTCCTTTTCCTACAGTTTCATCATTTTTATCCCTTTAGTCCTGAACTAATACATGTCTCCATAATCATATTTCTCATTAAGTATTTAAATGAAAGCAACCATCTCCAAAGAAAATTCTCCTATACTATTCAACTAAGAAAAGTGATCCAATGCATATTAACTGGTGACTTACAATTTTAATATCAACATTCAGTTTTTAATTTATATTTCTGCTAAGAGTGAGGATGGAGAAGATGGAGCATTTAACCTCTGAAACACAAATTAACCATCTTTCAATATATTATAAAAGGTATGAAACTTCTGAAATAATCTGTTAGCTTCTTTGCAATATTTGGGAGTCTACAAAAGAAACACTCTCGTTTAATGTTCTGATTGCATTCAAGTCAAATTAATTGAGAAGTTAACTCTTTTAGTAGGATGTGCACAGTTAATGCATACAACTAGATTTCTAAAGAAATCTGTAATTTGAACTCAGTTACTTTTTAATATTCTGGTTAAAAATAAGCCATGTCACAGTAATGAAGAATATGCAAAGGAAAAAATACAACATATGTGCTGTTTTTAAAGAAATGCCCAAACTACATTGCAAAATAGTATACATTTAGTAAAGGGTAGCAAGAGCTGTAGGTGTTTGTAAATAATATGTTTATCATGTAGATCACGGAATAAGCAATAAAATAAGCATTTATCCACAAGCTTCCCTTCTGTGAGCTGAGAAGCATTAAGTCAAAACCCTTTATCGTAAAATGAATATAAAAGGTATAATGATTATATACCTGCATTCCTGTTCCATTTACAACTAGATATAAATATATTTCCTTTCCTTAAGAGGAGCTTGGTTCATTTCTGAATGCTTATCAGAACATTACTGACCCCCTCAATGAGATAATTTCTCCCTGTAAAGTTCTGAACCCATAGGCACTGTTATCCCCCAGGCAAAACGGGATCCAGCAGACAAGTTATCTAATGCTTAATTTACTTAATGTACAAGTGCAAGGTTTTCTGAATCCTGACCTCATTACTTTTTGCACAGAGGGATATACAATCCCATTGCCATAAATGATAGAGAATGACAGACGTGTTTACAAAGATAGCCTCTGAGACCCAGAGAGGGAGCCCACTGGATCTGAGAGTCTATTGGCTCTGGGCACGCACACCAGGCACAAGCCCCTTGCTTGGGAGAACACAACCTCCACCCGAAGCAGGTTCCCCTACCAGACCTGTGTGTGTTTGTGCGCGCGCGCACGCGCGCGCGCGCATGTGGTGCGCGGCGCAGGGGCAGGGGGACAGAAAGGGAAGAAGCTGTGACCCATCTGTCGCCTAGATTTGAAGAATACCAAGCCTTGTGGGTAGATAAAAGTCCTGTGCCCAGTAAAATTCCCCGAGAGGGGCCTCTCTGCAGCCCAGCAAACGAACCTTGCTTGCCCCGGGAGGCGAATTTCCGAAAAGGAAATCGTCGCATTAACGCAGAAAAGGCTGCAAGAGCTCATCTCCACTGAGCTCTCACGGATTAGCAAGTGAGAAGAGTTGGAGCCTGAAGCTGCGAGCGCTGTGCATGATAATGACGTGCAGCCCCCACTCGCCCCCGCCTGCCCGCCGCGGCTAGTCCTGGCCCGTCTGGTTGCCAATAGGTGGGGCCAAAAGCATCTAGAGCCGGCAGCCGGCAGTCCTTCCCAGAGTCTGGGCGCCCAGCCTTAGCCCAAGCGCCTTTGCTCCCCGCCTTGCACAGCACTCGGAGTTGACTGGGAGACAGGTTGAGACGGTTATCTACAAGGTAGCCCACCAGAGAGGCCAGCGCGCGTTTGCTTCCCGCGTTTCCGAAGCGCCCTGGGGCCAGTTTCGCCGCCGCGCAATGCTGGGAGACAGCGTACGAGGCGACGAGGCGCAAGGCTCCCAGTTCTCCGCTACACTGCCGCCAGCCCCTCCTGCCACCGCCTCGGCGACTCCGCGCGAGGACCGGAAAGCCAAGAAAAAAGGGAGGCCGGGGGCGCGTCAGGCACCCTGTCACCATCGCACTACGCTGCGGCGAACTCAGTTGGCTCACGTTGCAAAACCACCTGTTCGATCCGAAGGGAGCTCCCCTCACCCCCTACCCCAGTTCTTTTCGCCTCACAGGTGACACCTCCTATGCTCCCCAAAGATACATATGCATATTTTTTAATGGAGCAAATGTACATCCGGGGAAAATATGGACGGTAGAGTCAATTAAACTTCCTTTCCCCACACACTTAGAACCCCCTGCACTCCCCAGCACACAGGCACACTGAGGTCAATTCGAGACCCTCACGCATTCAGCCCACACTCCACAATTCACCGCCAAACAGCAGCACAAGTCAAGGTTCAAGCATCCACATCTTTCCAGAAAACTGAACAAGTGTGAGGGAAGGGTAGCGGGAAGACGAAATGGACTGAAGCCACCTCCAACAAGCCATTCAGAGGGTGGAGAGTGGGTATCAAAGGGGAAACATCTGCGAACGGAAACAGTAAAAGTATACATGAACAGCACCAACCCTTTCTTACCGATGTGAATGATCGAATCCGCATTTGCCGAGTCCCAGGTTCGAGACCAACAGACGGACAAAACCAAGAGCAAGGGGAAAACTTCCATCTCCTCCTATGCCGATTCTCTTTGAGGATGGATTGTCTTCCAATAGATATATTTAAAAATAATAAAAACAGTCCAAAGAGTTTGAGGTCACGATCGACTTCAGCGCAGCTTTTCTTTTCTTTTCTTTTCTTTTTTTCCCCTAAATTCCTATTGCCAAAGAGAAGCCTTTTATCGTCGCTGAGGAAGGCAGAGGGAATGAGAGAAAAAGCCCAGCCTGAGGAAACCTCCTTCGCAAAGCCGTGTCACTTGGAGGGGAATTTTGGCATCGCCAGAGTTGTTTGCAGTTTGGCTTTTTAAAAATGTATCCAGCCTCGGCTGCTCTCGGGCAGGGGGAGAGGCTGGAGCTCAGACCATCCCCATCGCTGCGCGGGGGCCGCGGGTCTCGGGTCCCAGCTCCGCCGCAACTTCCAACACCCCCCTCACGCCGGATGTGCCCCTTCCCCGCCCCCTCCCCCAGCCAAAAAGCCCCCCCCACCCCGCCCCTATGGCCCGCAGAGAATCACTTGTCTTCGCTGCCAAAAATCTAAGTGGGAAGGGAAGATTAGGAGATTCCAACCGGAGCAGCCAGATTCCAGCAGGGAGGGAAAAAAAGCCCTCTCCAAGAGGGGTAGAAAAAGTGAACTTCAAGGTAATGCAGATAGTAATGCAGAGAAAATTCCCTTTCTGCGCGAGGCGGGGAGCAGAGCTCGGCGAGGCGGGCCCGGGGAACCGGTTCGCTCGGGCGCGGTGGCGGGGGAGTTGCGCCAGGCGCGAGCACCGGGGCCAGGCCGGCGGAGGGAAGCCGCCGCCGGCTGCAGGATGCTTTTGAAGCGGTTCGCCTGCGGGATGCAGGAAGCAAGGAGCGAGCCTGGCAGCTTCAGCACCAGCCCCACGTTGCCTAGAAATGGATCACCTAGGAGAAGGAGCGAGCCCGCGAGAGAGTGGTGCTGTCAGGCAGAGAGAGGGGGAAAACCGAGAGAGGAAGAGCTTCTCTCTAATAACCACCTCCTCCCCCTATCTGCAATACAAGGGAGAAACAAAATAGTGCTCTCATTTCCCTTGGAATCTTCAACCGGGACTGAGAAAAAGGCAGGACTATAACAGAAAAGACGTTTAAGGCTTTTTTTTTTTTTCCCTTTCTTTTACAAGGTTAAAAGCAACTTAAAAAAGCCACCCCACTTATTTAACCTTGCCATTCTCCAACAGGTATCAGACTTTTTCTTGTCTTTGCCTGGAATTAGACACACTGGTTGAAAACAAATTAAGGACACCTGGCCACTTAGGGAAAAAGAGACCTAGAAAGCTTTTAATGAGATTTCAATTATAAAGTTATAGAAAGGAGAGAGCGTGCTAATTGCCTTTTATACAGTGATCCCCCTACACCCCCACACCTCCCCCCTCTCGCCCCCCATCTCCAGGGTATTTTTCTTTTTAGGCAATCAGGATACAGAAAGAATCCTGAAATCCTTCTGTAGATAGATCTCCTCTATCAGAACAGAAAAGCTTGAAATTTTTAAAAAAGAAAAAGAATAGGAAAATAAAACAGGAATAAATGCTTCAGTGAAATATTTGGTCAAAATATTGCATTTAGTAGCTTAATAACCTATGCAGATAAATTCAGAATGGGAAGTTGGTTGTCTTCCACAGGAAGAGCTGAGCAAGTACTGAATGACAGCCTCCCAGTCTCCCGTGAAAAGGTTTTCTGCCCGCCTATTTCTTATCATAAAATCCTGATTACTGTGACTACCTTTCTTCTAATGATTAACATATCAAGCTAACCTTATTGTAGACCAAAGATTTGATAACACAATCAAATGACTAATTGAGTTATTAATGGTCCTAATGTTGTTTCAATTGTAAATGCAATCCTCTGGGAATGTTGTTACTTTGGATGTGTAGATGTCAAACAGACTTTCACAGCCCTTCCATTCCTCAAGTTTGGTAAACCTCTTATTCTCTCATTTGAGTCCTTTTCTCTAACTTGGTGAACTAGGTCATCATTCTCTAAAATCATTTGTATGTTCTCCTCTCTGTGAAATACTATTTCATTCATCTTGAACATTTTTCCTGAATATTCCAGAAAATGTTGTGCAATATAGCTACTTATTTAAGCAGATCTTCTTGGAAGGCATTATTCATCTTGTCAACAACTTACGTTCACCACCTAAAGGGCTAGTTTAAACTCTTTGCCCCTGCAATGATGTTCAGCCCTTAGTTTTTGTTTGGTTTGTTTTTTGTCATGCTGGGCATTGAACCCAGGGCCTTGCCCATGCTAGGAAGGTGCTCTACCACTAAATTATATACCCAGCCCCCTCAGTCCTTTAGTGTGATATAAATCTCTCCATCTTCTATGATCTCATATTGCATTAGAAGTAGACAAGACTGCTTAGGAATTAGATCATCAATGCCTTGAGAGCAAGGACCATAGCTTATGCACATGTTATTCAGTATAGCATCTTACAGAGAACATGTTTGTTGATGTGAATTTTACTTGCCTTCCAATTCTGGAACAAACCAGTGCTTCCAAGGAGCCATCTCTGTTTCTGTTTTTCCCAATTTTCATCATTCCATTATCTTTTTTTTCTTTACATTAGTACACATGAACTTGTTATTGATTATATTTGTGTTGTTATTGATGTCATTTTGCTGTTTAAAGAGTTCTAATACACTTTAATAGTTCTAATACACTTGTTGGTACAGATAATGAATTAAAAGAATGGATGTATTTCCCCACAGCTTGCTTCTATCATGCTATTCACAGGGGCATTTAAATTGATGACTCACTATGTATTCTATTAAGAAAAATTGTTAAATAACCATTTAACATGGAAAGAACACTAATATCTTAGAATCCTGGAGCCAGGTGGAACTTTAAAACAATAGCTGTCTCACTCCTGGAGATAATCAAATGTAGTTATATTCGTATGGCCTCATCTCTTGGAAACTCTGTGTTCATGAACTATAAGCATATTCCCAAATGCTCCAATTTAATGTCTTTATACATAACTTCTGTTGCAAATTATCTTGTAGTTTTTCAAAGGAATCACATAGGGCTAATTTCCAGAATTTCTGGGGTTTAGGGCCCAAAATATAATGCACATATTCTAAAATCTCTGTAAGTGACTCTAATGTACAGCCATTTTACAGACCACTGTTCTAAAACTCAAATATTTAAAGGAATTTGGGTGACATATCACCAAAAAAAAAAAAAATCACAAGGATATAACAGTCACTTAAAATGGGCAAAATGCCAATCAGAAGAGATAGCTGAACCACGAATTGAAGGTTTCCAGAAGATAGGCAAGGTAATGCAAAATTAAAATGCAACGTCAGCTTATTATTTTCAACTTAGTAATATCTTTGCACTGTTATTGCCAAATAATTCTATATCAACTGAGTCCTAATTAATGGTGTTTAATGGAATACAAATTTAAATACATTTTAACAATATATTAACTTTATTTTCTACTCTCTTAGAAAGTTGTATATATTGTGATATAATATTAATTATTATAGAAACAAAGATTTATCATGTATAAGTTAGATGTCAAGTTCCAGAAGGAGAAAGAAAATAACACATTCACTACTTGTGTTTTTTAAATAGGCTTTTTAATGAAGGCTATCTTTTGGTTTCATTAAGGTTGCTTAGTTTTAATCCAAAGATTATTTATCATATGGAAATTGTCAATGCATCTGGCTGAAACTGATACTTTGTGAAAATAGCCTTCATTCACTAAAGTTTTCTAAGAAGTGTTTAACTTTTTGGAATAAAAATGAAAGTGAACCATGATTTATGAATTATTTTTCAAAGTGGAGACTGTCACTTCATGCAGGCATTAATTGTGATAATGTCAATAATTTGAACAAATGGTGGGTAATCTGAATAGCTTTAAGATGAGAAGCATAATAAGGTTTTTTCCACACACACACACACACAATAACAGAATTTGAGAGAAATATTAATTTGCCTTGTTGGAGTGAGGACAAGTGCAGACTCCTTCAATAGCACATCACTGTGTAAAGAAAGCAAGGTAATGGAAAACCCATGGAATACATAATTCTTTAATTTTTACTTGAAAAAAATGCTAAGTATACTAATGCCTAAATTTTAAAAATCAGGCATTCACAGTTATAATGGCAGTAAATCAACCTACATTAGTCATTTAAAAAAAAAAAACTCTTTAATAGTATTTCATTGACTCAAGATCTTGTGTTGCTGGTGAGAAGTTATTGTTCAAATAATATCACAGAAAAACAGAGACAGAATATATTTTGATCATTATCTCTAATTCTGTATAACCGTATAATTAACATTATAAATGTGGCTAGCCACACAATGTATTCTAAGTCATTGTAACTTTACCATAAAATGAATGGAAGGCTGTAAGAAGGCAGTGACTAACCATCTGTAAACGCAGGCAGACTAACCATCTGTAAACGCAGGCAGCTGTGTTAAAGGACTGTAAAATTATAATTAAAATATACATTTGTGGAAATAGAGATCATAAATTCTGTTTGGTTGAGGGGCTGAAAGGGAAACTTTTTGTATTTAGCAGCTTATAGAAGTTCAGAGCTCAATGGAAGTTATTCAATGCCTTGTGTTTCTAAAACAGGATGAGGAAATACAAGAAGGTAAAAACAGAAAACATGATTTTTTTTTTACTTTTAAATAAGTTTCAAGAAAATCATTAAATAATGTATTCCTATATGACATACTAACATTGGCTATACTTTGTTCTTATTTCTCTCATGTCAACTACTTTCTACTTTGTCAAATTATTTTGTCTGTCACACTACTATAATACTAAGTAGTATATCCTTTCTTTCTTCCTTCTTTACTTCTAAATTTACCTCTTATTCTCTTCTTTATTTTCAAGGTTTTCCATAAATCTGTGAGACTGCCCTGTCAGAAAATATGTTTTCTTCCATCACAATGAGATGTGAATTCTGACCAAATTATGCAACAGGATTGATTGGTATATGTGAGTGCTTTACAAATGTATCTACCATTAAAGTTAATTCAAGTGAAAACTTTGAATTTCAAAGCTGTTTCACTATCCACACATGAGCCATGATTTTGAAATTTTAGGAACAGAAATTTATATGTATCGGTAGGTCTCTTTCACTTGCCTCATTAGTGTGAATGTTGGTGTGCCATTTCATGAGGATATTAATAAGCATACAGCAATTGGTTGATGGAAGTCAAATCATGACTAGTAACTCAAAAGGGGCACTTGTTGAGATTGGCCCCTCATTACATTATATCCTGTCCCCACAAGATGGCAGCCATGCTTGATGTAGATTTAATCAGCTTACTTTTTGAATGTCTCAATACTTAAGAGTTTACTACAGTATTGTTAACTCATACTAATCAAATGGCTAAACTGAGACAAGCTTATGATTTTAAGGGATTTTTTGTTTAGGTTACTTATTTCTGAAATTTTATTTCTTCTAAAACTTTCACATAGAGTAATGTTTCTATTATGAAACTTATTTCTATTATGAGTCTGTTAAAATATTTCTTTTATTTACATCTTGTCTGGTTTGATCAGTTACTTAAGAAGTACATATGAACAGAACACTCTTTAATAATATGCCTCTTAAACCTGTGTTAGAGGGTATATAGAAAATATACATTATTTTAGTATTCAAATCTGAGATGTACATATTAAAACTTCAAAAGCAAGATTAATTTGACTATTTTTTTATGCAAACAACAAAAATTAGGTATCTTGCAAGATATTGAACTTGCCCTTGGATGAGAAAGTGTCAATTATGTGATTGATCCCTTTGATGTGGCCTATCAATTGAGTAAATATCAGACTAGATCAAAAGCAACCAAATACATGATGCCAAATATAGTAAATGTCAATTATTTTGGTTCAGAAAAGAGATCAAATTTTATTATCTTCTCATAATTAGCTATTTTTACTCTAAAATTAGATGTTTCTTTTGAAACATTTTGTTCTAGACACATAAGTGGCTCACTTACAAAGTATACTAGTAGAGTATGGTTCAGATAATACACTACGCATTTCAGTTTAAAATATATTGAATTTTATCCCATGATATACAGAGAGAAAAATCTAGAGAAATAAAATCTAGATCTTTTCAACATTCACTCATCTATGATAAATCTGTATATTGACTTTGAAGAATATTTTGAAGAATTCATAAAACTTTATAAAAATTCACTTTCACTTTTTAGTGGGTAAGTACCTAATCTACCTAATCTCTATCAATTTAAGTAAAATTAATTTCCTAGCCCTCACCATCCCTAAGAATTATTGATGAATTTGGTATTTAACTAACTATGAATAAATGAGTGAAATAATTAGTGAAGGAAAATATAAAATGAAAATTTCAAAATATGGTGGAGTATCACTCATGAAGCACACAACAATATCTTTTTTATTTTTTAAATAATCACTGCATCTGTTATTCACAAATAAAAACTGTGGCAAGATGTTATTAGCAATATCATCTTAATTTGCTCCAATATAGACAGATTACAGAGGTACCAAAGTGGTCTATTCATAAGACTATTTTACCTGATTATAATTCCCATAGCTTACAACACAGGTAGAGCTATCTGTTCAGTCTAGAGAACATGAACTAAGTTTTCAAAGGTGTCTTTGGAAGATATCAATAAAATTAAATCAGAAACCAAAACCCAAATAGGAATTTCTACCAAAACTTCACTTGATCTATTTGCAATATGGTATATATGACTAAAAATAATGAAGGCAAAGCAAATAAAAAACCAATAAATTTTAGGTTAGATCTCATAAAATTATGTAAAATTTACTAATATAAAATCAGTTATATTGTAGCCATTGTAATAATGGACTTCCTTATCCTTTTTTTTAAATTTTTTCTGGTTGTAGATAGACACAATATCTTTATTGTATTTATTTTTATGTGGTGCTGAGGATCGAACCCAGTGCCTCATGCATGAGGGGTGAGAACTCTACCACTGAGCTACAATCTCAGCCCCCTATCCTTTTTTTTTTTACACTTTGCTGCCTTATAACATTTTTTGTCATCAAGAAAGACCTGAACCTCAAAGAATTAGATAACAACATCAAACTTGTGAAAAAGAAAAAATATTTTAAAAAATTTTAATTGACAGTGTTTTCAGAAAAATTTAAACAAGTATTTCCCACCACACTGTTATGCACTGCCCTCTCCAGAAGCTCAAAGCAATGGGGTCCCTCAGTCTTGCACTGCAACCTACAGAACTGTAAGCTGAAATAAACCTTCTCTCTCTATCAGTTAATTGCCTCAGATATTTCATTGAAGAAATAGAGAGCTAACTAATACAAGTTGTATGGAACACTTTCTTCTAGAAAAATCAAAGAAAGGGGTTTCGTGGCCAGATAAGATTTCAAAATGCTATACAGATTGTTTTCTCCTCTTACATATCCCTAGTGCACATTAAATATATTATAATCAGATATAAGTCGTCTGATAATCAAATCATTTATTTGTATTTAGCACAGAATATCCCAAACTTATTTTACCATCTATTTTCTTTATGTAGTATATCATGAAATCCTTTGTTTCTTTTGCCATTAAATTCCAAAAACAAGATGATTTGTTGTTTTCTTTTTCTACGTACTGTTTGTAGATGTTTATATTAGCCTATACAAATCTGTAGGCTGGTGTACCATATCTGGGGAGACATTCTGGTTTTTGCTGTAATAGGAATTTCCTATCTCCCTTTTGAATTTTTACGATGGAGGAAAAATTATATCACACAGCTATAAACATGTTTTCTGTTTAGAATGCCATATAGATTTCTCCTTTTCCTTAGGATGTAGAAAGCTAAAGAAGTTCATTGTTGTAATCCTAACAAATAAAAATGTAAATTTTCTTGAACCCATCAGAGAACTGAGGTGGTGAGACTACAAAGTAAATTGAGTTCCAGAGTGGCAAGCACCCCTAAAGTGAGCCAGAACAGAAGACAGAGCACTGAAGATTATTAAGAGGCTTCTGTGGAAGCAAAAAGAAGAATCAGCCAAAATTTTTATGAATTTTTGAAGGTTGAATATGGGCTAATATAAGTTTGGAATACCTAAAAGCACAGAGCAAGTAGACCTTCAGTCAGTTATAGACTCTTATATTGATCTTCACTAGTTGCATATGGGAAAGAATGAGGGAAGGGAAGGACACTTCAGTGATAAAACATGATGGAGGTAGAACAGTCTCAAGGTATGGTCCACTTCACTCAACTTGTCTTTGTAGGAAGAAATAAGCTTTACACTACTGAAGGAGGGGCAGCAATCTGTCTTATCCCCTGGACCCAGCAAAAAATTCAATGCTTTCTGTAGAGGCAAAACTCATCAGCCTCTAGGGAAGATTAATAAACTTTCTTTCCTGATGCAAACAACCAAGTAAAGATCACACTTTGGGGAAGAGTTAAAGAATCCATGTTGTCTGCTCCCAAGGGAGGATCACAAAAGATATATCATTTCCAGAGGCAGTGAGAAGCAGGAAAAAAAAATGTATCTTTTAAGATGCTTCAAGGATTCAAGTCTGAACATGGCTACCCGGCATAGGAGAATGAAAAGAATGATAACAAGGCCTCATTCCTGACACATAGGCTCACATGTTTAAGACTAAGCTCGCACCAGAAGTCCCTTCACTCAACATGAACTTAGTCTTGTTTAACAAGCAGTAGCGGTCTACCACTATTGGAGATTAAAAACTGTGGAGAGACACTTTTGGTTGGTACTTGCACAAGTCCTGTAAGCTGAGAAGGGAGCAGAAAAAGTGAGAAGCACCACTGGAACCACAGGGCTTCCTCTCACTACATCGTTCTCACACATTGTTCAGGTAGCCCTCCACTGAATTTGAATGTGTAGAAATGGGGGTACCAAGATCAAAAACCCAAACACAGCTCAACCATTTATTGTCATTCCAAGAGAAAAAGATTTCTATTCATTTTCAGCTATAAATGCTCTTCACCTCAAATTCTACTGTCCTTTATTTCACAATGTTAAGCATTCATCCAATAATTAAGACCAATGGAATTGCAAGGAAAAAAGTCATTGTCCAAAGATAAAACAATCAACATAAGCAATGAGAGCAATTACCCAGACATTGAAATGATCAGTCAAAGCCTTTTTTTTTTTACCCCAGTGGTACCAGGGATTGAACCCAGGGGCACTCAACCACTGAGTCACATCCCCAGCCCATATATATATATATGTGTGTGTGTGTGTGTGTGTGTGTGTGTGTGTGTGTGTGTGTATAAAATAATAATAATAATATAAGTCTGGGATATATATAAATATATATATGAATATACATTCATATATATATACATATATATATATATCAGCCTCAGCTTCCCAAGGTGCTAGGATGACAGGTATGCATCATAGAGGCTTTATAATAACTATGATTTAATATGTTGAAAAACAGTGATAAAGTGAAGGACATACTTTATATGGAGAATTTTAATAAAAAGATGAAAATTATCATAATAAGTAAAATCAATACTCCTAAAAATTAAAAAAAAACATAAGAATACCAAACTATGCTATCCGAGATGAAGAATTACTTTGACAGGCTTCACATATCTGAGGAAGAAATTTGTGAACTTAAAAATAGGCTGATAAAAACTATCCAAAATGAAAGAGCAAATAAAAACAAATACCAAGCAAATCACATAAAATCTGAGACAACATTAAATTGCCCACATGTGTATACTTTGATTCATAAAATAAAGGAAAGAATATGAAAGAAAAAAAAATACTGAAGAATAGATGATAAATTTCTGAATTTAACTAAAGCCCAAAATACTCAGAGAATTCTATACAAGAGTTTTTGAACACAGATTTTTTTTTAATTAAAAATCAAAACAAAACAAAAAGTACTTAGACAGTCATAGTTAAATTTCTCTTTCTTTTTTTTAAAATTAGGACCAAGGGTACAATGACCCTTCTCTTGTTTGATCCGGATATCTTTTTTCTTCTTTTTCTTTCTTTTTTCTTTCTTTCTTTCTTTTTTTTTTTTTTTTTTTTGTGATGCTGGAGATCGAACCCAGGGCCTTGTGGAAGCCAGGCAAGCACTCTACCAACTGAGCTATATTCCCAGTCCCATAGTTAAATTTCTATAAAAACAAAAATAAACAGTCAATCTTGAAAGCTACCAGAGAAAAAAGGAAATGCACAGGAACATAGGTAAGAAATACAACACATTTCTTACCAAATACTATGCAAGCCAGAAGACAATGGGGTGGCATCTGTTAAGTACAAAAAGATAAAATGAATCCTTCAAATAGAACTCAAATTCCAGCAAAAAGTCTTCTAAAAACAAAAGTGAAATGCGATGTTTTAAGAAAACAAATTCTAATCAAATTTACTACTAGAGTACTTTCAGGATGAGAAATCTTAAAGGTAGATCTTTAGGCTGAAGATGTTTGATAGCATGGTAATTTGAGTTTATAAAAAGAAATAAAAAGCAACATAAATAGTAAGATAGAAAATGAATATAAAAGAACAAATTTTTTCTCCTTTATAATATCTTTAAGAAAAACAATTGGTTGTCTAAAATAACAATAGTAAGGTATTATAAGATTTATTACCAATGTAAAAGGAATATGTAACCAAAAATAACATAAATGACTAGAGGGAGGAAATGAAAGCATAGTTTGTAAGAAATTTACATTATAAATGAGATTGTATGATTATCTCAAGATACATTGTGACAAGTTAAATATGCAAATTATACATACTAAAAACTAAAAAGCACCCCATAAAACAATTTAAAAATACACAATTACTAATACAAAAGAAGAAACAGACTAGAATAATAAAAAGACTTATTTAATTTATGTTTCTTCATTTAATTATTTTAGCTAATCAGACTATTCCTGCCTCCCATTTCTACCACATAACGTGTTTCCTAGATCAGTAAATTCTTGTAGATTTAATAGTTCATAACTTTGCAGTAACTATGGTAGATAATAAATTTTATTGTCAAATAAATATATAAATAAACATGTACAAGAATCAAAAACACTTGAATTAATAAGGCAGGAAAGAAAATTTATGTGATAATGAAAAGTAACATTTGTCTTCGTCATTTATATGAACTTATGTGACAGATGAAAAAACATTTAAATCTAATCCATTGATAATTAAACATAAATGATTGAAACATTCAATTAAAAGGGCAAAATTCAGCTGGGTGCAGTGCTGCGAGCCTGTAATCCCAGCACTTAGGGAGGCTAAGACAGAAGAATTGCGAGTTCAAAGCCAGCCTCAGCGACAGCGAGGCACTAAGCAACTCAGAGAGACTCTGTCTCTACATAAAACACAAAATAGGGCTGGAGATGTGTCTCAGTGGTCAAGTGCCCCTGAGTTAAATCTTCAGTATCTCAAAAAAAAATAAAAATAAATAAATAAAAGGGCAAAATTTTAAGATTAGATAAAAAGCCAAGTCTCAAGTTTATGTCTTCTATAAGAAAACAACTTCAAATATGTAAACATAAATAAATTAAAATAAAAAGATGGAAAAAGATATATCTTGGAAACATTAGTCAAAAATATAGCTGAAGTGATTGCTTACAGAGTAGATTTTAAAACAAGGAGGTATGACCAGTGATATGTGAGATTGCATGATGACAAATGATTGGTTCTTTAGAAAGAAATGACAACATAATTTTGTACACCTCTGACAACAGGGCTTCCAATACATAAAAAATTGATATTATCAATTCTCTCTTACAGCTTTTTTTTTTTATCCTGTAAGTTCTAGTATGTTGTGTTTTTGTTTACTCTTATCTGAAAATATTTTTAAATCCTCTTTTCATTGTCCTTTTGGCTCAGTAGTTGTTTAAAAGTATGTACTTTATTTTTTCTTTTCTTTATTTATTTTTATTTGTTCTAATCAGTTATTCATGACAGCAGTATGCCCATATTTTATTCTATTGTGTTTATTTCTAGTTTCATTAGTCAGAGTGATATGATTTTGATCTTAAGTTTGTGGAAACTTGTTTTGTGATTTAACACATAACCTTTCCTGAAAAGTGTTCTATATGTACATGAGAATAATGTGTACCCTTAAGCTATAGGGCAAAAAATTCTGTATATATGTGTGTAAGCTCATTTGGTCAGCAGTATTGTTTAAGTCTGCCATTTTTGAAATCAATTTTCTGTTGGAATATTTTATCAAGTTATTGAAGTCCTTTCTGGCAATTGTGTTATGGTTTTGATAGAGAGTGTCCCTGGAAATCTCTTATGTTCAGACATGGGGCTTTGGGGCAATGATTAGATCATGAGAGTTCTGACATCATCATTGGATTAATCAATCTGATGGAAGAATCCATTGATAGTAGGATGGAAAACCCAGAGGAAGGTCTTAGTTGGAGGAAGTGGATCATTGGAGGTCTGCCCTGGAAGGGTTTATCTTCTCCCCAGCGACCCCCATTCTGTTTTGATTCTCAGCTGCCATAAGCTGAGCAGTTTTCTTCTGCTGTGCCCTTCCAGCTTCATATTCTGCTTCACCTCAGGCTCAGGTTAGTGGAGCCAGCAACCATGGACTGAGACCTCTAAAACCATGAGCTAAAATAAACCTTTCCTTCTCTACTTTGTTTTTGATAGGCATTTTGGCCTCAGTAACAAAAACCTGACTAACCCAGTGTTGCTATCAATTTCTCTTTTCAAATCTGTCAGTAATTTTTTAAATACTTAGGTGTTCTAATATTGATTACACTTTATGAGATGCAGAGAAAGCAGCAAAGAAAGAAATTTACAGCAATAAGTGCCTAAATTTAGAAAGAAAAAAGATCTTAAGTAATCTGACTTTACACCTAAAAAAATCTATAAAAAGGAAGAAGACAATAAGTATGAAAGGAGAAAATAGTCAAATAGAGAATAGACAAAATATAGAAAAAAATCAACAAAACTATGAGTTATTGTTTTTTTAAACAAATAAAGTCAACAATCCTTAGCTGGACAAGCTAAAATTATAGGGATAAAAGTCTCAAATAAATATAATAAAAATTAAAGAGGAGATATTACAATGGATACCACAGATAAAAGTGATAAGAAACTATTACAAATAACTATATGTCAATAAATTGGATAACTGAGAGGAAAGGAAATAGAAAAATTCCAAAAAATATGCAAACTGACAAGACTGAATCAAAAAAATAAAATAAAAATCCTGGCCAGGAATAGAGGTGCACATCTATAATCACAGGGTACTTGGGAGGCTGAGGCAGGAGGATCACAAGTTCAAAGCCAGGTTCAGAAAATTATTGAGGCTCTGAACAACTTGGTAAAACCCTGCCTTAAAATAAAAATAAAAAGGGCTTGAGATATTGCTCAGTGGTTAACTGCCTGTCATTTCAATCCCTGATACCAAAAAGAAAAAGAAAAAGAAAAAAAAAGAGAGAGAGAGAGAGAGGGAGGGAGAAAGAAAAAGAAAAAGAGAAATTCTAAACAGGATAATTACACATAAATATCCATCAAAACCCTCCCCCCAAATAAAAGCTCAGAGTAGAAGTTTAAATGGCTGAAATATAGCAAATATACAAACTAATACAATCCTTAAATTTCCAAATATTAAAAGTAGAGGTACTTAATCCTTTCAAAATAATTTAATGAGTGCAGCATCATCCTAATACCAACAGTGGCAAAAAGCAACACAAGAAAAGAAAACTACAGGCTAATATCTCTAATGAACATATATACCAAAAACCTGCAATAATACCAACCTGAATTTAGCATTTATTTTATTTTATAATTTAACACATTATAAAAGAGCACATATCATCATCAAGTGGGATTTGTCCCTAGAACTTAAAGTTAGTTTTACTTATGGAAAATAAACCAAGCAGTGTGATATGTCATGTTAACAGAACAAAAGATAAAAATCACATGATCATGTCAATAGTAACAGGAAAAGCATTTGACCGAGTTTAGCATTCTTTCATGATAAAAAATTTCAACAAAGTAGATACTAAAGGAATATTCTCAACATAAAAAAGGCTGTTCGTGAAAAGTCTACTTATGATACCATAATCAAT
This sequence comes from Xerus rutilus, assembly GCA_028644305.1. Classification (NCBI taxonomy): domain Eukaryota; kingdom Metazoa; phylum Chordata; class Mammalia; order Rodentia; family Sciuridae; genus Xerus; species Xerus rutilus. Next base: position 53,946,196 of record CM053408.1, read on the forward strand.
GGGGAAAAACTGAAAGCTTTCCCTCTAACTTCTCAAACAAGGCAAGAATGTTCACTCTTGTCATTTCTATTCAGGATAGTACTAAAAGAACTGGCAAGAACAGTCTATCAATAAAATGAAACAAAAGAGATCCAAATTGGAAGATAAGATATAAAATTAGACTTATTTGTGTATGATAGTACTTTGTATGTAAAAAATAATGCTAAAAATTTCACCAAATACTGTTATATATAATAACAATATAAAAATAATAACAATATTTGGAAAATCCAAATCGATTTGGAAATGTAACAACACATTTCTAAACTATCTATGAGTCAAAGAGAAAAAAGGTGCAAGGGAAATTATAAAATATTTGAATTGTATGAAAATGAAGAAGACAATATCAAAATTTATGGGACAATATTAAAACAATTCTTAGGAAAAAAACTAAGAATGTTAAAAATGAGAATTTCACTAAAAATAATATAAATTTCTATATAAATTTATTAGAAAAAGAAAAGCAGATTAAATTGCAACCAAGAGAGAAAAGGGAATAATAAATATGAGGAAAAATTACTAAAATTTAAAACAGAAAATGATAAATAAAATCAATGGAAATTAAATCTAGTTCTTTCAAAAACACTTAAAATAATTAATAATCACCTACCCATGTTGCTAAATAAGGAAACAGAAGGGATACAAACTACCAGTGCCAAGAATCTCAGTGGAAAATTAGCAAAGATCAATTAGATATAAAATAAAACAGAATATATGGAAAACTTAATAAATATTTTTGATTTAAAAATAAAAGCAATAGACTAACCAACACATTATAACCAAGTGGGCTTTATAAAAAAAAATGCAGAGCTGGTTGACCTTTCAAAATCAAAGAAACATAATTAAGTTGTCACTCAAGTCTTATATAACCTGTGTCACTTCTATCTGTTATAGAAATTAAGTTCATACTTCATCTTTCCGCAAAGAAAACATCAGAAGTAGATGGGCCAGTCTGCAAAAGATTTAAGAAATAAAACAAATTCTTTTTTTATTTATATGTAGTACATATTTTATTAGTTTGTACCTATATATTGTCGTATTACAAAGGCAATTTAGTGGAAGAATCTTCCTTTTGATATTTGAGTCCTCTGAACACAAACAGAACTATTCCTTTAAAAACAAACAAACAAACATAAACCCTCATTTGGATAACCAGAAAAAAAAGACAAGTTAAACAACAAAATTTTTTTCTTTTTTAAAGGTGGACATTGAAGTGGACCTTATTCGGTTTTCTTTTTAAAAATCTCCAAAGACAAAAAGCAGCTTAAAACCTAACTAACTTAACTACAATGAATTAAATATATATATGTGTATGTATATGTATATGTATATGTATATGTATATGTATATGTGTGTGTGTGTGTATATATATATATATATATATATATTTACTAAACTACTGGTCTCAGCACCATTTTCTTTTTCTGTTTCTTCTCTTACTCTTTTCACTTTTCCTGCTGTACCATTTTCATCAGGGTCATCATCACTATCAAATTTTGTTTTCTTGTCCTGAAACTGTACTTTTCCTTCAGACCCAGGCTGAACAGCTTTATTACCCTTTCCTTTTCCTTTAAATCTGCAACCTTTTGACTTTTATTTCTTTAGGGATTCTTGTTGGTCTTCTATGACTTTTTCCAAGGCTGCTTTTACCACCTCTCCTACTAGTACTTGTGATGAACCTAGCCTAATTCTATTTTAAGATCGGGAATCATCTCCATCTTTTAAGACCTATGAACCTGAGGTCATAAAAAGTTTATTTCTGTTTTACTTGTACCATGTCTGGCTTTGACTAGAAACTGCCCTCCCTGAAATCGGCTTTGACCAGATAATCATGTCTGACTTTGACTAGAGCCACGTGAATCATTAATTTGCTATCTGCTTCTGTATTACGCTTGCCAGAACCTGTCAGCTGTAAATTCCTAAGATAACTACCTTTGTAACTCTTTGTATGTTATAAAAACCTCCTTGTTCTTGAACAAAGTTGTCCTGGCCCTGTTGGGCAGGGCAGCCGCTGATCAGCCTTACTGTATACACAATATAAGCTTGATTAATTTGATTTAAAATTGGAGTTGGTGGTCTTTTCTTTGCGTCCTAGGTTCAAAGCTTCCGAAGTTACTTCTTGGTTCCTTAAGTGTAGGTTATCATTGTTGTTTGCATGTTTGGTTTTATCCAGGGCTTCCTTGGCTTTTTCTTTAAGGAAAGTAATTACCTCTTTTACTCCTCTGACAAAGTGTATCCATTTCAACATGATTTGAAAAAAGGATGTGCAGATCTTCTCTACAGATGTGATCATCTAAGTCACCAGAAAATTTCAGCAAACATACGATGTTTTCTTCTAGAAATTTCATTTTAGCATCTTCTGCTAACTTTTGTTTTTCTTCCTGCTCTTATTTAGCTCTTAACTTAGCTTCCACCTTATTCCACTTACTTTCTTTCCTCCTCCTCCTCTTTCTTCTTCTTTTTCTTTTGCAAAGTAATTGTCCTTAAAAAGTATTAGCCAATCTGTGTCTGTACTTTTGTCCAGGAGTCTCCACAAACTTATTAGCAGAGTCAATGCTATCAAACACAACAAATATTGATCCCTTAAATGCTTTGTGCAATATTCTTCTCATCTGAATATTCAGTACTTGTCCTTTATTTTCTAACCATTTTTACATGTCATCAAGAACTGCATCAGTTGGGAAGCCTCTAATATAGACTTGTTTTTCGCATCATTTTTATACTCACTTCTGGGAGAGGTTTGCTTGGAGATCTTCAGATTTTAGTTTTGTCTTCACTGATTTCCATAAGTTCTGCCTTAGATTTGCTCAATGCTTCCATTATTGTATTTAAGTTTGTTGTTAGGTGGTTTAACCTGTTGAATTTCATCATTATTTCCAAAGGCACTCAGCTTTCATTCAATTTGATCTGTTCTTTTAAAAATTTGTCTGTGGCAAACTGAAGTCTCCAAAATAATACTAGATTTGATGACAGATTTTGGCCTTCAGAGCAGCCATTCTTTAATTATCACTATTTTCAGCCATAGTGGCTATCTTAAGGTGTGGACACACAGGTGCGCCGAGGCTCACTAAAAATCACTTCGCAGCGATGCTAGCTGGCCTAAGACAAATTGTTGACAAATTGTTTCTTCCAGGATACAGAAAAGTAGGGGACACTTCAGCACAAATTTTATAAAGCCAGTATTATCCAGATACTAAAAGCAAACAAAAAGGATATAATGAGAATTGAAAAACTATAGATCAATATCCCACAGCCCTTTTGAAAATACATGTGAAACAACTTAACAAAATAGTAGCAAATCAACCCAGCAATAGGTAAAAAATGATTTTGCATTCTAACCAAGTGGGCTTTATCAAAAAAAAAAAAATGCAGAGCTGGTTGACCTTTCAAAATCAAACTGTATAATATATCATGTCATTAGATGAAAAAAGAGGAACTTCTTAATCATTTTAGTAGGTGGTTTCTTTTGAAAGGAATCAACATGCATTCATGACAAAAATCCTCCACAAGTATGACTTGAACGTCTTCACAGTCTCAAAGTTACCTTTAGAAAAATCCTCTTTCTAAAATCATACTTGATGGTAAGAGACTGAATACTTCCCTCAAACACTAGAAAAAGGCAAAGAAACTCCCTTTTCCTACTTACATTCAAAAATGTTTTGGAGGACTTAATTTGTGCATTAAGAAATTTGTGCATTAAGAAATTTGTGCATTAAGAAGTGAAGGATATTCAAAGTATAGAGATTATGAAAGAAAAAATAAAACTAGCTCAATCATAGGAAACATGATTATCTCCACATAAATCATTAGTTATATTAAAAATAGCTATTAGAACCAAAAAGTGGAGTTTTAAAGATAACACAGTGTAATGCAGTGTACAAAAATCAATTTACTTCTATAAACAAACAATTTAAAAGTGAATTAAAATATACAATTTACAATAGAATTAAGAACAGAAACTACTCAGGTATAAATTCATCAAAATGTGTGCAAAACTTTCACTGTGAAAACTAAAAGCTTTAACGAGAGCAATTAAAGAAAACCTAATTAAATAGACACACTGTGTTCAAGGATCAAAGGATTTAGTATTCTAAAAATCTCAATTCTTTACAAATTGATTAATAAAATCATAATTATATCAAACAAAACCACAACAGACATTGTTATAGATTGATAAGCAGCTGCTAAAATTTATATGGAAAAAATTTTTTCAATGAAAGAAATGAAAATAAAGCCGATGCAGCACACACATGTAATCCCAGCACTTAGGGAGGCTGAGACAGGAGAATTGGGAGTTCAAAGCCAGCCTCAGCAATGGTGAGGCACTACGCAACTCAGTGAGATACTGTCTCTAAATAAAATACAAAAATAGGGTTGAGGATGTGGTTCAGTGGTCAAGTACCCCTGAGTTCAATCATCCTACTAAAACAACAACAACAACAACAACAACAAAGAAATGAAAATAAAGAGAAAGCAAAAAATAAAATGAAATTGTAAACTCTCACTTTACCTGATTTCAAGACTATTATAGCACTCCAGTGACCAAGGCAGTATATCCTTGGAGCAAGAATAGATGCATCAGTGAAACAGATTAAAATCTAAAATTAAGTGTATTCATGAAATTTCAAATTATTAGAAAAAGTATTGAGGAAATTCAATGGACAAACAATAGTCTTTTTAATAAATGATGCTAGAAAATTTGGACATTCATATTCCAGAAAATGAAGCCAATTCTTATCTCACATCATGGAAAAGTTTCTGCATAAAATAGATTATGTACCTAAATATAAAATCTAAACCTTGAGTCCCAGAAGATGGTGAAGTAGAGGAGATTGCTTCCCAAGCTGCTCCATAGTGTGAGACCAGGAATGCAAATAAACAGTTTCTCAGTGAAGTGGGTGAAAGGAGGGATTTTGCTGAGATTTAATACTGGACTCAGAACAGCTTAAGGACTCAGAAGATTGGACATGATAAAATAAAAGAAACCCTATCACCAATGCTGGTGGATACGAGTGGATCCACTGTGGGCAAACTGGGGAAGGGGAGTTAAAAAAACCTGCATTTCAGGTGGCATCATGGTATGTATCTTATGGAGAAATTAGAGATCCAGGACACTGTTGGAGTGATCCAGTGGGTGAGTACTTATATCCTCTTGCAGGAGAGATGCTTCACATGGACAGCCAAGGCCAAATGCCATTTTTCCCATGGTGCTATGGCAGCCAGCAGCTGATGCTCAGACCTATGCAATGCAAGCTGAGTCTGAAAACCAAGCCAGGCAGAGGCCTGCCGTGTGATTCAGAGCACAACTAGAAAATGAGGAGTAATTCAGGGAGTGATTTACCCAGGGGAATATACAACATTCAGACGAAAAGATTCCAGATCTCTCTTACCCTTTGAGTCTGGTGGCTCACAGGACCAGCTGTGGAAGTCTGAGAATTTGATAGGGTGGTGAGAATGACTGTGTGCTTGCAACTGAGCCAGGGAGGCTAGGAAGGATGACACCCACAGGTGAAAGAGGGGGCAAAGGACTGGCTCCTTCACCACCCAAGCAGAACCCAGAGGTGACTCCTGGTATGCAGGCTCCCAGTGCGGATCTCTCTCTGGCTCTGGAGGGGTGCTGATTTAAAATCTTCAGACCTATTGTCATTCAACAAAGCACTAGAGGACTAACTAGACCTAAACCCCATCTTCAGGAGTACCACCTCTGGGAACTTCTATTACAGAACTCTACAGCAAACCCACCCTGAGAGTGAAGAAGACAACAATCTGCAACCCACACCCCATCTCATGAAGCTGAGAATTTTTTAACGCCAACCAGAAACATGCTGAGTAACACAGAGAGGAAGGACTTGACAGCCTGTGACTACTGTCTTTGTGTTCAATACATACCTCAAGAAAAAAACATAAAGAAAGACACTTGGAAACAGACAACCAACATATATTATCATTGACAATTTTTGAACAGCTGCAATTGAAAATATTCCTTAATTTTTCATCAAGAACCTTCTTTCATATCTCTCTCTCTCATGCTGATTATGTGCTGAATGGTTCATGGACATTTTTATGTAAGTGTATGTGTGTCACTAGCAGTTTTTGAAGGTAGTTATTTTCATCACTTTGTCTTTTGAAAGGTAGGATTTTTGATTTGTATATTTTGGTTTTGATATGTATTGTTTTTCACTTGTCTATTTCTCTTGATTCTCTTTCTGTCTTCTCTTTTTCTAATGGCCAAATTCTATTGTACTCTCTTTCACTCTTCCTTTAATTTTTTACTTCTGCTTTCTCTTCTCTTCTCTTATAATCATCACATCCAACATCTCTTCTGCATTCTCCCTGGTCACCTTTTGACATAGCAAACTTACTGTTTTTACAGTTGGCAATTCCTTACCATTTCTGTTTATTGGCACAATTAACATTGTAGATGGCATAATAGAATTACTTAGTTTAATGCTGTATATTGTTTTCATTAGTTGTTGTTATTTGTCTCCTCATAAAAAGTGAGGTAATAGAATCTTTTAACAACACTATACTTTCATAGATAGAAGTTCTGTCATCTCAATTCATATTGATAATAGGTAGACACACAAACAATATGAAAAAAACAAGAGAACAAATCATCCCAGACAAGCCAAAATACCTCAGTAACAGAGTTCACTAATATGACAGTGAAGAAAATGATCTATCAGATAAAAGATGATGTATGGAGTGAAATCAGAAAGAAAATACAGGAAGTGAAAGATCACTTCAATAAAGATGTAGATCCTGAAAAAGAACCAAACAGAAATCCTCAAAATGAAGAAATCAATAAACCAAATTAAAAATTTAATGGAAAGCATCACCACAAGACTAGACCACTTGGATGACAGAGTTTCAGGCAATGAAGACAAAATATATAAACTTGAAAATAAAGTTGACCATGGAGAAAAGTTGTTAAGAGATCATGAACAGAACTTTCAACAAATACAAGATAGATGAAAAGGTGACATTTAAGATTTAACAGATACATGAAGGCTCTGAAATACAAACTAAAGGAATGCACAATATTTTCAATAAAATAATATCTAAATATTTCCCAAACCTTAAGAATAAAATGGAAAATCAAATACAGGAAGCATACAGGACTCTAAATATACAACATTACAACAGATTCACACCAATGCATCTTATTATGAAAATGCTCAACATACAAATTAGGATAGAATTTTTAAGGCTTATAGAGAAAAACTACAGGTCATGGTTAGAGGTAAACAAATCCAGATTTCAACTGATTTTTCAACCCAGACCCTAAAATCTAGGTGGTCTTAAAATCATATATACCAATCTCTGAAAGAAACAAAAGACATAATACCCAGCAAAATTAAGTTTCAGATTAAAATAAAAGCCTTCCACAATAAACAAAAGTTAAAAGAATTCACAATTAGAAAGCCTGTACTACAAAGTATACCTAATAAAATAATTTATGAAGAGATGAAAAATAAAATTGAAACCAGCAGAAGGAGGAAATACAATAGAAGAATAGTCAATAAAATGAGAAACTATACAAATTAAAAACTATAAATAAACACAACAGGGATTAAAAATGATTTCTCAAAAATAACATTGAATGTAAATGGCCTAAACTCATCAATCAAAAAACATAGACTTACAGATTGGATTAAAAAACAAGGCCCAACAATATGCTGTCCCCAAGAGACTGAACTCATAGGCAAAGACAGCCACATATTTCAGGTAAAAGGATTGAAAAAAAAAAATACCATTAACATGGATCTTGTAAAGAGGCAGAGGTTTCTGTGCTCATATAAGATACAGAGGACTTCAAGCCAAATTAATAAAAAGGGAAAAAGAAGACTATTTCATACTATCTAACTGAATTATACATCAACAAGAAATAATAATTATAATAATTTATGCCCCAAACAATGGAGCATCCAAGTACATCAAACAAAATCTTCTCAATATCAAGAAAAAAATAGACCATGAAATAATAATACTGAATGACTTTTACATATTTCTCTTATCAATGGCTAGGTCTTACAAACAAAAACAAAGAAGCTATAGAACTAGAAAATATAATTAATAATTTAGACTTAACAGACATGTAGAATATTTCATTCATCAATATCCATCAACAACTAAATACACTTTCTTCCCATTAGCACATGGATCCTTCTCTAAAATAGACAATATTTTAGACCACAGAGCAACACTTAATAAATAAAAAAATAGAGATAATACCTTGCATTTTATCAGATCATAATAAATTGTAGTTAGAAATCAATGATAAGATAAAAATCAGAAGCTACTCTAACACCTGAAGACTAAATAATATGCTGTTGAATGTTGAATGGATAGCAGAAGATATTATGGATGAAATTTAAAAAATATTTAAGAGGTAAATGAAACTAGTGATACAATATTTCAAAATTTCCAGGACACTCTGTAGGCACTTCTAAGAGGAATGTTCATAGCATTGAGCTCATTTACTAAAAGAACAGAAAATCACTACATTAATACTCTAATATTACATATAAAGGCCCTAGGAAAAGAAAAACAAATCAACACCAAAAGCAGTGGAAGACATGAAATAATTGAAATCAAGACCAAAATCAATAAAATTGAAACTAATAAACAAAAACCAATTCAAAAACTCAATGAAACAAAAGCCAGTTCTTTGAAAAAATAAATAAAATAAATAAACCCTTAGCCAAGCTAACCAAAAGAAAGAGGAAACAACCTCAGATTACTAAAATTCATGATGAAAAAGGAAGTATCACCACAAACACTATGTAAATACAGAGGATAATCAGTGTATTTTGAAAATTTATACTCCAATACATTAGAAAATCTTACAGACAACAACAAACTTCTAGAGACATATGACCTACCCAAATTAAATCAATGGGACATAGAAAATTTAAATAGATAAATTTTAAGGAAGAAATTGAAGATACCATCAAAAGCCTACCAACAAAGAAAAGCCCAGGACCAGACAGTTTCTCAGTGGAGTTTAACCTGACCTTCGAAGATGAACTAACACCAATACTCCTCAACTTATTCCATGAAATGGAAAAGGAGGGAACCCTTTCAAATTCATTCTATGAAGCTAGTATCACCCTGCTACCAAAACCAGGCAAAGATATATCAAGGAAAGAAAACTTCAGACAAATATCACTGATGAAATAGATACAAAAATTTTTAATAAAATACTGACAAATCACATACAAGAATATACTTTAAAGATAGTGTACCATGATCAAGTCGGTTTTATCTGAGAGATACAAGGTTATTTCAACATATGGAAAGTGATAAACATAATTCATCACATTGGGCTGGGGGTGTGGCTCAGTGGTAGGGAACTTGCCTAGCATAGGTGAGGCACTGGGTTCAATTCTCAGAACCACATATAAATAAGTAAAATAAAGGTCCATTGACAATTAAAAAATACTTAAAAGAATTAATCACATCAACAGACTTAAACACAAGAATCACATGATTATCTCAAAAGATGCTAAATAAGCATTTGACAAAATACAGCATCCATTCATGCTCAAAACACTAGAAAATCTAGGAATAGAAGGAGCATATGTCAATATTGTAAAAGCTATGTATGTTAAACACAAGGCCAATTTCATTCTAAATGGAGAAAAATTGAAAGCATTCCCTCTAAGAACTGGAACAAGACAGGGATGCCCACTTTCAATGCTTCCATTCAACATAGTTCTTGAAAGTTAGCCAGAGAAATTAGAAGAAAAGAATTAAAGGGATATGAATAGGAAATAACTCAAACCATCCTTATTTGATGATGACATAATTCTACATTTAGAAACTCCAAAAAACTCCACCAGAAAACTTCTAGAACTCATAAATGAATTCAGCAAAGCAGCAGAATATAAAATTAACACCCATTAATCAACTGCATTCCTATACACCAGTGATGAATCAACTGAGAGGGAAGTTAGGAAAACAATCTCATTCACAATAACCTTAAAAATAAAATAAAATATTTGGGAATCAATCTAACAAAAGAGATAAAAGTCCTCTACAATGAAAAGTACAGAACACTAAAGAAGTAAATTGAAAAAGACCTTAGAAGATGGAAAGATGTTTAATGTTCTTGAATATGCAGAATTAATATTGTCAAAATGGGCATACTACCAAAGGCACTGTACAGATTTAATGTAATTCCTATTAAAATTCCAATGATGTTCTTCATAGAAATAGAAAAAGCAGTCATGAAAGTAATTTGAAAAAATAAGAGGCCCAGAATAGCCAAGCAAATTCTTAGGAAGATAATTGAAGCCAGAGACCTTAAATTATGCTACAGAGCTATAGTAACAAAAATAGCATGATATTGGCACCAAAACAACATGAACACCAATGGAACAGAATTGAAGATAGAGATAAGCCCACACAAATACCATTATCTCATGCTAGACAAAGGTGCCAAAATGATACATTGGAGAAAAGATTGTCCCATTTAAAAAAAATGTTTCTGGGAAAACTGGAAAGCCATATGTAGCAGAATGAAATTCCATCAACATCTCTCACCCTCACAAAACTCAATTCAAAGTAGATCAAAGACCTGGGCATATAACCAGAAACTGCACCTACTCAAAGAAAAAGCAAGTCCAACACTCCAACATGATGGCTTAATACCTGACTTCCTCAACAAGAGTCCTAAAGCACAAGAAGTAAATAAAAAATCAAAAATGGAATGGTATCAAACTAAAAAGCTTTGTCACAGAAAAGGAATCAAGTACTTGAAGAGAAAACCTACATAATGGGAGAAATTTTTCCCAACTGCATCTCAGATAAGGCATTATTTTCCAAAATATATAAAGAACTTAAAAAGGTTAACACCAACAAAACAAATAACCCAATCAATAAATGGGCAAAAAAACTAAACAGACACTCCTTAAATTAAGAAATATGAACAGTTAAGAAATATACATAAAAAATGCTCAGCATCTCTAGCAATTAGAGAAATGCAAGTTAAAATCACACTGAGATGTCCCCTCACATCTTAGTGTGTTAGTATGTCAATTATTAATAATATAAGCAGCAATAAATGTTGGCAAGGATGTGAGGAAAAGAGTACACTCACACATTGTTGGTGTGACTGCAAATTCATGCAAATACCCTTGAAAGCAGTATGGAGATTCCTCAAAAACTGGGACTAGGAATGGAACCAATATTTGATGTAGTTATAACACTCCTGTATATATATCTAAAGGAGTTAAAATCATCATACTGAAGTGATGCAAGCCACCTCAATGTTTATACCAGCACAATTCACAATAGCTAAGCTATGGAACTAGGTGCCCTTCAACAGATGAATAGATAAACAAATAGATAAACAAATATATATATATATACATACATTGGAACATTACTCAGCCATAAAGAAGAATGACTTCATGACATTTTCTGGTAAATGGATAGATCTGGAGACAATTACGCTGAGTGAAATAAGCCAATCTCCCCAAACCAAATGTCAAAAATTTTCACTGATATGTGGATGCTAATTCACAATAAGGATAGGGGCATAGAATTTCAGTGGATTAAACAAAGGGGAGTGAAAAGAATGGAGTGGGGTTAGGAATAGAAAAGAGTGGAATGAATTTGACATAACTCTCATAGGCACATATACAAATACACCGCAGTGAATCTCATCACCATGTACATCCAGAAGACTAGGATCCTAATTAGAACAAGATATACTTTATGTTTGTATGTCAAAATAGACTCGACTGCCATGTATAACTAAAAAGAACAAATAAAAATAACTAAAACTATAAACATTCTACAGAAAAGCATGGGAAGTATATTTTGAGAATGGGTTAAGCAAAGATATCTGGATTGTGCATAAAATATGCAAACTTTAAATAAAACATGTAAAATTTGCCTTTATTAACTTTATTTATTTATTTATTTTCGCAATTTCAAAGACACTTGGAACCTCCTTGAACTGCCAACTAATTTTAGCAAGGCTAATCTACAATAGCCAATTGCTTTCCTACAGATCACTAATGAACACATGGAATTAGAAATTAGAAGCACAATACTATTTCTGTTAGCATGTAATAATTATAACTGTACCAAAATATATACAAGGTCTATATGAGAAACTATTTTAAAACTGATGAAAGAAACCAAAGAAATGGAGAGATGGTCCATGTTCATATATAGATTGATTCAATATTGTCAAGATCTTCCCCACTCAAGCTATAAATCAAAAATGCAATCTCAATCAGTGCCCCATTGAGTTATTTTGTGGATATTCACAAAATAGGTCTAAAATTAAAAGGAAGTTAAAACATCTAGAGTAGCCAAAGTACAAAATCAGTGGACTGACACTATTTGACTTCAAGACTGATAAAGTCATAAGACAATAGCTAAACAGCTTACTATAAAGTTATATACACCACCAAGAGAATATAGTATTGGCAAAAGAATAGACATCCCAATGGAACAGAACAAAAGTTACAGAAATAGATCCCCATAAATGTAGTGAGTTAATCAAAATTAAAACAATAATCAGCTGTTTCTAAACATCTCTCAGAATACCTTACATTGAAAGCAAAGATGAGAGAAAAAAGAAAAGAAAAACAAAGACCCTAGAAACCGGTGGTGATGATGTAGAGCAATAGGAAATTCTATATATGGCTGGTGGGAAAAGAAAAACTAGCATAGCCAGAATTATTTGGAGTTTCTTATAAAGTTAAGCATGTAGTTGCCATTAGAAGTAGCAATCCCAATCCAATGTATTTCCTCAGGCAAAATAAAACACGTGTTCAAAATTAGACCTGTATAAAAATAGTGGCAACTGCTGTATTTGTAATTTATCAAACTTGAAATGACTCAGATATCCAAATACCAATGAAGACATGGACAAAATGTTTTATATTCATATAAGTTAATATTATAAATCCATTTAAAGTAATAAATTCCTAATATGTGCAACAGTATGGGTGAACTTCAAAAGCATATGCAAAGAAAAAGAAACCAGACAAACTGTTCTACACTACATGATATATTGACATTCAGGAAAAGGCAAAACTAGGAACAAAAACCAGTTCAGTAGTACTGAAAGACTGAGAGTGATAGGAGGAGGTATGTGCAAAAAGGTATGAAGGCTGGGTGTGGCAGCTTGAGAGGCTAAGCCAAGGGGATTGCAGATTTGAGGCCAGCCTCAGCAATAAGCAAAGCCTTTGAAGTTCTTTGAGTATAGACCGAGGAGTGGGATAGCTGGGTCAAACGGTGTTTCCATTCCAAGTTTTCTAAGGAATCTCCATACTGCTTCCATAGTGGTTGCACCAATTTACAGTCCCACCAGCAACTTATGAGTGTACCTTTTCCCCACATCCTCACCAACACTCATTATTGCTTGTATTCTCGATATTACCATTCTGACTGGAGGGAAATGGAATCTTAGTGTAGTTTTGATTTGCATGTCTCTAATTACTAGAGATGTTGAACATTTTTTCATATATTTGTTGATTGTATATCTTATTCTGAGAAGTATCTATTCAGTTCCTTAGTTCATTTATTGATTGGGTTATTTATTTTTTGGTGTTAAGTTTTTTGAGTCCTTTATATATCCTGGAAATCAGTGTTCTATCTGATGTGTGTGTAGAAAGATGTTCTCCCAATCTGTGGACTCTCTCTTCACATTATTGATTGTTTCCTTCACTGAGAAGAAGCTTTTCAGTTTGAATCAATCCCATTTATTAATTCTTGATTTTATTTCTTGTGTTTTAGGAGTCAGGATAAGGAAGTCAGGACCTCATCTGACATGGTGAAGATTTGAGCCTACTTCTTCTTCTACTAGTTGCAGGGTCTCTGGTTTAACTCCTAGGTCCTTGATCCACTTTGAGTTGAGTTTTGTTTATGTTGAGGTGGGGGTTTAGTTTCATTTTGCTGCATGTGGATTTCCAGTTTTCCCAGCACCATTTGTTGAAGAGACTATCTTTTCTCCAATGTATGTTTATGGCATCTTTGCCTGGTGTGAGATAAACTGTATTTATGTGGGTTTATCTCTTTGTCTTCCATTCTGTACCATTGGTATACATGTCTAGTTTGGTGGCAATACATGCTGTTTTTGTCGCTATAGCTCCATAGTATAGTTTAAGGTCTGGTATTGTGATGCCTCCTACTACACTCTTCTTGCAGGATTGCTTTGGACATTTTTCCAAATGAATTTTATGATTGCTTTTTCTATTTCCGTGAGGAATTTTGTTGGGATTTTAATTGGAATTGAATTAAATCTGTATAACACTTTTGGTAGTATGGCCATTTTGACAGTATTAATTCTTCCTAACCATGAACAAGGGGGATCTTTCCATATTCTTCAGTGTCTTTATTTAGTGTCCAGTAGTTTTCATTGTATAGGTCTCTCGCCTCTTTTTTAAGATTGATTTCCAATATTTTATTTTTATTTTTTTGAGGCTATTGTGAATGGGGTAATTTTCCTAATTTCTCTTTCTGAGGGTTCATCACTGATGTATAGAAATGCATTTGATTTATGGGTGTTGATTTTATATCCTGCTACTTTACTGAATTCATTTATTAATTCCAGAAGTTTTCTGGTGGAGTTTTTTGGATCCTCTAAGTATAGAATCATGTCATTGGCAAATAGTGATAGTTTGAATTCTTCATTTCCTATTTGTACCTCTTTAATTTCTTTCATCTGTCAAATTGCTCTGTCTAGAGTTTCAAGGACTATGTTAAATAGGCATGGTGAGAGAGCATCCATGTCTTGTTCCAGTTCTTAGAGGGAATGCTTCCAATTTTCCTCCATTTAGAATAATGCTGGCTTTGGGCTTAGCATAGATAGCTTTTACAATGGTGTGGTATATTCTCTCTATCCCTAGTTTTCCTAGTGTTCTGAACATGAATGGGTGTTATATTTTATCAAATGTGTTTTCTGCTCTATTGACACAATCATATAATTTTTATTTTTAAGTCTATTGATGTGATGAATTACATTTATTGATTTCCATATGTTGAACCAAACTTGCATCCCTGGGATGAACCCCACTTGATCATGGTGCACTATCTTTTTCATATGTTTTTGTATGTGATTTGCAAGAATTTTATTGAGAATTTTTATATCTATGTTCATCAAAGATATTGGTCTGAAGTTTTCTTTCCTTGATGTCTTTGTCTGGCTTGGGTATCAGGGTAATACTAGTCTCATTGAATGAGTTTGGAAAAGTTCCCTTCATGAAAGAATCTTTTGATGGTAATGAAAATGGTTAAAATTTGTGTGCATTTGTAAAACTCATCAAAATGTACCCAGAAAGGGTGAATTTTCCCATGTAAGTTATTCTTAAATTAACCTAACCTTAAACATGAAGTACAGTGCCTGAAAGCTCATGTCTTATTCTTTACTGTAGTATTCCAAAAATTTGAGAGTGGATAAAATGTCAAGTCAATTCAGCAAACAGCTGGCACATTCCAGCTAAATTAATAATGTTTGATTGATTGATTTTTTCTTTCATTAATTTTGATTGATGTCCCTCCAATATTTAAGTAATTAATTTGATCTAACTTTGTGCTTTTAATTAAGCAGAGAGGGCACTTTTACAGAGGCTATCAAATACTGAATATTTAGAAATAATCACTATCGCCTCCAATTAACACAACATGAAGCCACAGCAAAAAATTTAACATTTAACAATACAGCTCAATAAGTCCCTTCATTAATTGAATAAGCTTAAAAACTGTCACACTTTACTATTTTAATGTATTCTCAATGAATATGTGAGAACCACTTAGAGTTCCTTCTTGTAATTTTTGGTAGCTATTATTCATTGATCTGAAAAGACTAGAAGGAAGCACAAGTGTTGTAGACTCAACACTCATGTTGCCAAATATTTGAGAAACATTCTTTCCTTATTCAGTAATACCTCAACTTGAAACCATCTGAGTGGAATGAAAAATATTCTTTCCATTTCTTTTTCTACTTTAATTTAGCACTAGTCCTAAGAATATTCAGACAAAAAGAAAAAAAAAGTTACTGTCAGATATCTTCCAATTTTATTGCTCTTCAAACCATCCGTTCTCCCCACACATTTTGAAATAACAAACTTTAACAAAGATTTCAGGCTTGTTGAAATAAGTATTGAATTAAAATAGCACTTCATATATACAATTCCTAATTACCATATATGGAAATTTGGTAGTTTTTTAAAGAGTGACTAGGAAATGAATTATTACATATTTATTGTCACCCAAAGTATATGTATGTATTCAATTATAACCAAATATTCATTTCTTCATAGTTGTGCAGCCTTAAACTCTTTTTTATACTTCTACTGAAAAACTCTCAAAACCTCAGGATATTTAATGAATATAAATGTTATAACCTGACTAGAATATTGTCTTTTGATGCATTAAACATTATTTCCTCTTCTCAGAATTCAGATACATATTTTACCATGACAAATGCCATCATTATAGTTGACATTTTCTTTATTGCACAGAGTTTGTATCATAAATTAAGATAGAATTATTCTGATGATATGATGAGGAAACAAGTATCTAACATAAGTTATTTGTAATGGTTTGAAAAAATAAATTTAATAGGGAAAATATTATTTTGGTAGTAACCATATTAAAAAAAATCTTTTTCTCTGTTGGAAGAATTAAATTTCCAAATTAACATTCTTAAATCCTCCATATAAATGTCTCTAGATTCTTATAAAATAGCATATTTTAAACATTTGTACTGATTTTTCTGAGATAAACTAAATGCATTTTAAAATATAGATTTCAAAATAGCATTCAGTTTAAATATGACCTATCTCCATAAATGATATTCCAATTAAAACCATTGTCTCCTTTGATTATAAAACTTTTCTTTTTTAAAATGTAATCTTTTTCATTTTTACTCAGTTTCAAATTGTTAAATTTACTGAATAAAGAGGAATATTTTCCAACTCTTTGGAGATGTGACTACTTAGTTTCAACCCTTATATTTTTTTCTAGTCTTTTTGAACCGATGACTAATACAAGAAGAACTATAAGTGGTCCCTCCTTACATTTTTGACCAGTTGCTGCATTTCAAAGAAATGGCACCCACAGTTGAGACTGATAATCAGGGTAAATTGTTTTAACATAGCATGAACAGATTATTTATTGTGGAGGGTGCCTTTCTCTTTTTGCTTCTTCAATTAAAGCAAGATTCTGCTGTTTATCTGTTTCTTAGAATATAACAGTAAAATCACCAATATTCATCTATATGCAATAAACAAATATGTTTAGAATTATTATTGATTTATAAAATAGTCCTTTTCAAAGGAAATAGAAGATCACAAAACATAAGATGATAAATATTATAATTGTTGACTGTAGGAGGGCTTATTAAATCAGTAAGTATGGTGTTGAACATATAAACAAATTAAAACAGTGTTTCCTACCTGAACAAATGAAATATCTTCAAAATCTAGGTGTAGTGTATGCTTATCAGTGCAGAAAAAATTTTAAGGAAAAAATTCATCTGTATTTTGTTGAAATTTTCTACTAAAACAATGAGTATTGTCAATTATATTTAACTTTTTCCTTTATATTTTTTATTAATCTCAATACTAAATTGTCTTGAAAAATAGAAGTATGCACCAAGATTTCAATTTCAATATAAAAATAAATTGAAATTACTACTTGTCTAAGGAGGGGAGAGAGAAACTCCCATCAATTATGTTAGATAAATTACAGTGTCAAGGAGTCTGAGATTTCTGTTTCTGCCTGCAATCTGAAGGGTAAAGTCATAAGAAAACTAAGGAGGAAAATGGATATTATATCTTTGGAAAGAAACTTTGATACAAATTGGTCATTTTTCATTTGTCTTTATTTCTTTCAGTATAAAGTAGTCATTGGAATTCCAACAACATCTAAGAAATTCAGTTTCTAATTTTCTTATCATTTAGAGTATATTTAAAATAAAATATAATATATCAGAAGCAAGTTACTTACATTTTTTTTCTATGCTGCTTCTCAGAACAAGTTATAATAATCTCTAAGGTCTATGTGGCTCCCCTACACACAATTTCACCTAGAAAATCTTTCTTTATCTTATATCTCCCCTCCTCTCTCCTCTTCTCCCCTTCCCTCACTTCTCTCCTTTCCTCTTTTATTTAATAATGTTCCATGGCCCCATCTCAAATTTTATTAGTTTAGGATTTTATTTTTCCTTTAAAAACTAAAGTCATGATTGTATTTGAATACTTTGAGGACATTGAAAAGTTAATTAAAAGAAATGGTACTCTTTAAAATGAATGTTGAAGTTGAATTTTCATAAGATACAAATTCTTTATTTTGGTACTCAGTGTGATCACAGCAATTATTTTCTTATGGTATAGAAATATTTTTTTCTGTTAATGTTGTTCAAGTCAAGGATTAGAGTTATTTTATTAACATAGTTAAAGCTCTAATTAACTTAAAATGATTATCTACAAAAAAGCAAAATATTAATCAAGTTATTTTAAATAAGGAAGTCTGTGCTAAAATATTAACCTTAAGGATTTTCTTTTTACTATCAGTTTTAGGTATTAAAAATATTTACTGAATCTATTCAGTATTCCCATTCTATTTTTACCTTTATAGAAGAGACAATGTGTTATTAAGCACTAATACCCTGAACTGGAATTGACACAAGATGATATATATTATTGAGAATATCACACAATAATACCATATCAGCACAATAATATCATGAAATTTGAAAACAAAATTTTAATTTTTGAATCTACTAATGATGTAAAATAGATTTAATTCCTGCATACCCAAATAAATTAAATTCACACAAATTGAATTTTATTGCATTACCTACTAAATAGCTCTCATGTCAAAGATATTTATATAATAATCAAACACTGAATATTATTATTTTAAACACTTATGATTAGATAGGCATAGTAATGAAGATTCACAGGAATCTTTCATACTATTCATAACAGAATAATACCCCTCCATGTTATGGGTGTTGTATTCTTTTTCAATAGGCAGAGTTAACTCTAAGCAGAATCAAAACTGGCAGGTATTTCCATCTCAAAACCACATCCTGAAGTTCTCTTGCCAGCTGGATGTTACTGCTGGGACTCACAAATCTCAAGGCTCTTTTGTTAGGTAATATGATCATCTTCTTCTAAAATGGAATCCAGTCCCTCATAATAAATAATATTATCTTGATTTAGGATATTTTATTCTGAGGTAGTCAGTTGAAACCAACTCTCTTCAAGAGTTAAGGATCTGAAGATTTTTATTGTTGATGTTAAGAAGATAATGAAAATAAAATCTAGCGTTAGAAAGGCAGAAACCAATAGACAATAATTAGACATTGTTTTTGTCAGCTTTTTCATAACTGTGATCAAAAGACATGACAAGAAAAACACAGAGGAGAAAAAGATTATTTTGTCCCAAGGTTTCAGAGGTCTTGGTCTACAGAAGGCCAACTCCATATCTCTGGGACAAGGTGAAGTAGAACATCATGGCGGAAGGGCTTGGAGGAAGAAACAGTTCAGCACACGGCAACAAGGAAACAGAGAGAGAAAGACCTCACTTACTAGGGACAAAATATAAACCCCAAAGTCACAACCCCAGTGACATACCTTCCCCAGCCACATCCCGCCTGCCTGCAGTTAACATGCACTGATTAGGTTAAGGTTCTCATAGCCAAATAATTTTACCTTTGAACCTTCTTGCATTGTCTCACATATGAGCTTTTGGTGAACACCTCATATCTAAACCATAACAATCATCAACATGCAAGGAATGGATATGGAAAAAGGGCATAGATAATCACAAGAAATAAAAATTCAACTTTCTCTATTTTTCTAAGGACTAAAATTGCTAAAATATTAAGGTTAAGTTTTACATGGCTTGCAAATCAAATCAACAAAAATGGTGCTAGAAAACAATCAGTTTTCTTGCTCTGTTACAGTTAGAAAATCAAACTTAGACTTCAGGATGTATTAGTAAAAAAGTGTTTGGGAAACTAATCATCAGCGCACTGGTAAATGGAGCAACTTGAAAGTCTTATACCTCATGGAAAGCACAAAATACATATTCATCTGAAAAATGTCATGGTTTGGATATGAGGTATCCCCAAAAATGCTTGTGTTAATACAGGAAGAGTTAGAAGTAAAATTATTGGATTATGAGAGCTGTAACAATCAGTTCATCCTAGTTTTAATGGACTAACTGGTGATAACTGTAGGCATATGGAGCATGATGGGAGGAGGAGAGTAACTGGGGACATGCCCTGCAAGGTTTCATCTTCCCTGAAGCGCCTGTCCCCTCACCCCCGGCTGTCATGTCCAGAGTAGTGCTCCTGTGTCATGCCATTCCACCATGATGTTCTGCCTCACCTTGGGCCCACAGCAATGGAGCCAACCAAGGAGAAAGTTCATCAAATGTGAGACAAAATAATCTTTTTCTTCCTTTAAGTTGTTCTTGTCAGGTGTTTTGGTTACAGTGGCAAAAAGCTGACTAACACAATGAGTAAAATATAATGAACTTAGTACCATTGGTCCAGGAAACACAGAAATTACATTCTTATAGTGTCCTAAAGGTTAATATTAGTATGTCAACAGGCATAAACTAATTTCATGTGACTCTGTAATGACAGGTGAAAGCAAATCAATTGATCTATTTTTCAATTAGTGTAAAAATTCACTTCATATATTTTATCAGTTTTACAGTTACATTTCAAAGTAGCTAAGTATAGTAACAGTTACTTTGTCATAACTAAAAACAAACTGAAGTCCTTATCTTAACTTTAAAACTACATTTCCTGAAGTACTCATGATTTAGAACTTTGGAACAGAGACTAAGAATTATTCAATATATATTATATTGAAAATTTAGGCAAAAATTTTTCCTGTCCTTGAATCCACATCTTTGAAATGTTTCCCATCAAGATACATAGTCCATGCTGGCCTTGTGATTTTGTCTAAGTATAGATTGTCCAAGAAGTGATACAATTCCAGGCGTGAGACTCAAGAGGCCCTGTATTAATCTGCTCTTTTGAAAACCCGTCATCACCATGTTAATGGGCATGAGATATCTCTTGGATAATGAGAGTGACTGCTACCACCTCTGACAGTCAAACAGCCAATGAGGCCATCCTAAACATGGATTGCTGCCAGTCAGCTTACTAGCTGATCAAAGAGACATGGACAAGCCCACACAAAATGAGCTGAGCCTGGACCAGATCAGAAGAGCTCCTCAACTGGCCCTTAGATAAAATGAGCAATAATTATTGATTCGAGATGCTATATTTTAGAGTAGATTGTTATGCAGCAATAGCTTACTAAAGTGATTACCAAAGAAGGGGAACAGTGAGTCACAGAGACCACAATTCTGCTTGAAGATTTAACATAACACCCTCACAAATGGTGTCACAGATTGACAGAATTAATTTACTGTGAGGTTTTTCAATACTTGGAAATATTAGAATTTTATAACAGCTGGAATATGGAAACCTCATAGAACAAACTGAGTATTCAGTTGAAGCCTCAGAAAATTCATGTCTTAGTTGAAGCCCCAGAAAATTTATTTCTTAGGGGTAACTATTATCTATAATTTGTCTTTCTTTTTTTTTTTTGGTTGTACAAGGGATTGAACCCAGAGCCTTCTGCATGCAAGGCAAGTACTCTACCAACTGAACTATATCCCCAGTTCCACCATTATCTATAAATAAAAGTTAATTTTAGTTTAATTTTAAAGCTCAATTATAATCATTTCAAAAAGTATAAAATATATCTAATAATCTACCAGAAATTTAACTGATATGAGAAAAATCAATGTACACTACAGTAGTAGGTAAAAGTTTGATAAGGAATAGGATATCTATATGGAATTAAGTGCCATCTCACAAATTGTATATTATCCAAAAATGAAGAAAACAAAATTATCTTTGATAAGCTTAGTAGATATTATAATGCAGATTATATTACATTATATTTTTCTAACAATATTATTCATTCTACATGGCCTTTTTACAGTGAACCCTTGACATTTACTTGGTGTTATGGTTTGGATCTGGAATGTGCCCCAAAGTCTCATGTGTTCAGGAGTGGGACTTTGGGAAGAGACTGAATCATGAAGAGCTCTGACCTTATTAGTAGATAAATCCTGTAATGGCTGAATGGACTACTGGGAGTTAGGACCTAGTTGGAGGAAGTAGGTCACTGGAGATTACCTTGGAAGGGTGAGTTTTATCTCTGGCCTGTTCCACTCCCTCTCTCTGCTTTCTGGTTACCATGAACTTTCTTCTACCACACCTTTCCACTATGATGTTTTGCCTCACCTTGGGCCAAGAACAACAGAGTGGGCTGACCACAGATGGAAACCTCTGAAACCATGACTTGAAATAAAACTTTCCTCCCTAAGTTGTTCATGTCTGATATTTTAGTCACATTGACAAAAAACTGACCAGCACACTTAGATAGACCTTTGTATTTGATTCAATAAATTTATTGAGTCTTGGAAGTTATATAATGGGATTTTTGAAGTTAGATCATAAAATCTTTCTGAACTTCTACCTTACTCTTTTGGGATGATTGCTCTTGAACCTAACCACTATATTGAAGAAATCCAAGCAGTCTATGGAGAGGCCAAGGTAGAAAGGAATTGAATTTTCTGTCCATAAAACCTGAGTTAAGCTCTCAGAATACAGCCTCAAATGGCTAAGCAAATAAATTGTTCTGGAAGTCTATCTCCAATACTTCAGTCAAGCTATCTTAACTAATGTTACTTGGAGCAAAGCTGAGTCATTCTCACTGAACTATTTCCAACTTGTTGATTTGTGGAAAAAAAGAATTTTTTGTGGTTGTTTCAAGCTGCAATCATGCAGCAATAATATTTGGAAAACTTTCTGGTACAGGATAAAGGATACTTGGATACAAGCAACTACCGAAATTTCCTTCTGGCTTCTTAATTCCTATGATAAAATGTGAGAGAAGAGGGATGAATTTAAGGACAAAAACAAAACAAAACAATAAATGGCAACAATAGCAAACATGTGAAATGTAGAGAATCCAGGACTTGTGTAAAAAATAAAGCTGTTTCTTATTTCCAGCCTTTTCAAATGGCAGTCTTACATATTGTGTATTAGGCTAAAGATCTTCTAAGGTTCTTGAGGGTGTGTCCCCACAGCAGCCTCAAAGTGATCTTAAGGTAGAGTAAGACCTATCTTTAGGAAAGTTGTTGTTGTTGTTTTTGTCTAATGAAGTATATTTATAAACGATACATAAGAAACCCACAATGTTTTTTTTTTAAATTATGGTAAATGATACTGAAAAGAAAAGAGGCAGTACACAATTTTTTAAAAGGTCTTTGGAGCCTCAATTGTTTTAAAAAGAAAGCAATCTGAGAAGTCTGTTCAGTTGAAAACAGAGAACATTTATTACAGAAAAAAGATAGTTTGCTCAGAAGTCGGAATCATGATGTAAAGAAAGCCAGCAGCCATGGAGAATGAGCACTAGGGATAGTACCAAGTCTTAAGGAAGTGACAGCACGAGCATGACTAGCATGGAGTATTGCAAAAAGTCACCTGCTTTCTTCTTTTAAGTGAAGGGGCAGGGTCTGGGGATTAGGGCAGTTATCTATACGGTTCCACCAGTGCATTTTGGTATGTGAAGGTCATTTAGTTCAGAGTACTCATATTGAAAGGAATAGATCTCAAGTTGCTGACTAAAGTGGGAGGAGAAGAAGGGAAGGGAGGGAGGGAGAGAAGGAGAGAGAAGCAAAATGTAAATAATTGGATAGTTGGTGGAGTATCAGATATAAGAAAAACTACACTATTCTCATAATTTTTTGTAAAATTAAAGTTGTATGTAAAAAGAAATACAGAAATATTAAGATAAGCAGAGGTAAGTTACAGCTTCATCTTCATTTTCATTATCTATAAAGTTTAGGATGTCTCGTTACCTAGCTCAAATTCTTGTTTCTCAAGAACTCATCTCAGTTGCTCCAGTTTTAGCCATTACATTCCACCTTTTGCTCTTCCCAGGAAAAAATTAATTCATAGAATTCAATATCCAAGGATAAATTGCCCTTTGGCATATATATTATATATCTTTTCTTCCCAGAAACAGAATAACTTGGTGGTTAAAAGCAGGATTTGGGGCTTAACCTCCATCTCTACCTCTAACTTGTCCCAAGTTTCTAGTAAATTATTTAATCTCTATGTCTTTTGGTTCCTTCTCTGACATGAGATTAATTTCCTTCCTCATTGTATAGCTGTGAGTGTTCAGTAAGATAAAGAATCTTTAAAAGTCTCTGTGATTGCTCAAAGATGTTAACTATTATCACCACTTCATTAGCTAGGTTTTATGCTCTTGAGAATAAGATACTCTAGTAAACTTTTGATTCTCAGAGAAAAATTTAGAGTTTTTACTATATAAGTGTATTCTATAAATGCCTGATAGATCATCTAAACATGTTTTATCATTCCAAATCTACAGCAGAATCAAAGATTAATACATCTCGTGTGCTATTTATTTAAGTTTATTACTATATGATAGATCCAACAACAGCAATTTTTGTACAGAAATAATTACAAATAATTCCACGGATTTTGATTTCAATGTGCCTCCATCAAGGACATTATGTTATCTGTTATGTAAAATACATGTAATCAGATTTTATCTAGTTTTATAAAAAGTTATTTTAATAAGTTGATTTTGAAATAAGGTGAAAAACTTTAGCATGTTTGCTGTATTTTGTTACAAAAAAGTTCCTAGGTCCAGCCCACACTGAAGGAGGGAGATTTATATAAAAATACAAATGCAAGGGAGCATGAAGGTTCATTGGAGCCATCTTAGAGTTTGGCTACCAAATATGAAAATGTCCATGATGAGCTGGGCCTGGTGGCACACACCTGTAATCCCAGCACTTTCGGAGGCTGAGACCAGAGAATCATGAGTTCAAAGCCAGACTCAGCAACAGCGAGGTGCTAAGCAACTCAGTAAGACCCTGTCTCTACATAAAACACAAAATAGGGCTGGGGATGTGGCTCAGTGGTCGAGTGCCCCTGAGTTCAATCCCCAGTACCAAAAACAAATAGCCACAAAATTGACATCAATAAAATATATATTTTTCTATTACCAAGTTTATTTAATATTTCTACTAACTTGTCCCTTTTTTTGCCTTCATATGATTGAATTTTGGGGGAAATAAAACCCTCATTAACCCCACTGAAATCTTTAGATATAATTGTCTTTCTTTTTAACTGCTAAGAAACCACATATATGACATCTCTTTCTTTATTATTCATTCTTTACTGTATCCTCCATATTCTGACTCCTATGTCACAGAAACTACCAAAAATGCATTTTAAAGTATATCTAGGCTTTTTCTTTGACATTTTTATCTTAATCCCCAAGCCATGAAAACCTTAAATATAGAATTTAAAGTAAGCCTTGTAGCAGTGTTGTTTTTACTTTAGCACGTCTTAGAATAACTTGGGGAGTTAATTAAAATTTTTGAATTATGAAAGCCTCACCCCAGAAATTCTAACTTAGTTGTACTGGAGTGGGGTCTGGCGCATAAATTTTTCACAAAAATTCCTGGTGTTTCTGATGCACTGAGGACTGATCTTTGAAGAGATGCTACCTTAAAGGAATTAAATAAAGCAGAAAGGAGATGAGACTCCTTCTATCTCAGAAATAAATAAGAAAAAAAGAAAGGAAAAAAGAAAGGAAAGAAGAAAGAAAGAAAATTAAAATGTAAACCTCTCAATTTATTACATTTATTTTTATTCTCCTTCCTTGCTTGCGTCCATCTCTCACTTCATGATTATATCCTATTTTAAGCACTTATCCAAAATTTCTTTATGTTCTTTTTATTTAGATGTTTTTAACATAGATTGAATATTTGCCTATTATTTGTATCTCATATCTGTTTCTATTTTAACTCTGCATCCATATCTTTAACTTCTGGTTGGTTATTTATTCATCTCAAATTAATTAAATCAATTCATATATTTCTCAAAATGGTAATAACTACATTTTCCTTTTTTTTTTTCTGACTAGTCTCTCCTGTTTGGTCACCAAAATACATGTCATGTTCCTTTCAAAATATCGGTGACTAGCTGTCAACTAGTTTTATATGCTGCAGGATGAGAGTGACTGAGTATAGCTAGAGTCCTTACAGTACCCAGAGCTAAATGGACAACATGAGCAATTGAGATAAATGCAGGAGCAAGGAAGAAAGAAATATTTAGATGTTGGTTCCTTGTCAGGGACTTAAATAATAGTTGACTTTAATGTTTAGGGTCTACAGCTCTAAAAAATTTGGACAACTCAAGAATCAATACTACTGACAAAAGGAATAAAAATAGGAACTCAAGAATGGAAGTGGACAAAGATGGATTTTAAAATCATAATAGACAAATAGAGTAAAGTGTATATTTTATCAAAATACAAAAGAAAAACTTTATCTGAATTATGATGAATTCATTCAGTGTTCAGCAATTATCATTGACAAAGTCTACTATATATCAGAAATTAACCAATAGATTAGGGATACAACAGTGAATAAAAAAGTTTCTGCTCTCAAGAAGTTTAAACTCTAAAGAACAAAGGAACTGAACTCAAATAATCGGAGTAATTTTGTGATAGCACTAAGAAGACAATACAAGGGAGTATTTTGTAAAGGTCCTGGGATTGGAGATTGAAGGGAGAAAAAGACAGGACAACTTTAGATAAGATGCTCAGAAAAGACTTCTCTGATGAGTGTGAGCTGAGTTCTAGTTGGGAAACATTTGCAACTCCAGGGGCAGTGTGTGTGTGCTGCAAAAGAACAAAGTGAAGAACGAGCATAAATACACTGAAGCCAACACAAGATTTAATAATATCAGGAATATAAAAGCAGTCTGGTGGTTATTATAGCTTAAAGAGCAGAGAAGTAGTAGTAATGTCAGACAGGTACTTGGAAAACAGATCTTGTGGCTTTAAAAAAGTTATGTGCAATACAAAGTCATTAAATATTCTAAATAAAAAGTAAAAATTTTATTTCTAAAAGATGATTGGATTCTACATGGAGAAACAACCATAGAAATAGAAGAGAGGATGTCAGCAAATTAGTTAGGAACTGTTATCAAAGTCTAAGGAAGAAATATTGATGGCTCAGTCTTGGGTGATGGCAGTAGAGACAATGAAAAGTGGAGATACTGAGCCATATTTGGGAATTAACATATTATTATTAATACATTATGATATTTTAGATTGAGGAAAGGTTCAGGTTGAGAGAGAAATTAAAGAAGACTCCTAGATTTTAATTTGAATGAACAGTGAGTGGTCCCATATAATAAAGTCAAAACTTTGGCATAGAGATAGATGTGGAGGGAAATTTCTGCTTTGTCCATATTGGATAAGAGAAGCCAAGTACACATGGCAGAGAGGAAGTGGAATATGTAAGTCTAGGGTTATGTGGAGAGATGTAGGATAGAGGATTATTTGAAAGTCATGTACATTTAGAATTCTCTCAGGAGACCAGTCAATGAAGGAAGAAGTCATTGACATTGAGTTAGGAAAGTGCTATTGCAGCAATAAAGAGAAATTGGCATTCTAGGGTAAATTATACTGTCAAAAGCTCTTTAAGATCCAGGAAGACGAGGAACCAGAAGAAACCATTGAGTTTATAAAGATAAAAGTTACTCAAGACATTTACAAGAACTGTTTCAGAATGTTGGTTAAAAAAAAAAAATGGTGGAAACCCAATGGTTAGAGGTTGAGAAGAGAATGGCAAAGTGAGAAAGATGGGTATGTCAATTATTGAAAGTTCAGTTGCTAAAAGATAAATATGTAATAATGTATACAAGGCTAAAATTGCAGCTTGAGAGGTTTTTTATTTCCCCACACAACCCAAAGATCTCTAAGTCTTTAATAGAATTAGACTGCTAAAACAGGACACAAGACTTCTATTAAGATAGTTGCAGAAATACATGAGCACGGAACAGTTCAGAATTATTTATTTTTCCATGTTGTTAAACTCTTATCCTTTTAATACTGATCTTCATCTTCTCAATCACCTTTCTAAATATACTATTCATAGAACTCCTGATGAATCTTCCTAAACCACAATCTTCCTATCTAAATAATTCTACAGTATTAAAAATTATAATCTGGTTTCCATGTTTTCATCCACAAAATAGCCCTAATCTGACCCTTTGGCATGAATCTAAAATCTTTGCATCTTTTTTTTTTCCAGTAAGTTTACCCTACATTTTGCCTCCTATACATGCCTTACACATAGCTGAGCAAATAATTTCTTTAGAGGTGAGTAGTGGTAAAAATGTGGTTGCTGGTGTAGATGACTTAGTATCAGTCTGTAACTTATTGTCTGTGTGATCTTCTATAAATTTTTCGACCTTCTTATATTTCAGGATTTTTATTCATAAAATGAATAGCTTCCTCATGAGTCTTTGGAAGGAATAAATTATAAATGTCTGACACATAGGACTACCTTATACTCGATACTGATGATTATATATTACCAAAATGTTCTCTTCTTCCTTTCTCAGAATCTCAGCTTTTTAGTGAATAATCTAATTTGAGACTTACTCACTGTGCCTTCCACTTGGTTGGTTATAACATTTATTAGGCAAATATTCATATAGTAATGCATGAATTCTTAAGTATATATGAGGTTGTCTTCTTTATTTTATAATGTTTACATATTGTTTCTCAGCATATAGTTACTATAGTTTAAATGTTGAATGCCCTCCAAAGGCCCATGTGTTAAAGTCTTGGTTTCCAGTTTGGTACTATTAGGAGGTGGTGGAGACCTTAAGAGGTGGAACCTAGTGGGAGGTCCTTAGGTTACTGGGTGTGTGCCTATATAGGGGACAATGGTCCCTTCCTCTTTTGCTTCCTGGCCATGAGATAAGTGAGTTTTCCTCTGCCTCATGCTTCCACCATGGTGTCAAAGCAAAAGGGCCAGCTGATTTGCCCTGGGCCTCCAAAACTGTGAGTCAAAATCAACTCTCCTATTTATAAGTTAATTATCTCAGGTATTTCATTATAGTGAATTAATGTTAACTAATACAATAATAAAGTCGTCCTTAAAGCTTAGATCATTATTTTTATTTTGTTCTGATGCATTCAGCCTGTTTTTAATATTAGTGTACTAAATTGACTAATTTATATTACTTCTTCTTGTATGTATTATCTATTCTATGAATAAGATGGTCATATACAGTTATATAAAATTGGATTTATTTAATTCTCCTGTGCCCTCTTCCTTGAATTAGGAAGAATCATTGAAGTTTAACATTTTCCAAAAATCTTTAACATCAGATCAGAGAAAAGAAGGTAAGCAATGGATTACTGAATGAAGAAAGCAGAGCAAACAGAAGGAAGGCTGGAATTAAGGAAAAGTGAAAGTTAAGGACTTGTATAGAGAAGCAAAAAAAGGAAGTACATTGAGAGAGATCATGAACAATAAAAACATGCAAATATCAAGAAAGTGAAGAGGAAATGCAAGGAGGAATGTATGGAAATGTTTAGGTAAAGGCAAATATTGTGTGAATATAAATAAGATTATAGGTATTCATAAATAAATAAAATTATAGATAAGATTATAGATATTCATGAATAAGATTATAGATATTCATCTGGTCATATATCAAAACAAATTTCATAAGTGATAGAGCTATAATACAAAAGTATGATTTATACAGCTTACAGAAGAAATGAATGTATATAAAATTTCATATAGGGGAGAATATATACAAAAATTTAGAAGTGTTATAAGAAGCAATAAAAAATGCACAGATTTAATTGAGAATCACAGGCCTCAATTAAGTAATGGACAAAAAAGGAAAAACAATTGGCATATAAACATTTCCCACAAGCTTACCTTCATGTGTAGTCAAATCCAATAAAAATGAAAGTGTCAGCTCTCACCTATTAAATTCTCAATGTGGAACCTTTACAATATTTAGATGACTTACAAGAAGATGAAACAAGAATTATAATATGTAAATGATCTTAGAGGTGAACTCTACATTCTAGGTACTGTTGAAAGCTAAGTTCATATTTTTCTTATAAGGTATAAAATACTACTTGGGACAGGCTTTTCAGAAAATATTTAAGCAATTAATATTAACATTTAAATAATCACAATAGGATTTGAACTACTAATTTCATTTTTAGAAGTCTCCCTAAAGAGAAGTCCCAAATAAAGAAAATATTTTATGATATCTGTTCACATATATGTGCTTATCAACTGTCATACATTTTCTAAGGGTTTTGTATGTGTTATTCACACAATATTTGCTTATTTTTTTCCAACAGATTTATGATGTAGATATCATTATTATCATTATTTTGCAAATGACATAACTGAGACACAGATAGCCTAGTGACTTGCTTAGTCATGTAGGTAGTTAGTGCCAGGACTAGAACTCAAATCTAGGAAGTTGGACTCTAGAGTCTGCACCCTTAATTATAATCATGAGTGATAATATTTATTGCCACATTACTTTTATGAGCAAAATTTCGAAACAATCTAGTTTTTATCAATAAATAACAATAATAAACATACTCAATGACTTTTTAATGATTAAAAATGACCCAGACAAAGGTGAGGAAATAATAGAAAGTAGTTATATCATTTTACGTTTAATAAGTAGGTTTCCTTTCACATATAGACACACACACAACTAGTCAGAGAAAAAAACATAGAAAACAAAAAATGTGCTGTTGCTTAATGTTTTGTTAAATATTTTACAAGGCATAGATTTTTTTTTTGTCTTTGGTGTTTCCATATATTCTGTTTTCCTTAACCCATATTAATTTACTAGAAACAAAGTATAACTTAAAACCAGATCACAGGGGAACTTTTTATTTTTCTTTTACCACTTAAACTAAGAATTAAGAAAATAAAATAATGGGAGCCAGGTGCGGTGGCGCATGCCTATAATCCCAGCACTTTGGGAGGCTAAGACAGGAGGATCGTGAATTCAAAGCCAGCCTCAGCAATGGCGAGGAGCTAAGCAACTCAGTGAGTTAGGTGATTTCTAACCAAGAGATTACCTGTGGAACACAACAGCAGCACCAACCTAGGCATTGTTACTGGAGATAGGGAGGACATACGCAGAGCCATCTGATAAAGGCAAAAATGTCAGTACACAAATAGAAAAGCTCAGGAGTAGCGCCAAGTGGTGACCCTCTGTGTTACACTAAAATAACATTTCTGCCTATACCTTGAGACAGTAAAGGCACATCACAAATGCATACCTGTCACAAAAAGAGTCATGTATTTTCTTTATTGCATTTACATAGTTGGCTTTGTAATATATTCTGCCATGAAGTAGCTGTACGATATTGGACAAAGCACTATGTGGCCTCATGTTTTCTTTGTACACGTTATAGCATATGTAAATTAAAGATAGTAATAGGATCATAGAATTTTTTAATATATG
The DNA here is from genome assembly GCA_028644305.1 of Xerus rutilus. Classification (NCBI taxonomy): domain Eukaryota; kingdom Metazoa; phylum Chordata; class Mammalia; order Rodentia; family Sciuridae; genus Xerus; species Xerus rutilus. The sequence goes on from CM053408.1 coordinate 53,977,670, forward strand.
TAAACAAGCTTGTTAAACAATGCACACATTAAGCATGTGTCAGCTATAATTTTTTCATATTGTTATATAATTTATTATTTACTCTATAGTGTGTGTATATAATAGGATCTCAGGTTCTTTTAGGATTAAACATATAAATATGTAAAACATTTTGATGTTTTACCCATTAGGCATATGTCTTAGCTATAATTATTTTTTGTATTATTTTATAACCTATTATTTTATAATAGCACTATTATATTTTTTTGATAAATGCTATTACTATATTATCATATATAGTTATACTATATTACTATTTTATCACTCGCTATTACATTTTATAGAGTGGCCAATAGGAGATTCTTATTTAAGGGATTTTTTTAAAGAAGTAAGCATCCTATGTTTATAAATATTTTGCTTAAATATTTACAGATTTTCTGTTTTTCTCTTTATGTTCTAGAGACAATAATCTCTTTTAAACCAGCAAATCTCTATGTACACCCTGAAAGAAGGAATGAGCTGTAGGCATTGTAGTTATGCTTTTAGTGTCTAAGGCAGTTGAGCAGGAGGCTTGCGCATAGGCAAGCCCCCCTTGGAAATGCCTCCTGTCCCCACAGGGTGTGCATTTCTTGCCAGGAGCAGCCCCATCAGGTCAGCCCATTTATTCCTCATGCCTTCTGAAATTGCAACAAAAACAACATTCTCTATGTCATTACACGTGTGTGTGTGTGTGTGTGTGTGTGTGTGTGTGTCTGTGTGTGTCTGTGTGTCTGTGTTTGCAGAGCTGGGGACCAAACCTAGGCAGAGACAAGTGCTCTACTACTGAACTACATCCCCAGCTTTCATTATACATACATACATACACACACACACACACACACACACACACACACACACACACATATATATATATATTTTTTGGTACTGGAGATTGAACTCAGGATCACTCAACCACTGAGCCACATCCCCAGCCCTATGTTGTGTTTTATGTAGAGACAGGGTCTCACTGAGTTGCTTAGCTCCTCACTGTTGCTGAGGCTGGCTTTGAACTCGAGATTCTCCTGTCTCAACCTCCCAAAGTGTTGGGATTACAGGCTTGTGCCACCGCACCCAGCATCATTATACATATTTTTACAGAGCACAACTAAGTTTGAAAATAGCCACCTGGTGTATTCTCATATGGGGCTATTTCATCAGGAACCTCAAGCTACCTTTAGAAAATTCTTCTCATGGGAGTGGATTTGGTTTGAAGTGCAGATGGGGAGAGACATCCTGACAGAGGATGCAGCATGGACAGCCATGTGGAGTTGGGCTGGGACACAGCTGGGCTAGGTCCAAAAGGCCTTGGAAGCCACACTGAACTTTTGAGATCTTAAGCTCATAGGCCAGGGAGAAGTGACATCCCAGAAACAGGCTCAAATAGCAGACTCAAAGAGTAACTTAAGGAGAATGTCTTTGATTTTCTTTTCCTCTTCTTCATCTTTTCAGACATGAAGGATTCCTTTTAACATCATGATTTTTCTCAACAGCATGATTTTTCTTAACAGCTAGACAAACCCAGTTATCCAGTAGGGTCCAAGGGAGACTTGGTGTAAGTGGAACTGATGGAACAAACATCCAGACATTATTTTGAGTTTAGAGAGACCACTGGTGTGTCTCATGTTTGGACTATTCAGTGTTTTTCTGGTCCTTTAATGTTAGGCGTCTTCAGCCAAATGATACAATTGAACAGAGTGGAAATTACAGGGTGGAGATTACAGTATGTTTTAGTACCAGCCATCACTTCCCTGCATGTTGTGAGGGTTCTTTTCTTTTAAATTTCTCTTTTGGGATATGTTTGCATTGTATTTACCATGCTTTTCTTTTTTCTCATTTGTTTCACTTTATCTCCTTGCTTCTGTCCCCTAGATAATCTTTTCCTCCCCCTCCTTCTTCTTCTTCAAGTATGTTTGCTTTTTTAAAAAATTAGGGATCAATGTTTAAAATCAGATTTCTCATAAAACACTGAATTTCCAGCCTTGCATGAAAGGTAGCATATATGGCCCCGGCCTGTTTTCCTGCATGGCATCAGTCTCTGAGAACTGCCTCCTTTAGACAGACACTCCCACCACTTCCACCAAGCCCCCTCTATTCTCCATTGTGTCTGGACTCTAAGGAGATACCAGTGGCCATTTGCTGAGAGCTGTTGCCTTCCTATCCCTGCTTACTTGTTTATATGACCTGCTCTGCCCAGTAAGCATTGCTAGTTGCAACTGTCTTTTAGCTGGAGCATTCAGTTGATTTGCATTTGTTATATTAGCCAATGTATTGTGATATACATCTACTGGAGACTTTCATGCTGTTTGTCCTATAATCCCTGCGTTTCCTTTTTCTCTGCTTTCTCGTCTTTTGTGGATTGCTGGGTTTGTTGTCTCCCTTCATTTGTTTCTTCCACACACTCTGAACGTCATACTCTCTGTTAAAGTCTTTTAGTGGCTAACTGGGTAATGATAGCACGCATCTTTAGCTTACCAAATCCCAAAGTGATCAATACCTTTACCTTCCCCTGAGCAATACCCTTCCCATTTATACCTCCAATCCTTATGCTAGCTTTTGACTAATTTAAGTATACGTGTCTTTTTAAAAATCTTTCAAGTCATCATTTCTCCTATTCTTTTATAGAGTCAATGCCTACATTCATTTACCTATGTTTTTACCACTTCTTGTTTTCTTGCTTTTTTTCTAACATCTCAGAATCATTTATCTTTCTATATCATAGGAATTACTCCATAAACTACTCTTATATGTCTTACATCTGTGGTCAATTTCCTTTTGCCAGAAGGGCATTTTTCAGAATTTCTTTTAATGAGGAACTGCTGATGGCAAATTTATGTGGTTTTAGTGTTCTTTCTCCTTTTTCTTCCCTTCTACTTAGAAGTTACACATTCTATTTCTTATCCTCCCACCTCTTCCCTCTTAAAATATACATTTTAAGATACATTTATTGAATTTTAACAAATGCAGAACAATAAGTAAACACCTTTGTTTAAACAACACCTAGATCAAGAGAGAAAATCTCATCAGAGCTCCTGTTTTCCTAATGAACAGCAGGTTCTCCAAGGACATCACTTCCCTAACTTCTAACCTCATATATGAGATTTTTATCTGTTTTTGAACTTTGACAAATGGAGACTTCACTTGTGGACTGGCTTCATTTGCTTTACATTGTTTTTGAAACACATCTATGTTGTTCTGGGTAGCAGTAACTCATTCATTTTCCTTGCTGAATGATACTCTATAAACAAACTTCAATTAGCTTAATTCATTCTTGTTATTCTTGTTACACTGCTGGAGACTGCCAAGACAATGCTCATTAGGCATGGTAATTGTGGGCAAACTTGTATCCTATTTAATTTTTCAATAATTCAACATTTCACCCTAAGGATGCTGTTTGCTTGGGGATTTTATAGGTGTTGTTTATCATTGATATCCTTTCATTCTTATTCCTCTAGAATAATTTTTAATGAATAGATATTGACTATGATCAATGCTTTACTGCATGTATTGAAGTGATCATATAGCTTCTATTTTTCTGTCAATATGATGAATTTTGTTGTAATTAGAGAATTAAAGAATTGACTAAATAATTAAGGAATTTAGCTGGGCGTGGTGGCTCAAGCCTGTAATCCCAGCACTTAGGGAGGCTGAGACAGGAGAATCGCGAGTTCAAAGCCAGCCTCAACAAGGGCGAGTTGCTAAGCAACTCAGTGAGACCCTGTCTCTACATAAAACATAAAAACAGGGCTGGGGATGTGGCTCAATGGTTGAGTACCCCTGAGTTCAATCCCCAGTACCAAAAAAAAAAAAAAAAGAATTAAGGAATTCAAAATAAAAATAATATCTTTTTCCATTGTGAAGATAATAGGCATTCAAAATATGCTGCAGTAAAATTTACATTTTGATAATGATTTAAGAAAAAATCATCACTTATATGGATTTTCAAAGTAAGACCCTCTAGAAAAATCAAACTAATGATTAATAATCTCTATCTGGATGGAATAGATCCAAATAAGCTAAAAGAACAGTTGTATGAAATTCAGTATTTGTGACTTAGAGAGAAAGATATAAAATCATGACTCTCACCAATAAACAAAAAGGATTGGTCTATAAGGTACATAAAACATTAATTTTTCCTGATCTGAGAGCAAGCACACCACAAAAGGAAAGTATATGCTACCTATAAAACACCTAGTTCCAAGTCATAATTTAAAGACAGTTTTACTGTGCCCACCTAAATTCAGAATTCAATGGGATATTAAATTTCTGCTATGGGATTATGAAAGTAGGAAGGAACCCTTGATCAGAAAAAAAGTGTGAGTAAAGTAGATCACAGAGATTTCTTTGAAGAAAATGAATGATATCTTTGACAAGCTAATGAAATTTAAATTTCATCTTTTGGTTCTGAATTATTCTTTACAATTTTTTTTTATTGTAAATGTCATTGCACTGTCCCAGTAACCCCTTCATCCCCCACCTAACACTGTAGTTTCTAAAAGCAATGAGTGGCAATTTGTTCATTACATACAAAATACTAAGCATTGAAAATGTAGCCAAGATGGTTCCTGCTTTCCTGCAATTTCATTCTAGTACATACACATCCTAATGGTTAGAATTTAAGTTTCACATTTTTAAGATTATAGTACTTTGAAATCTATAATCAAGCAAATGTTTAGATTGAAGCCTTAACTTTTAAAATTTAGGTAACCAATTTTTAGACCATGTTTTTAAAAAGTAGGATAGAAAGGATTAAAATACGTGGTGGCTGCTGGGCACAGTGGCACACGCCTGTAATCCCAGCGGCTGCGGAGGCTGAGACAGGAGAATTGCGAGTTCAAAGCCAGCCTCAGCAATGGCGAGGCGCTAAGCAACTTAGTGAGATCCTGTCTCTAAATAAAACACACACAAAACAATAGGGCTGGGGATGTGGCTCAGTGGTTGAGTACCCCTGAGTTCAATCCCTGGTACCAAAAAAAAAAAAAAAATGTGGTGGCTAAGGGTCAGTTTGAAGTGATATTATACAGTACTTGGTATGAATACATCTGGTGACACCTTGACACCTTACCCAGATTGAAGGCTCAGGTATTCCAAAAATAAGAATCTTGTGCTTTCTAGCTTTGTAAAGACAAATCTAAAAAGCTGCTGGTGAAAGTCATAACATCATACTTACATATGATTGGCAGATTAAAAAAACAAAACAAAACAAAACATGTCTCCCAAATTGTTGCTTTTGGCTTTCTGTGCCATCCACTAATCAGGAAATAAAATCCTTTTATGCAAGCTATGTTGTTATTTTGTGACATAGATTGTTTCTTTCTTTGGCAGATTAGACATATAGCATATCTATATTTGGTTTAATATTTTAATAAAGCATTTTGGAAAAATAAATCTACCACTTCATTTCAGTTTTGCACATTTTGTCTGGCAATCTCCTATCATAAGACTAGTAAAAATCCTCCCTGTGAAAGTAAAAAAAGTAAAAAAAAATGATGCTTTTAAAATATTGAAATGATTCTAGTAAGCTTGAGATAAATTTGGCACTTCATTTTACAGAGGTAGTTAACAATCCATATATGAATAGTCAAATACTTTTATTTGTTTCATTATATTATTTATTTTAGTAACACTCATATTTGCATCAAAAAGTCCTAGTTATGAATTCCTCAACCTTTCCCATATTTGTGAGAGACTTGGCATAGAAATATACTGTTTTGGGGCTCCATGAAGTGCTATTTTAATACAGAGCAATTAAATGTAAGATTTATGAGATCTATGAGATTCAGACCAGTCTTTGATTTTTATCTAGTATTTTTTCTTTGGAATATATAAAATGGAGTCAAAAATAATTTTCTAAACTTCAATTAGAATATTGTTTTAAGCTATGTTTTTCTTTTGCTCAGAATGTCTAGAAATATTTCAGTTTAAAGGAACCACTCAGTCATGAGAAAGATGTTTTGAAATGAAACATTTTAATGTCTGACTGTCTTGAATCTTATTTTGCCTAGATTTCCTTGAAGCGAGTGGGCCTTGTCTGTGTAAGATTTCTTAGATGGCTTAAATTTATACTCTAGCATTGGGAACTCTGCCTACTTTAACAAGCACTCAACTAGCTTTGCAAAAGTAGTGTATAGAGATTTGTACCTTCTTTGAATATTCATTTCACACAGTTGCTGATTCTTAAGGATGTGGCATGCATACAATTTCTTCAATGCTGTGCCCACAAAAGAATCTATTTCAGAACAGCTTTGACATTCTTGTGTTAAAGAAAGAAAAATAAAGGATGTAAATCAACATTTTCCTTAGTCCTACCATGGTGTTTGGTAAATATTAAGTTTTAGTTTAAAATAAGAACAATTATTATGAGAAACAACGGGAGTATTATTTTCCTAATATACATATTCATTAAAATGATAAAGTATAATTCCTGATTTTATTACATGGAAAAAGTCAATGGAATATTTTAACTTTGAATTTTTGTACTGTGAAAATTCCTATATTTGATTTCTCTGAAATAAAATTTGAATTTTAAGGCATGCCTCCATTTGATTTCTCATAGGGACTTATATCTATACTGTCTTCTGGAATGGTGTCTTTCTGGGTACAATAAAATGTATAAACAATTTCTTTCATGTCTGCCCAGTTGGGTCTCAGAGTATGTGGTATTTTACTATTATACAAATTAATTTACTATAAAATGTGGCATTTTTTAAAAATTTTTTTTAGTTATAGATGGACACATTGTTTTTATTTTATTGCTTTGTATGTGGTGCCGAGGATCGAACCCAGGGCCTCACGCATGCGAGGCAAGCGCTCTACCACTGAGCTACAATCCCAGCCCCTAAAATGTAACAATTTTAAAATCAATGACATTAAGGAAAAATGTTATCAAGGTTTTGTGATTCTCTGAACTCAAACTTATTGATGAGGTTTAATGAAATGTGGGGTTTTGAATTTATAATCTAGATGTTTGTTGATTCAGAAATTCTAGGAGTCATTCAGACTTTGATTCTTCATTGAAATGAGGCACAAATAATACATGGGAGGAGTTTGGGGACATGTTGGCCAAAATGTACCAATTTCAGTTAGATAGAAGGAGGTCAAGAGAACTATTGTATAACATGGTGACTTCAGTTAACAGTATAATGTATTCTTGAAAAATGCTAAAAGACTGGATGTGAAGTGCACACTACAAAATGATCACACAAAATTATAATTATATTAGGTAATACATATGTTAATTAAATAGATTTAGTCATTTCACGTGATGCATATATACTTCAAATATGTTGCACATAATACATTTTATAGTTATATCTATCAATTAAAAAAAAAAACAAAATGAACTGTCTGCCTTATCAGATGTAGACCAATACAAACATCATCCTTCTTTTATAAAGAGGCATTAGTGAAAGTTCTTTTTGTCAGTCCCTCTTGTTATTAAGACTTCCTGTGTAATGAACAGTATTCCAATATTTGATTTCTTGAATTTTGCACTTTATATTATAATAGAAAAAAGAATAAATGTCTTTCTCTTCTCTTCTTCAACTATGACTTGTGACACCTACTTTCTACTTAGCATATGAATAACTGAATAACTAGTGAAAAATTCATTTTTATTAAATTATTCATTTTATAATTTCTAGCTAGTTTCACAAACACATTTCAATGTACTTTTCATAGAAACTTTTAAACCTAAATAATTAAATTTATATGCTCTTTAATCCTTTTCTGACCAGAAGAAAATAGATTCAAAAGCTTTGATTGTGTGTGTGAGAGTGTTTTTGTGTACATGTGCCATATTTTTTTTTTACAAATACTCAAATAGATACTATATTAAAAATGGAAAATAACAATCTATCAATTTCCAACTATAATAAAATCTTAAGATCAAAATGTTTTCCTTTCTTTAGGAGATGATTTTCTTACTAGCATTCTGAGATAGATTAACCGGGACTGAAATAGCAAATAGTTAAAGAGCTTTCCGACATCTAAGAACAAATATCTAGGGTCCTCATTGTCTTGGGTTAGAGCTCACTCAAAAGCAGCATGAGATAAAAACTTGAACATGGGTACATAATTTAGTAGATACTTCAGGGAAATAAAAGAGAGGGAATAGGGATAGTGAGAATAGAGGAAGAAAAAAGCCAATAAAGATTGTGTCAATGAGTCATTATTGGGGCACAGTTTGAGTATCTTCTGAGAAGCAATGTTAGCTCTGCCTCGAGGTAGTCTGACGGAGGTATAGTGAAGCACAATATTTGTTTTCCATAGCTACAGGTGAATGCAGAGGTAAACCAGTGGCATATGGAGTGATTTCTCCATTGTATCAGCTGTGATCTATCTCTTGTAATGCTGAGATGTGCTTTTCCACAATATGGCATTTCAAATTGCAGTTGAATTCAGTATTTAAATAAGATCATTAAATGAGAGTGTTAATAAAATTTATCTGTTATTATGAATAAAGGCTATCATATATTTTCAACTCTGTTTTTACCTCCCATTTTAGAGATCCCATCATCTTAGTGGGATCTCTAAATCATACTGTTTTATGTCACATTGTTTAGTGGGAACAGGTCTTCAGTTCTGAGAATTCTAAGCTTCGAGATACTTTTCTGTTTTCAGTTCATAATAATTGCAAATGCTCATTTACTTGCAGCACAGCTAAAAAACTACTGAAAGATATCCCAGTGAATCTTATACATTGCAGATTTATTCCTCTGTGCCCTCATTTTGTAGCAGCAAACTCTAGCACCTTATTATGAAAAAGATGAGAATACACTCTTAGATCTCTGATGTTTAATTGTCTGAGCTCTGAAATTAAGCCCATGCTTTCCACGGACTATTCCCAGCCAATGATGGAGTATGTAGGTGACTCTAAAGAAAATCCACTCCGAGGTGGTGCAGAATTCTTCATAAGCAGCTTTGACTCAAAGATTCCCTTGGTAGTCTTACCAAACTTTTATAATTATGCTGTGTCTGAGATGCTTCCACTCAAAGTTTCTTCCTTCTCACTAACTTCACATGGGATTGGAAATTCCTCAGTCTGATGGGATTCCCAGCTTCCTTCCCATTTTCCCTCACAGATATTGCCATTTTACATGTCTTTCATGGCTCATTCTGTCCACTTGTCTGTTTCCTGGAGGACCTGATTATACACTAGTGATACCAGTATGGTGAACTTTATATAGATTTCCATAGCACGTAGAGAGAAAGATGAGTGTTAAGGCAAGAATATAGAAATTTTACTTCAATCAAGGCTCCAAAGAATCATCTCAACCTTAGAACTCCCACTGCTTCAGTTGTTTGAGATTTCTTTAGCAATCTAACTATCACAATTCAAATTCTTCCTCTTTGTAATCTTGCTTTGTCACTGCCTTTCTGGTGTGTTTTTGACAGCACTTTCCAATAAAACTCCTACAAAAAAATCTTCATTTTAGGGAACCCAACATGTGACTGTAATACAAGTATTGTTCTCCATCTCTGTTATTAAATCTTCTATAAAGTTTACATTGTTCACTAATGCCTTTATTTGTTGTTGTTCTTATTATTATTTTTGCAGGACTTAAAATAGAGTTGAGCTCCAGATGGGTTGAAGCACATATAGGTACCTAAAGGAGCCACAAAGATAAAGAGGTTGTTGGAGAGTGAGCCTTTATGAATTAGACAGATTTTAATAACACATAAAGTTTTTCCACTTGTGGACTTCAGAGGGGGTGAGAAAAAAAATAGCAAAATCAAGGGACTTTTCATTAGATATTAGACTACTAATTTGATAATAAGCAATCAATGATGCTAAACGTTTAGGAATTCTTTTGAGACTATAACCATAAATTTTATTTAATTTTTAAAATTTTTAAATTTGTTCTAATTAGTTATACATGACAATGGGATGCATTTTGACACATTTTATACAAATGGAGCACAAGTTCTCATTCCTTTGGCTGAACATGGTGCAGTCACCCAGTAGTGTAATCATACATGCATATAGAGCAATAAAGTCTGTCTCATTCTATCATCCTTCCCATCCCCATTGCCCTACCCCTCTCCTCATACCCTTTTGCACAATCCAAAGTTCCTTTATTTGTCTCTACCCCCTGCCTCCCACTGTGGATCAGCATCCACTTATCAGAGAAAACATTTTTCGGCTTGGTTTTGGGGGATTGGTTTATTTCACTTAGCATGATATTCTCTAGTTACATCCATTTACCTACAAATGCCATAATTTCATTCTTCTTTAAGGCCAAATAATATTCCATTGTGCATATGTACCACATTTTCTTTATCCATTGATCTGTTGAAGGGCAGCTAGGTTGGTTCCATAATTTAGCTATTGTGGATTGAGCTGCTATAAACATTGATGTGGCTTCATCACTGTAGTATGCTGATTTTAAGTCCTTTGGGTATAAACTGAGGAGGAGGGTAGCTGGGTCAAATGGTGGTTCCATTCCAAGTTTTCTGAGGAATCTCCATACTGCTTTCCAGAGTGGTTGTACCAATTTGCAGTCCCACAAGCAATGTATGAGTAAAATCAAGAATCAATAAATAGGATAAATTCAAACTAAAAAGCTTCTCAGCAAAGAAAACAATTAATAATGTGAAGACAGAACCCTACAGAATGGGAAAACAATCTTTATCACACACACCTTGGAGCACTCATCTCCAGGATATATAAAGAACTCAAAAAACTTAACACTAAAAAAAAAAAAAAACAACCCAATCCATAAATGGGCTAAGGAACTGAACAGACACTTCACAGAAGAAATACAGTCAATCAACAAACATATGGAAAAATGTTCATCATCTCTAGCAATTAGAAAAATGCAAATGGAAACTAAGATTTCATCTCACTCCAGTCAGAATGTTTAGGAATTTTATGTAAAGATCATTATGTATTTGGAACCAGAACACCAATAAAATTAAGGTTGAATACAAAGGTTGGGTGTTTTCTGATTGGAGATAAGAATTAAAACAATAAAAAGTAAATGTGCTTTATAAGAATTTAATAAGTCCAAAATTGCTAAGAAGATTCTCTAAATTTGCAAACCTAACTTCACTCTGACATTCTTTACCTTTTTCTTTATGCTTTGCTATGTTCTTAGCTCTTTTTACCATTTACCCCACACGGTATGCTTGAGTTACATTTAGTCCACAGTATGTTTTGTTTTTTTTTTTGTACTGGGGATTGAACTCAGGTGTCGACCACTAAGCCACATCCTCAGCCTTATTTTGTGTTTTATTTAGAGACAGGGTCTCACTGAGTTGCTCAATGCCTTGCCGTTGCTGAGGCTGGCTTTGAACTCGTGATTCTTTAGTCTCAGCTTCCCAAAGTGCTGGGATTACAGGCGTGCGCCACTGCACCTGGCTTCCACATATGCTTGAGTTATTAATCTTGTTTATTTTTTGTCTACCTCATCTGTAATGTAATTTTTATGAGGGCAAGTATTTCTTCTTTCATCATTCTGAAATTCCGTGAATCTAGACTAATGCCTAACTAATATTAAGTTCTTAATAATTATTTGCAAATACATAAATGTGAGTATATAAATAAATGAATGAATTTCAGATGGGCTTTTATAAAGAAGTAAAATGAGGGCTGGGATTGTGGCTCAGTGGTAGAGTGCTTGCCTCACATGTGTGAGGCACTGGGTTCAATCCTCAGCACCACATAAAAATAAATAAAATAAAGATGTTGTGTCCATCTACAACTAAAAAAAAACTTAAAAAAAGGAACTAAAATGACAGAATCTAGTTATTTTCCACTAAAGTAGAAGGCCATTTATTTTCCCAGAAAAAGAAATAATGTACCTAGAGCTGCAATTTAAGTAAGAATGAGATTTACTCTAGTTTACATAGGAAATGTACTAAGATAAAGCTTTAAAAACTTTATTCACTTCCAGATTATCTGGCAATCTTGTTAAATAGTGGCTTGTATTTCAGTTATTCTAGGTTTTGACTTGAGATCAGCATTTCTAAGAGGAAAGGTGATAAAATGCTGCTAGAGGGAGACTGCTTTGAGTTGCAAGTTGGTAAAGAATCAACAGGTGTTGTAGATAGTGCGGCATATTGCAAACAACTCTGGGTTCAGATTAGGAGACTGGATTCTTGACCTAATGATGAGACCAACTAGCTTAATATTCTGCAGATTATTGTACGCAAAACTGTACCCATTTAATTATCATACTTTCAATTTAAACAAGTTTCAACTTTGCCAGGTAACTATAGTTGGCAATATATTCAATGGTATGCCATAATTTAAGACACAAATTAAAACAATGTTTCTTGATTTTAGATCTACATGCCAACTTAAAAAAAAGTAAGTAATGAGTATATTTTGGCTAAGATTATGTAGCTAGAAAATGATTTCTATGTTACATTTTGACTAAACAGCAAAATTTAAAATTTACATTCATTGGATTGGGAGGCTACACAGGTGAGGCCAGTGAAGCCATGGAAATCAAGATGAAATGAAAGAGTAGTGTGCAGAGAGAGATATAAAGGAGGAAGCACCAAATTTTAATCCACTGCTGCAAAGTAGAGTTCAAGAATTCATTGTTCATATAAGGAGACAATCTGGATAATATTATGAAAAGGAAAGCATAACAAACAAAAATTCTTCACAGTGCTGAGATTAACAACCTTGGAGTTGGAGTTATTGGTAGAAACAATTATAAATTTTTATAAAACATACATTAGAAAATTTTTTTTTCTCTCACTGTGAATATTCTAATTTCAGACAGATTATATGCTCACAGTTGGTTTAAGACCAAAAGCACTCTGTCTTTTGAATTGTAGTGGAGTCTGTTAGGGTAAAAAGGCTAAGACGCAGCAAACTTCACAGATCAGCTCGGCGCTTTATTCAGGAGCGAAGTTTCACACAGGAACAGGGGATGCGGGGACGGGATGATGCTGCAATGGGACTCAGTTTCCCGGTGGAAAATGAGCCCCAGAACAAAGAAAGGGACTGGGTGTTTAGAGGCTATTTTGAAAAGGTGGTCTAGCAAAGAAAAACCTGTCAGTTCTCCTGGGTCCTTAAGAATTTGAGGCTCGTTTTGATCAATCAATGAGATAGTCAGGGAGTTGAGCCCTTGGGTCAAGGGTCCTGTGTTCTGGCTGAAGATTGTCATCTCAGTGTGGTGATACACTCCTTTTCTGCTCCTCCCTTTCTGCGATTAGCATCAGGAAGGCATCTGCGGGGGAGGTAGGGGAAAATCTTTCCTTTTCTCAGACTACATTACTTTCGGTCCCCATACCTATTAGAGTCTATTCTCACAGTACCTCTGATGTATACACAGGTTCGTGAGTAAATATTGTGGAGGCTTAGAAAACTAGGTAAAACGGGAATTATTAGGATTGTACATTTTTACTGTAAATGAAAATTATGTTTTCAAGGTATTCTTTATGATTCTTAATATTTATTGGTATTTATAAAAATATGTTCCAGTTTTATCCTTTTAAGTTGTTGGAATTTTGACTTGTTTCAAGACTTTTCGCATACACACAAGATAATCATTTAAGACAAAAAAATGATTCTAATCAATTCATTAGCTATAATTTTTCATTTACAATTATTTCTTATTACCTTTACTTTCATTCTTCCTTCCTTCCTTCTTTCCTTTCTTTTCTATTTTCTTTTTTTCTGTACCAGGTGCACTCAATCAGGTGCACTAAACCACTAAGCCACACCCTCAGCCCTTTAAAGAAAAATTATTTAGAGACAGGGTCTTCCTGAATTGATTAGGGCCTCCCTAAGTCGCAGAGCCTGGCTTTGAACTTGTGATCCTCCTGCCTCACCTTCCCAAGCTGCTGGGATTACAGGCATGAGCCACTGTGCCAGGCTCCCTTATTACCTTAATTTTCTAGTTGTATTATATAAATCAGCGAGGAAGCACAGTACACATAGTTTTGGCATAACTGCAGATGGCTTTTCTACTTTTTCTCCATGGCTAAGAATTTTGAGATCCTGTCAAAATGTAAACTTATTCTTCTCATTTCATAACCCAGAATAGAACAAAGAATAAATACTTGAAGAAAATTTCATGCCATTTTCCTTTTATATTTGGCTTCATTATATTTAGGAAGATAAAGTCAAGTAAGAGTTGAACCTTGAAAGTTGTAAGGCAGACATATACAAATAACATGATCTTGCGATTTATTTTTTAGGATGTCAAGTTTCTGATTATTTATATTCTCTCTCAAATTCATAGAATACTTATAAAACATTAAGAAATGTGAAGTATTGAAATTGTGGGTTCTGGTAGGTAGTTATCGTATAGATCTTCATGAACTATTTTGACATCTCCAAAAGAAAAGAAAAGTTGTTTGAAAGCTTTGCATGTCTATGAGAGAGAAACAGAGAATTGAGTACCTGATGAAACAGCTGAGCCAATTTTATCTGTTTCCAATTCATTTTCTCACAAATAATGCTTGGAATGAAATACACAGATCAGTAAAAGAGGGCCAAATTGATTTTGCATTTTTAAAGACTTAGAAATTAGGAGGTGAATTATATCTTTAATGCACAGAACTGAATTGGCAAAACAATTGAATGAAAGAAACTTAACAGAAATATAAAATAAAATTGTCTTACCTTGTTATGAAATTCTCTTTAAAACAGAAAAAAATCCATGCCAAGCACTGAATAAATGGCAAGTAATTTACTTCCTTTTCTTTGGCAATATTCATTTTATTTTCTTTTTACCTTTAACCATTGTCTCAGTAGAGCAACTTAACATCTTAGAAACTAACTTAATAAAACAATAGTTATTTATAATTTCTCTTTGATCTCTGAATTCTTAAAATAAAATTCGAATTCATTATGCATACCATTGACATCAGCTAGAACCTAAATAGCATTCAACCCTTTTCACAAATTATTTGTTTTATATTTCAGAAAAGTAATAACCTCCTGATTTTATGAAGTGGCTATATGGGTCATTGCTGGCTTACCATATATCTCAGTATATCTCTAAGTTTAGTGATTCTAAATATTTAAGGTATATGGCAAACATAAAAATAATTACTTTATTTATTGCTTTTGCATGTCAAAGTGTATGTTTAAATATATATATATGTATACATATATGTCACCTTTTAAATACTTATAATAATCATGTTTTAAAGATTATGTGCCACATATGAATGAGAGAACAAGTAAAATGAAAAAATCTGATCCAAATGAGAAGCAAAACAACAAAGATAACACGATAAAATAAGTTCAATGCAATAGTTAATTTCCTACAGAGCAATAAAACTGTAATTTGGGAAGTATTTAATATGAAAAAATAGGCTCTCTAAGAGAAGTGCTGCAAGAGAGCATTTAATTTCAGGAATTCTGTGATTTTAATTTCATAGTAAAGTTGAAAAAAATTTTTTGGAAAATTAAATAGTCTTTGAAGGATCATGGTAAACAATATATGTGTATAATATTAAAATAATAGGCTGAAATGTTTTGTGTCATTTCTAAGTTTTAAATAATTTTTCTTAATACTAATTCCTTAACCAAAGTTTAAAATATGATGAAAATAAATTCTTATATGTGTATGTTTTTGTTTGTGGATTTAATTGAATGTACAAATAAGGAGAAAATTCTTAATTTTCCGTATTGGAACTTGAGAGAAACATTGTGGATAAATTCATTGATAGAAAATTAAAAACTTGCTTAGAAGAAAATGACACAATTATATATCCTTTGGCAAAATATTTCTCCAGTTTAATCTAAACTTTCGAAAGTGCAAAACCCTAGAACAGCCAAAGCAATATTGAGAAAGAAGAGCAATGCTGGAATACCCGATCTCTAGTTGTACTACAGATCTACAGTAACAAAAATGGTGTGGTATTGTCATCATAACAGAATGAAGGCTAATGGAATAGACTAGAAGACACAGAGACAAACCTACATAGTTCTAGTCACCTGATACTTGACAAAGATGCCAAAAACATGTGCTGGAGATAAGATAGCCTTTTTAACAAATGGTACTGGGAAAACTGGATATCTATATGTAGAAGAATGAAGCAAGAACCCTCCTTCTCTCTATACAAAAGTGAACTCAATATCAATCAAACATTAGAAATTAGACCAGAAACTTTGCAACTTCTAGAAGAAAACGCATGGTCAACACTTCAACATTTGGTGCAGATTCTGACTTCCTTAATAAGACCCCTCAAGCTCAAGAAAAAGAAGCAAGAATCTGTGAGTAGATTTGTATCAAACTGAAAAGCTTCTGAACAGCAAAGGAAATGATTAAGAATGTAAAGAGAGAACCTACAGAATGGGAGAAATGTGTGACAACTAATCCTCTAATAAGGGATTAATATCCAGATTATATAAATAACACAAAAAACTTAACACTCACCCCCCCAAAAAACTCAATTAATAAATGGACAAAAGAGATAAAAAGACATTTCCTAAAATAAGAAATGCAAATGGCCAACAGATATATGAAAAAATATTTAATATTCCTAGCAATCAGGAAGATTCAAATAAAAACTACATGGAGATTTCATGTCATTCTGGTTAGAATGGCAATCATTAAGAATACAAATAATAATAAATGCTGGTGAGGATGTGGGGACAAAAAGTACATTCATACATTGTTGGTTGACTGCAAATAAATAGAAGTATTATGGAGATTTCTTTAAAAACTAGGAAAGGAACCACCACATGACCCAGCTATTCTACTCTTTGGTATTTATACAAAAGAACCTAAATCAACATACTATAGCAATATAGTCACATCAATGTTTATAGAAGCACTATTCAAAATAGCTAAATTATAGAATCAACCCAGATGCCCATCAATAGATAAATGGGTTAAGATATTGTGTATATATACACAATGGAGTTTTACTTAGCCATCAGAAGAATGATATGTCATTTGGTGGCAAATGGATGAAACTGGAGAACATTATGCTAAGTGAAATAAGCCAGACCCGGAAAGTCAAGGGTTGAATGTTTTCTTTCTCGTATGCAGAAGCTAGAGTAAAATACAGAAAATGAAGGGGGAGATCCCATGAAAATAAAAGGGAAATCAGTTGAATATAGGAAAGGAATAGAGCAAGAGAGAGGATAAACAGGAAAAGAGAGTAATGGCAGAATAAAATTGACCAAATTATGCTATCGTACTATTTATATATCTATATCTATATATATATGAATATATCATGATGAATTTCACCTTTATGTATATGTATAAAGCACCAATCAAAAACTAATAAATAAATCAAAGGAAGGCCAGTAGAGTAGAGAAGAGGAATGGGGGAAGAAGGAGGGGAGGGAAAGGGCAAGTACTGGGTTCTCACATGCAGGCATATTTATCAAAATTAACCCCACCATTATGTATGACTATAATGCACAAATAAAGACATTAATAAATGAGGTATACAATAATCATTATACATTATACAAAAGTGAAAAGAAAAAGTAATTGAGCATTTATTTAAATATCATCTGAATATGACACTATCAGGGAATGGGACAGACTCTACTGCGCCTTTCCATTGCTACTTCCCCTTTTTTCTTGTCCAAAGTGATTAATTTTGTTGAATCATTTAAATATGCTGTATTCAAGGAAACTGATTTTCTCTGTGAGCCCAACAAAAGAATAGAAATTCGTCTCATCCATGAATGATACTCCCATTTCTTTTTGCTGATGAATGCTTTGGGAATGACAAATGTGAGTCATGGAATGGACATTGTTTGAAAAAAATTCTTCCTTAATTGAAGGAAATGCTAAAGGGAAAATGTCCTTTTTGTCTTTTAATGACTTTGTGATCCGTGATGCTTGAATAGTAATACGTTGGACATAAGGCAGAAAACCTCAGGATGAACGCCAACTTGCTCAGGATGATGAAACAAGTTGTAAAAGTCTAAGTTCTCCACAAAGTCCTGGTGCTAAATCTCCTGACCTTGTGCTATGAAAGAATACCAATTGTTCATGTCACTTCACTATTCTGTAACTAGAAACAAATTTAATTCCAAGAGTTTTGAAAAATACAAAGTATGCTTCTAGATGGGCAAATATGAGAAACTGGCATTTAATAAAATAGATACTTAGTAAAATAAATGTAGCATAAATTTTGGATTCCATTAATTTTTTTTTTTTTTTGATTTTCAAACTAAAGAGTTACTTAGCGAGGTCTACTGAATAAAAATAATGCAGAGGTCAGGATTATTATCTGGATTTACTATCATTTAATCTGGAGAAATCATGTCAATGAACCACATTTACATCTAATTAAATGTTGGCACATTATTCAATGTTTTATTTACATCTGTTGCATTTTTCCTTCTAAGCAGTTGAGGCCCTTGAGACCTTGGCCGGTGTTTTAGTTCTCTATTTCTCTGTTAATTGCAGACTTGACTTCAACCTCTGCTTCTAAATATAGCATTGTTTTGTTCTTTCCATGGCTACTGACCATGATTTTATTTACTGGAGGAAAATACAACCCTGGAAGAAAAGGGAAGGACAAATTAAGATTGAGCAAACTGTAGAGTGTGGAATCCAAGTGCTAGGGAGGGAATGTAATAAGTATGGGTGCCTTTGGTTTCTGGGAGCTTATCTGATATTCTCTCATTAATTAATAATAATAATAATATTAATAATAATAATTCTCCTATGCTGAGTTTTTGAAATGTGACAGGATTATAACACTTGATTCTGAAGAGAAATATCTTTCCTTCCCATAGAGTAGTTTAGCATGGTCATTTTATCATCATTATCTTCATATGATCATAGCTATTTAAAATATCTCCAACTTCAGTGAAATTTGTCCAAGTACTTAATCTATAATCCCCTTCTTAAATATCTACTTTATTATTTTATTTCTAAAACAATTCCTTTTGACCTTTTAGTTACATTTTTCTTTTAAAGAGGTAAAGTTTAGTATTTTTCCATTATGTAAAATATATTTCAATTCATATCTAGTAGAAGGCAGCTGTGAAAACATTAGTTTTGAATATTTTATTGTTTGGCATTATAAAATAATATGTTAATGTAGATTTACTTTCTAAGTTCCTGCAGAAAGAGACTTGGTGTTTTGTTATTTTAAGGATGTTTAATTTCTAATGGAAGAAAATAATTGAAGAGAAGAGAGGTTGTAATACATTTATCTGCATGTATCTTCTTGTTAGCTGTGATGAAATATTAGAACAACAAGACTGATGTAATTATTTAAGTGTATGATCATAAATCATCTGAAACAGAGCAGCATCCAGCAGGCTAAGTGTCAAGCGAGGCATTATTTGCATTTAGGAGTGACTCATTTTAACAAGTAAATTGGAAGGTACTCTGGGGCAAGAGTAAGGTCACCTGCACAGCTATGAAAGGATCCAGAATTCTTCTAGGAGTAAGCCTTATAAACATGTAGCTCTAATATGAAAATTTCAAGAGTCCAACATGTTTACCTTTTGACTCTAGGTTTCTTTTGCTGATTTGACATCCAATAATTAAATCATTTCATTCTTTCTAGATTTCCACTGTAAAAGTTAATAGAGTTATTCTAAATTAACACTATTAATTGCATCAATGAAGAATTTAAATGAACAATGAAATTCCACAAAAATCACATTTTAGTTTATAAATAATATGCAGCCCTTCCTTCAGTAATCCTTTGAGCAGAAACACCCATTAGCCCTCAAATTATAGGGTTAACCTTTTAAAGTATTTTATATTGTGTTGGAGATATTCAAAAGAAGATAGTAAATTGATGAATGAGTACAGCCAATGTAGGTAAGTGGAGAGAGTGGCCTATATGTGCACCAGTTTATCCCTATTGGGAGAGAGGTATTTTTCATTCAAAGAGGCTCAGGTAGGGAATAATCTCTTGGGTCATGTAATGGAGCTGGATCATCAACTTGGAGACATTTTATTCTACCACATCATTTAAAATATAGTCCCCACAGGAAATGTTAGATCATAGAAGACTTCCTTGCTAACCACCATTTTTTCCCTATTGTTCTAGGTGTAGCATTTTTTCTAAAATATTAGGCCAAGTATGAATTCTTCCTTCTGTGTCATTACATTAGGAAAACCAGTTCCTTCTTTTAAAACTGATCACAATAGGACATACTCAGCCACAGAAAGAATTACACTGTACATGATAGAATTTATGCTGTTGTTCACTGTGATGAATTTAAGCAACGTTTTATAATATCATTATTACCAAATGAAAAAACAGAAGTTAAAGAGAGGTCACTGGCACAAACCCTTGCCTTCTCATGGTCTCACAATATTTTTGTCTTTGATCTTTTTATAGAAATTTTAATAGAAAGTTTCTGATTTTCAACTTTTTCTGCAATAATCATTGCACCTGCTCTGCAGCAATAGTATGGTCAGTGTCTGGAAAAATAGGAACAGAACAATTTGTGGTTATACACTTTTCACCTCTTCACTATGACAGAGACACACTTGAAGAGAAGTGGGGAAATGGAGGAAGCAGCCCAGTCACTGATTCTGTGTGCTAGGGTGTGTGAATGTTTAAAATGGTAGGATTAGAATCACATTTTAGGGCTGGAACAGGTGAGAGCATCTTGCCTCAATAAACTTTTGCGATGTTTTACCATATTGGAGCAGTCAGAACAAATTTACCTAATTTTGAACTGATTTTTTTAAACTTATTAGTTCTGCATCTGACAGCTCATTTAACCTCTCTGAATGTGAATTATGTTATTTGTTAAATGGAAGTAAAACTGCTATCTGCACAGTGCTGAGGGTAGATTTTTTTTTAGCTTTAGATAGTTCCTGTGGTGGAATGAGTTGTTCTGCTACAGGAATGATATATAATATTTGACGAACAGAGGAGGATATTTGAGATGGAACCATGATGTTATACAATGGCACAGAAAGAAAAAAATACAAGTTTGATTGAAATAGAGAACTTATAAAGGAACATAAGTCTTAAAAGAGCTTTGGGGCAGATTGTAGTGTTTCATAGAGAATGAGATCTACAGGAGTTGAACTGGTTACTAGACTTGTTGAGACATGGAGTGACTGATTTAACAGAAAGCAATTTGTCTGGGTGAAAAGGAAGAGAACATTCGAAAGGAGATTAGACTTCAATTAGGAAGTTGTGGCAGTGGTGAATATCGTATTGGACAGCAAGTTTAGTACTTGATGTATTTTGGTTGGGATTGGTCTCTCAAGACTTTGTCTATAAAGTAAAGGCATTTATATCAAGTAAATTCTGTAGTTCTGTATGACTTTTAAAGTTCTGAAAATGTGACTTCCACAAGAGAGGGATTTGAATTTGAGTAGTGACTATTAACTAGAAGAAGAGAATATAAAACAACAACAACCAAAAAAAAAAAAAAAAAAGAGCAAATGAAAGGAAAAAACCACATTGGACTTTGTTACTTACTGAGTATATGTTTTTGTCATTTCACAAAATATTAAAAAGCAAGGATTTAGCTATTAAGGTATTGTAATCACTAAGTATAGTTCTAGAATTTTCACTTTTTCTCTGTTTTCTTCTTTTTAATATCACATTTTCTCTCAAATGTTTGTCTGAACTAAAAACCAATTTTGGAAAAATCTAAAAGTTTGCCTTTGGGCTCCAACTAGTAATACAGGAGAATTTTCAGAAGTCTATGAGAAGGAAAAAGAAGGGGAAGAGAAAAAAACAAACAAACAAACCTTACAACCTTACCTGGGGATTTCAAGCAATATAAAATAACGTTATAAAGAAAAGCAGGAGACATAATTATAAAAGTTATATACTGTTATTTTTGAGGAAGGATGGTTCATAATTTTGTTCTAGATCCTTTATTTCAAGTGAAATCTTCGTTATTCAGAATTTGCATAACCTAAAGATGTTCATATGCTTCCATTTAATAGCTCTAAATGTATACCTAGCCAAGGAAAATACACACTCTACTTATGTGTAGCATCTCTTACATTTAGAATATTTCTTGTAAAGAAATATAAGATGATAAGTAAATAGAATTTTCTTTTATAGACTAAAGAATACAGAAATGGAATGAAGTAAGTAAGGGATGAATGAGTAAATTAAGGGTTAAGACCACTTTTCTAAAAATGTGAGAAAACTATGAAGAGAGGCAACCAAATGTTACATGGTAGCTGTTTTCACCATCCCCAATTATTTTTAAGAGCCCTGGTGACATGGGATGTCTGTTTTAAGGCTATATTCTTAGAAACATAGTATTGTTTTTTAACATGCATCATTTACCAGTTTCTTTGTTTCTAACTTAAACATATTTGAACTTTGATCTAGGCTCTTTAGAACTCTCTTCTGGCACAGAGCTTGGTACCTCTCATTTTTTTGTGTAATTTTGAGAAAGTATTGTTTGTTTTTTCTCCTTTATTGTTTCACTCTGCAATATCTGCCTTAGACTTTTTTCTCCCTTTGGTATTGGGGATTGAACCTAGGGCCTTGTATGTGTTAGCAAGTGCTATCAGTCACTGAGCTACATCCCTAGGCTTTTTTTTTTTTTTTGGTAGGTTGATGTAGGGGGAATGGTCTTGCCAGGGAGCCAAAGCTGGCCTTGAACTTATGATCCTCTTGCCTCAGCCTCCCAAGTAGCTTGGTTTAGAGGTGTCAGTCTTAGATCCTTTCCTTTTCTTTTTCCTAACAATTGAGGCATTTTGTAAAATTGTGGAATTAGAGTTCTTTTTTGTTTTCATTAATGTTTCCTGAGTTCTTGCTGTGTGCTAAGCACTGTATAGGTACTAGACACACAGAGGGAAAAGAATACACCTAATAGTTTAAAAGATAGATTGAGCCAGGCGCGAGGGCGCATGTCTGTAATCCCAGCACTTTGGGAGGCTGAGACAGGAGAAACACGAGTTCAAAGCAAGCCTCAGCAATGGAGAGGCACTAAGCAACTCAGTGAGACCTTGTCTCTAAATAAAACACAAAAAATAAGGCTGGGGATGTGGCTCAGTGGTTGAATACCCCTGAGTTCAATCCCAGGTACCAAAAAAAAGAAGATAGATCAAATCTAGGCAGGAAGTTTGTTGAGGCAAGCACAATATCAGAAATGAAATAAAATCAAAATTAGGTAACAAAATGCTAGGCTTTTAAAAATAATTTAAAAGCAAATTATATACACACATAGAATTCAGAACAAAACAAATCTTATAGTTGAAGGACATCCAACTGCACATGTGGTCCCCCTCAAAATGTGTATATATGTAGGAAAAAAAAACTGGAAGAAACAAAAGAATGTAATTTAGAAAAAAGGTAACAGAAAATAAATGCATTTAGAGGAACTCTAACTTTGCTCCTTTCTTTTCACTTTACTACTGTGCTGTTCTTTCCTTTCTCTTTTATTTCTAACTACTTGTTTCATTTCAAATAATACTTGAGATAATTGCACTATAGGTTTTTATAGAGTTATATTAAATTGGTGAAATAATTTAAATTTTAATATAGTTTAATTATTAATATATTGGATGGTCATTCTCAAATCAGTAGTGTACACCAATTCTAAATTCTAGTGAGAAGCAAGTATTTGCTATTAGTTAATTTAATCACCTATTTTTAAGAGTTCCTCACAATAGATAGTGTTAAAATTTACATGACCAAATTTTGTATTATCCTTCAGTTTAGACCAATGGTAGTTTGTCAAAATACTTCCTCTCTTAAATCCATCTATCTTTTAAATTTGAACATTTCAAACAAGTGGAATTATGAACTTTCTTCTGAGAATAAGGATAAAAGAGGGTTAAAATATAAACTCCTCTATTTGTTTGAGGACCTCGAAGAGCTCAGTTGATCTCATCATTTGATGCTGCTTTTCTTCCAATCATAATTTTCAATTCAAAAGTGACACCTATAGAAACCGGGCACAATGGCACATACCTGTAATCCCTTTGACTCAAGAGGTTGAGACAGGAGAATTCCAAGTTTGAGGACAGCCTAAGCGACTTAGCGAGGTCCTAAGAAACTGAGTGAGATCCTGTCTCAAAATTAAAAAAAAAAAAAAAAAAATTAAAAGGATTGGGAATTTAGCTTAGTGATCAAGTACTGCTGTGTTCAATTCCCAGTACTCCCCCACCCCAAAGTGCAATGGTTAGAGAGGTAAGAAGCCAAGTAACTATTAAGAAAGAAGATAAGATGTGTGGTGTAGCTCAGTTGTAGAGCACTTAGTTACTTGGCTAGTACATATGCGGGCTTAGGTTCAATCTCTAGTGCAACACAAAACAAAAAAAATAGAAAGAAAGAAAGAAGTGGAGACGTTGAAGAGCTTTTCCAAGTCTCATTGTGCTAGGAAGATACGATGTGGAAAGTTCAGATCTACCATTATAATCAGACTTTTAGTATAAACATCCTGGAGAAGAGAATAGCACTAAGAAGCCCAGCACACAGAATTGGTTGTTCCTAAGACATTTGCAACTTTGGGAGGAAAATCAGGATGTGAGGTAGAGAAGGCCACAAGAAAGCTCTAGTGAACTCCTGAATGAAAATTTGCTCCTGGTCTCAAGGTTCTGGGAGAAAAGAATGGTTGTCAGAACCTGGAAGTGAATATTCTAACTAAAGAGCCCAAGAATTTTATTTTTTGCATGAAATTCCACATTCTAAGGGATAATTGAAGATTTTGAGCACCCCCAAGACTAAACTAATCTACAAGTCAATTCAGTTCCCAATATTGAATTGATTGCATTATATGCTCCAATTCTCACTACCTCCCAGAACCTACAAAAGTATCTCTACTTGAAGAAGATCACATTGAGTGAATCCACACATTTTAAACACAGTTTCTGTACTTCCATTTTATACCATGATGCCACCCTGCACTACATATACCTTTCCACAATTAAAAATTTACAAAACAGGGTTAAATATATGGAAGGTGCTTTCAAATGCTGGACAAAAAATAAGCACAGGACTTAGATCCTGAAAAGAAAGAACACAAACTTAAATGTGCTTAAGAAACAATGGGAATCATCACAGACTTCTCATTAGAAAAAAATGTTTGAAGGATAAAATAGGAAATTTGAAGGGGGATGAAGAGAAAACAAT
The DNA here is from genome assembly GCA_028644305.1 of Xerus rutilus. NCBI lineage: Eukaryota > Metazoa > Chordata > Mammalia > Rodentia > Sciuridae > Xerus > Xerus rutilus. The sequence continues at coordinate 54,002,663 of CM053408.1, forward strand.
AAACATTTCTCCATCTATATTCTATATTCAGATTTACTAAAACCACATTTCAGACAAACAAAATCTGATGCAATTTGTTGCCAGTAGTCCTGCACTAAAGGAAAATTTTCTCAGGATGAAGAAAAATGAGGTCAGATGAAAATTGAATTTACACAAAGAATGAAAATTCCTAGAATGGTAAAACATACATAAATAAAAAATAATTTAAATTTCAGTTTTCAATACTTTAGAAATAGGATTATTTAAGTAAAAACAACAAATTTCTCTAGAGTTTATAACAATGACTTATGTAAAATGTATAACAATGGCACATCAAAATCAGGAAGGGGAAAATGCAATTAAATGCTGAAGGTCCTTGCATCATACAGGAAGCAGAATGGTATTTGAAAGTAGATCTAAAAATATAAAAGTAAAACTTCTATCAGTGGAATGTGTTGAGATTTCATCAGAAATTTTAATGTACAAGAGTTTAATAGTAACTCTAAAACTGAAAAACAAGAATCTAAATTAATTTTCAGTGCAGATTGAACATCGTTGTAGAAAGGATATGTAATCTGGATTATAAATCAATAAACGATAATCAAATTTAACAGAGGAATTAAAATATTAAAAATCCATGTATATAAGTATGTCTGTACATAGTTTATTTAAAAAGAAGAAATGTTAAACAAATCAATGATCAAGTATTAGAACAGTAAGAGAATAGTAATTTAAGACCCTCAAAAGTAGTGAGAAGCAAATAGTAATGATAAGACTAACAACTGATTAATAGAAAAAAAATTTCAATATAGAAAATCAACAAAGTCTCCAAACTAGCTTTTAGAAAGCTTTATTAAATGAATAAAGCACCCTTAGCAGAATGGGTGGTGGTGGTAGAGTAGAAATAGAGAAATAATCATTGGGAAAAAAGTGGAAATCTCTACTTATTCCATAAGCAATAGAATATTGTTTATATGCGATAGAATATTGTTTTTCTATAAAAAAAGAAATTAATACAAGAATATTACAATCAACTTGATACAAACCAATTTGCACAATTTTTTACATATCATAGAAATCACATTCTAAATTTTAAAATCTCCCCCCACAATGAAAACATTAGGTCAAATGGCACCAAATAACATTGTTCATATCTTTAAAGAAGAATCCTGTTCTTAAGTAAACTTCCAAAGAATGAGAAAAAAATGACCTAGATAAGAGTAACTTTGCTAATAAAACCTAATGAGAATATTAAAGAGAAATGATCAGCCAGTAATTACCCTAATAAATACTAGATATAAACAATTGTTAAAGAGTAATAGTTTTAATCTAAATATCTTTACAAAGATGACACATGCCTGTAAACCCAGTGACACAGGAGGCTGTGGCAGAGAATTTCAAGTTTAAGGACAGTTTCAACAACTTAGACTCTCAACAACTTAGTAAGATCTTGTCTCAAAATAAAAGCACTGGAACGTACCTCAGGGGTAAAGCACTCCTGTGTTCAAACTCTGGTACCCCTCCAAAAAAAGTCAAAACAAATAAAGATCTAAACAAAGGAGAACACATTGTTATTGATTTGAGTTTATATAAATAATCCAAGAAATTATTGACATTAAATGTCAATTCATTTCAGTACATCAATACAATAAAGAGAACAATATTATAGTCATTTTAACATATCCACATAAAGCTTTTTATAAGATTCAATTCCCTGACAAAAATTCTCAACAATTGATGAATGAAAGAACATTCCTTTATTTGTTTAAAAGTGGCTAAATGACAAAAACAGAAACAACAGTAATGACTATAGCAAACAGTAAAGGTATTTATGAAATATGTATCTATATATTGAGAATAAAAACAAGGCAAGGATAGCCATAATTCTTTTTTAACATTGTGTTGAGTTTCCTGCTCTGAACAATAACTCAAAAAACTGATATAAGGAATATATACATATAGAAAACAAGGAAATACAGTTGTCATTATTTACAGGAAATATGTTTATCTGCTTGAAAAATCACAAAAAAGTCTATAGATAATACACTTTTGTAATTAATACACTGATTTATCAAGGTCAATCTGTAAAAATATGACAATGTTTAATTGCATATCAGTAACAATTATAGAAAATAAATTAATGAACTAAATAAATTTTGGAGTGGTATATTCATGTTTGTTGTAGAAGACTTAATATGATTAATATGTTAACCTACTATGTCCCATTATCCCATATGTAGGATACCTATAAATAAAAATTTGCCACTTGTGGTAATTTTGTTGCTCAATGTAAGTTTTTATAGATG
>CM053408.1:54005047-54018831 GCA_028644305.1 Xerus rutilus
AATGACAAAAGCAGCTATAGGCAAATTGTTGATCAAAATGTGAAATGTATGTTTGTTTGTTTGTTTGTTTTGGTACTGGAGATTGAACTTGGGGCACTGGACCACTGAGCCACACCCTCAGCCCTATTTATTTGTGTTTTATGTAGAGACAGAGTCTCACTGAGTTGCTTAGTGCCTCGCCGTTGCTGAGGCTGGCTTTGAACTCGTGATTCTCCTGTCTCAGCCTCCCTAAGTGCTGGGAAAAATGTGAAATGTAAAGCAATACATTTTTTAGGAAGAATTGACCAATGGAAATAGAATTTAAGTCACATATATGATTGATTTTATCATATATTTTATTTAAGGTCATACATTCATGATGTTATCATTTCAGCATATAGTCAATATAAAAATAACAGAATATGTTACACTCTTGTTTTCAAATTTACTATTTGATATCGGGTATTTATTTTATACTTACAGATTTATCAATTTTCACTAACTCTATTTCAAGAATTTAATAACTCCATGTGGCTATTTGTTACTCTGTTAGACAAAATAGCACTAGGAGAATACAAAGAACAGTATCTTCATGAACACCTGAAATAACTCAATTGGATAAAATAATTGCTGAATATTCTTAAAATAGAGTATCGTATATAACAAATTAAATAAATGAACTACTGTTATTTATAATAACCTGAATTAATATCACAACTGTAATGTTGAACAAATATATCAGACACAATATATATTGTATGATTGCATTAATAAAAGTTTAAAGTGAAATTAATGCAATCTAAGGTGATAAGGGACAAAGTGGGATGGATAGAGCACTGGGAATATTTAGTGGAACTGGTAATTCATCTGAGCAGAGTTTACTCTGGTTAATTACTTTGTGCAAATCTATAACACTGTATGTTGATGGATGGCTCACTATTTTTGTTAAAACATTTAAACTAAGTCTTCTGAATCTCATTGTGTAAGAAGGAAGCACATCCTTTGGAATAAATTATGAACTGTGTCTAATTTTTATCAGTCTAAATATTTATAAAAGTAATATAAAAGATACTCAATATCTTGTTGAATAAGTAGACAAACAGAATAAACCTCTAAGAATACTGTAGAAATATTTCATAAATTATGTCTGATGTATATGATACTTTAAAAGATTGGACCTGCTGTCCCTGGAGTCACTGAGATTGCTATCAGCAACAAAGGGGTTTGGGAGTGGTGGGAGGCCAAGGCCACCTACTGACTGGTCTCCCTAGGACTGCAGTGGCCTCACTCTTGGTTAATATCCCTGTGTGTTTATGGGGCATGTGTAAGAAAAATGTGTCTCTAAACATAAGCATACAAATCTATGGCATCTTTTTTTTTAAAAAAAAGACATTGAAGAAAATACTGAATAATCTTAATATCTTTAATATGTTCAGATGCAACAAAAAATCGTCCCCATGAACAAAAATTTATCCCCATGAAGTGGACATAATTTTACTAATAAATGGCAAATATAAGAAATTTTTATAAAATCTTTTAAGATTATTTTGTCTTTAGAAATCCAGAGTTTATGAAAGAGAGCTTAGTGCAGGCTTATTTGCAAAATTAAGCATAATATTAATTTCCTGAAATATAAAAAGTTGATAATAAATTCTTTTAATGCCATATATGGAGTGGTGCTATACTTGTAACATTCACAATTACTATATGTTGAATGAATGTGTAAATGAGTGAATTTTGAATGAATGATGTAACACTCCCAAAATTTAACTCTGACCTTTGGAAGACTTCTGTGTTTCAGCTCATCCATCTTTATTCAAAGGAAGTGGTCCAATTTTCTAAAAAGAAGCTTCTCCTTTTCCTAACTTCATATATTAATAACTCCTTTTCACTTTTGGTTTATTAAATAATTGACCAAAAACAAAGCACAGTAAAGCTCCTGTTTATGCACCAATGGAAAATGAAAGTTAGAGCAGGCATGTGAACACAATCAGATTATAGCTAACTTTCTTATCACAAAACAGCCCTGCAAAAGAAAGTTGGCAACTTTGAAATGGAAATGATTCCTAAAGTGTACTTCTAAAACCAAAGTTGAAAGAAAATCCTTCTTTAGCTTAACTAATTAGCAGCTCCTCCCTCCGATAATATATTTAGTAGTTTTCTTTAAACTTCAGTGTCACCTTTTTAAGGTGACATAACTGATAACATACACATTATCACACATTAGCATTTGTTTCAGCAATCACACCTAAAAGAACAAATCACAAACATTGGCTTTAATAGTTTTTTTTTTATTAAAAAAAAAACTATGTTGGTATAGCTGTTTGCAGTTCTTAGCAATTTTGTGCTTATTTTCTTCTCTTAACCACCATGTTTAGTGAATAAGAATATTAGTTCTAATTTTTAGATAAGAACATAAGAAGTCAGATGAACTTGGAGATTTTTTCAAAATGTATCTCACAAGTGGCTTCTGACAAAACCAGCACTAGAAATTGACCTTCAAGTTTCTGGTGTAAGATTTTAACTTTTCCAAAATGCATCATCAGTTCTGTTTGCTTTAATGATATGATAGCCAGTTAACATTTTTATATATCATTATAAAGTAGTACCAATTTATATATAGTAGACTTCAAATGAATGATTATTTACACATAATCCAAATAATTTGGAGAGTGGGACATTACCTAGTAGATGGAGTACTTGACATATATTTTAAAATCTACAGAACTCATTACTTAAAACTATCAAATTTACAACATCCTAACATTTAATTAAACTATCAACCCAGCTGTGAACTAGTGTGAAACTCTATCAATAGGATAGTAAAAAATAGGAAACTTGAGCAACTTTTGCAGTATTCAGAGGTTAAAACAAACAAACATATAAACAAACAGGTTTAGAAAGTAAAAAGTTGTGAGGTGTCAAAACACATCTTAGCTGGAGTCATGAGGATTACCTGGATTACCTCATTTGGTCTGTGGTGTTTATACAGAGTTGGTGGGGACTTTATTGATCTAACTTTTTAACTACCTTTTATGGGCCATGCATGTTCCCAGATTTGGAAACACAAAGAATAAGGTGCATGTGGCTTTTCATGTGTCATAGTCCCAGGTGGAAACAAAGATATAAAGACCAAAATTTATAGTTTCATATAAAAACCGGTTTATTCAGGTTTATAAAAGTGCCGTTGGGACCCAAAGAATTAAATTTGTACCGAGGAGTAGAAATACATAAGTCTTAACAAGTAGATAGCATTAGAACACCGCCCACAGGGTACATGTATCTGCAGGCACAGAAGACTTAATAGGCTATTTTCTACATTGACATGGCTTGGGGTATTACTGGAGAGAGTATTAGCTTATGCTCTTGAAATAATAGTAGCAGAAAATGAACCTGGATGTTATTCTAAAGATCCATATATGGAATGCTAAGAATGATGACTTTGTCTTAGATGAAGGGAAACATTTAAGAGATATGGGGAAGATTGCTAGAAGAATTATGTTTTAGGAAAACAACTAGAGGCAAAAGGGAAGATATGTTGCAAAGTAAGATGGACTGTTAATGTTAAGATGTGTCAAATGCTATGCTATGAAGATACAGTATTTTAAATGCTTTTAAAATTTGTGCCTGAATTAAAATGGTGATCCTTCATCTCAAGATCAACAAGAGCTTTAAGCCTTAATAGAGTGGTTATCATTGATACAATATTATAACAATGAAGGGGATATAGTGTGAGAATACGAGTGTTTATTCTACATTAGATAAACCATAGAGTTACTTCTTTATAGTTATGTGAACTGTGTGAATTAGATTCTCCATGCATGGATTCTTCTATGTAAAACAGGTAACAGAGTTGTATCTTCTCCATATGGCTGTTTTGAAGCCTTTAGGTATTATGACATGTGAAGTGCTTAGATGATTACCTAGCACTTGGTGCTAAGTTCTTTCAGTTATGTTTATTCCACTAGAACATTCTTTTATACCTAGGGGCCAATTTTATCCCTAGGGGTCATTTAGCAGTGCCCTGAGACATTTTAGTTTGGTTTGCCACACTGAATGGGAGGGGGCTACTATATTCCAGTGGGTAGGGACCAGGGATGCTTTTAAACAATGCAGAATATGTAGGATAACCTGCCACAGCAAATAATTACCTTCATTAATTCCAAGACTGAGAATGTTAGTGCTAGAAATGGCGTTTTCTTCTAGCTGAGTTACTTAAGTATAATTTTGACCTATCAGCTAGGAAACAATAGGTTGTTTCCCTGAATAAAATTAAATCCAGATATGAGGCTGAGCAAGAACATGGAAAAGCTCCCAATACATTGATCAGGTGCAATCCTTTATTGGAACAATAGATATTTTTTAAAAATAAGTATGTTGGAAACTCATAGAATCTCTAGTAGATCTAGGGACCTGGGCTTAGTGGCCTCAGAACCAAGAACAAAGTGGTGCGTTAGGATGCATCCAGGAAAAATAATGTCCAACCACACATAAAACTGCGACCTCCAACTGCTGCTTAAATATCTAGCACTAGGCACAAACACCCATGCTTTCTTGCAGATATCTCAGCAGAACCACCTGCCTTTGTGACATGCTTGACAGAAGATTTAATTTCCTCCAGATGGTGACCACTTACGGATGCTTACTTCCTACTCTAAGCTTAACCTGAGTGCATCTGATGGACTGAACAGGAGGTAACGTAAGAACTCTAACTACAGGCAAGTCTTGGAAATTAGATTTCAATCCAATCAAATGGGCACCCAATCTAATCTACTTAACCTCCATTATGGACTGAAACAATCTCAAGTTCTGTTGGTAATCAACTAGTATCCTAAATGAACATTCTTTATGTTCTGATCATCACTTCAGTGCCTAGGTATATGAGCCCCTACTGGACTTGGCTATACTTCTCCATTACCATTTATTAATAGGATAGGCAGTTTTTAGGATCTACCTTAGACAAAACATCCTTTTATAACCAGAATTAAGCATTCTAGTCATCAGAATACACATTTGAATTTCCTGTTCATTCAGATGCTGAGAAGTTCATTGCCAAGTCAAAAAACTCTTATGGATTTAATTGTGTCCTCCAAGAAAGTTATGTTAGACTATGAATCCCCAGTACCTCAGAAGGTGGCATTATCTGTAAATAGGATCTTTACAATGGCAATCAAGTTAAAATAATGAAATTAAGATGGGCTCTAATTTAATACAAACAATATTTTTTAATAAAAGGTGAAATTGAACAGAGGCAGTCTTGCACAGAGGGAAGACAATTTGAAGACACAGAGATAAGATGATCATGCTGGATGTGGTGGCACACCAGCACTTTGGGAGGCTGAGACAGGGGAATCGTGAGTTTAGTCAGCCTTAGCAATGGCGAGGTGCTAAGCAACTCAGTGAGACCTTGTCTTTACATTAAAAACACACACACACACACACACACACACACAAAATAGGGCTAGGGATGTGGTTCAGTGGTCAAGTACCCCTGGGTTCAATCTCCCATACCAAAAAAAAAAAAGATGATCATGTGCTTACAGTCTGGTCATGCCAAGGACTAACAGCAAACATCAGAATGTAAAAGACACAAAGAAGACCGACTCTCACCTAGACACATTTGAAACAGCATGGTCTGATTCTTGATTTCAGATTTCTAGACTAGAAATCTCCAGCACCAGGAGAAAATAAATTTCTGCTGTTCTAACTTCTCACTCCATACCCCCATTTTTGGAACTTTGTGAGGGCAGTCCCTAGAAATCAATACAGCATTCTTTCTTCAGGATCTAAGATCACTGAATCAACAGAAACTATAACCATGATGAGGCAAAGTATTATTTGTAGATCTGTAAATAAAAGTAGTGTCTTGTTATAGCGTGGTGGATTATGTTGCCAATTCTAGTATTTAGGAAGTGAAATGAAGTAAATAGAGAATCCTCTTTTGGAAGATTGGAGGTTCTCAGTATGTTGACCAGGCTTGTCTCAAATTCATAAACTCAGATGATCTTTCTGCCTCAGACTTTCACATAGCTGGGATTAGAGATCTGTAACTGTGCACTTACCTTGAGACATCTCTGGGGAATCCTATAAGCTACGTGAAATCTGGAACTTGGTCCCATTTATCCGAACATCCTGAACATGAGTGATATTCGATTCTTTTGTTGAATTAAAAATTGGAAAACAGAAGATGCTAAGTTGCATGTTTTATTTTTAAGAATAGTTAGAATTTGGGCTTATTTATTCATGAAAGAAAGGTGCCCACTTAGGGGAAGGAATTATAACTTCAAACAAGAAAATATACTTAAAATGGCAAAGTGCTGGTACAGACAAAGAGAACTAGAAACACAATCCAGGTAGACTAGTCAGCTTCACAAATGGGTCAGGATATTTCTTCTTCTGACACAAGGGAAGGAAGCATGAAGGTGAAATAGAAATATAATTCTGGAAGTGGCAATATGGATGTTGGGAGAGTTCATACAGGTTTGCTTCTAATTTCCTTGTAAAGTAGGTAGCTGGTAGCTTGCCAAGCATAATCAGGCAGGGTAGGGGTATAAGGCTTGAGAAATATGGGCAAGGTTTGGAATAGTCACGAAGGGAAGGAAAAAGATTATTGATTAGTATTAAGTAAAAGGATCACCAAACAGAACCAAGGGGCCAGCTGAGGTTGAAAATTCAATTTGTAATGGAGACAATCAGCTCAGTTATGTGATTTTCTCTAACAACATTTGGCAACCTGGGAGTAAAAGCTGAGAAAATGGATGTTCAGGTTGGAGACTGGTGAGACAGGTGAGGCAGATGGTTCAGGGATGATGAATGAGAAAGGGCTACTAAGAGTGTGTCTGCAATGATGGATCAAGGGGTCCAGTGAGGTTAAGGAGGAAGGTCTGTTCAGGAGGGACTTGTTAGGTTAGAGAATAAAGAGGGGTTGAGCCATCAGAGGTTTCAATGAGGTCAAACAGTGGCTTTATTGGAGTAAGGGACTGAGGAAGGAGGACTAGTCAGAGATGATAGTTCAAAGAAAAATTTCAGTGTTCCAGTTTCTTAGGTATAGCATTCATCAACAAACCTTTACTGAATGGAAAATGAGCACACAGTCCTACATCTCTAGGTCAGGGATTATATTTCTATAGCTCATTTTTTTGAAGGAAAATAGAAACCATGAATTTCATTTGAATTAGGAAGCAAAACAGTTTACTAAAGAAAATTTAAAATTAGTGGAAAAGTCACTTCAACTTTTCATCTTGTGATAAAAGATGAGAACTTTGTCTATCTGCAGTACTACTTTCCATCCTTTGTCCCAACATCACCCTTCAAAAATACTGGCTGTTCCTTTGATTTGCCTTTCATAATGCATTTGATTTTCATAGAATTTCCATGTAGTATCAGATACAGTGTGTTTTTCCTCCCATGAAAACACAATAATGTCTTTCCTCTGAATCTTTCTAAACTACAAACAGCTTTCTCTGATTGATTTCAGCTCCTAACGTACATTTCTTGGTCCTTATAGTTTGGAATATGCTATATCTTAGCCAATTTTCTTAAGTAAATTGTGTTCTATAAACAAGCTTATTTCTAAATTTCAAAAGTAATTAATATAGTTGAACAAATTAACAATACAATTTGTCAGAAAATTCTACTAAGCAAAAGCAAAAAAAGTGGTGTTACTACTTATCCTAATAAATACTATTTTCTCTGGAAAATATTTAGGGTGATCAAAAACACTAACTACTACTTTAGCATATATTTCCCTAACCAAATACAAAGTTTTAGAACTCACTCTCACAGGGTATGAAGTTAGTTGAATCAAATTTTATTATAAATCTATATCTCAAAGTATTGAAACGTATTGGCTGCATTTGTAGAATAAGCTCATTTACCCAGCAGTCGCTAATGTTAGAGACAGTTAAATTCAATCTGCCTATCCAAGCTAATGATATAACACTGGAAAAAGAAAGGTAATTGCCCAGTTGAATGGGACCAAAACTGCTTCTTTAATTTTCTGTATATTTCTGTTCTGCAATATTTAAAAAATATTTAGAGTAATTAAAGAAAACCCAAGAGTACAGAGAGGTTAAAAAAATGGAGAAAAAGAAATGTGAAATAAATGAAAACATGTATGTACTCTAGAAAAGAGAAAACTGAAGTGAGCCACATTCACTATCTATAAATACTACCTCCTGGGTAACAATATAATGAAAGAAGGGAATTATTCATAGTCTCAGAAGACCTGAGGACAAAGAACAGCAACTAAAGCTAAAGGAAGAAAAATATAGGTTAAATACTAAGAACACTGCCTTAGCAGTAGCCTATTCCTGTTAGGCCAACATGAATGAAATTCTTTTTGTACTATAATATAATAAGTATCTGAGACATTAAACAGTCTCTCAGAATATATATGTTCTTTTTTTGAATTGATAAATTTCCTCAACAACTACTTTAACCTGAAAATTACCCAGTAGGAAAATTCTTGCTTGCAAATGAAAAAATAAACACACAAATCATCCAAATAAATGAAAAAAATAGGAAGGTACTGTAGAGAGATATAAGCACAAATTGTGTTTATATCCAGAGCATGTACCAGATTTCACAGAGTTACTACTATGTGAAAGCTAAAGGCAGACTCTGAGAAATGTTTAAAGAAAATCATTGTACTCTGCCATCTACCATATGAACAAGATAAGGTCTAAACAAAATTTAGGTTTTTAGAATAGGGATATTTTCTGTTAAAAATTCTGTAAAATAATTTCTGTAAAAAATTAGCAAATGAAGAGAAATGTGAGCATTAACATTAAGAGTTCAGATTTGCAGTTAACCCTTGATTGAGTCCCTGCTCCAGCACTTACTATATGTTATGGGACATAACCTTCCGAAATCCCAAAACCTCCTCTGTAACATGAAGACACACAAGTTAGAGGGTTGGTGTTACTATTAAATTCTATACGATAACGTGTGCAAAGTGCTTTACATAATAGCCGATGGTGGTGGATGAACTGTCGTTATTTGAATGAGTGTTCTGGGATACGTGGTTGGGGGAAAGGAGTAATAAGCAGTGAACACACATGGTAATTTGATCAGCTACCAGAACAAACCTCTGTTTTCCCTGACTCTTTCCATTTCCTCTTCCCTTAGCCATTCATTAGCATTCTGGAGGCAAATCTAATTGTTGAGTGGGAACCATCTGTTTGGCAGAAAATCTCTCTCAATAGCAAAATCCATCAGAATCTCCACCAAAATCTTTCTACTAAGTAAAGCAAAATAAAAGTAAGATTTCACTTAGAAGAATGTGCTTTTGTTACTAATATTTAATTTTCATTATACATGGCTAAATGTTCTGTATTATGACCGATATGAAGATTACTAATCAGTGAATTAACCATAGATAGAAACAAAATGAAACAATTTTTTGAGATAGGTGGCAAAATAACACAGGTCTATTTAGAATATATAGAATATTTTCTTTAGAGAAAGTAAAGATAACGAGCTCACTTGCTGATCCATAAAAATAGGAAGATATTACAGCAAGCATCACTTAAAGAACATGTAACTGAACTGGGTGCTTTAGATCAGGATTAAGCATTTTCCTGATCTGTAGTATCCTTCAATGTAGTCTTTGTGTAAATTACCTTTCTGAAATCATCATTACCAAAAATATACACCAAGATCAGATGCAAAACAACAAATTGCTTTGAATTTTTCTTGAAATTCATTATTCCCAACAAAAAAGTTGAAGTTTAGGTCTAAAATTATTTTCTATATACATACATATCAAAACATACATTTATTCTTTTTTTTTTTTTTTTGGTACCAGCGATTGAACCCAGGGGTGTTTAACCACTGAGCAACATCCCCAGTCCTTTTTAATATTTTATTTAGAAACCGAGTTCTGCTGAGTTGTTCGGTGCCTCGCTAAGTTGCTGAGGCTGGCTTTGAACTTGGAATACGCTGCCTCAGCCTCCCAAGCTGGTGGGATTACAGGCGTGACCCACCAATGGCCCGCTACATTTATTCCTTATTAAATGTTTATTTAAAAGGTTGCATTGCTCTGGATTTAATTCTTAAAAAAAAATGTTTCTAGAAATGTATATCAAAATAGAAAAAAGCCAAGAAAGTTAAAGAAATTATTAGAAAAATCCACGGTTGTGAATGTGGCATAGGACAAATATGATTACACTAGATGCAAAAACTAGATGAATTAATTAATAAAAAATTAGCAATTTATACTTTATTTTATCCTTTTTGTCTCCCCTCAATGTGTTGCCCAGGCTATTTCAAACTGTTAGTCTTAAGTGATCCTCCTGCCTCAGTTTCCTGAGTAGCTGTAACTACAGATGCTTCGGGGCACATCCAACTTAGTAGTATTTAACAAGAGACACTAGATATGATTACTAGAAAATACAATAAAATAAGAAACTCATTTAATCGTTTGTATCTTTAATGTCCCTTGAAAAACTATGTGTTATGCATTTCAGGAATGCTCAGAGGTGAAATGATTATATCATGAGAGCTGTAACACCATCGATGAATTAATCTGTTTGATGGAATAATAATTTGAATGGACTAACTGGTGGGTAGCTGTAGGAAAGTGAGGCATGGCTGAAGGAAGCAGGTCTTTGTGGGTGTGCCTTGGACTCATCTCTTGTCCCTGGCTCCTTGCCCTTTCTCTCTGCTTCCTGACTGTCATAAGCTGAGCAGCTTATCTCCACCACACCTTTCTGTCATGATGTTCTGCCTCTTCTGGCACCTAAAGCAATGGAGTTGGCCTACCATGGACTGAATCTCTGAAACTGTGAGCCAAACTTTTCCTCCTCTCAGTTGTTCTTGTCAGGTATTTTGGTCACAGTGACAAAAAGCTGACTAATACAATGTCATATGGTATGGCATATGATACTTCAAATAGAAGGCCAAATAACTAAGAAGTACATAAGCAGATGCTCTAAATTAAAGCAACAAAGAAATTCCACTTATTTCTCCTACGGAATTGTCTAATAATTGAATAATGTATAAAAACAAGTGTTATCGTTGATGTAGAAACTTTAGTATATGAGACTGTGGACTAAAGCAGGCATTGTAGTGCTGCCTGGCAGCTTATGGAGTCTCAATAGCTATGCCATTTCACTTCTTGGAAATACCTCAGAGGTTTCCTCAGATAATATAATGAGGGTAGAATCATGAACACTTCATCACGACTTTGTGGATTTGGCAACTGTGTGCAGTACTGTATTGCAGAGGGTTTACTATTTAAGAAAGATCAGTAAATGACTGACTTGACAGCTAGCACAATGAATGTCATAAAACCATAGTGTTGAGTGAAAAGGAGAGAGAAATAGATCAAAGTCTATGGCACCATAAAATTTACTGAAATTGAAATGCCTGCATAAAAATAATTCTGTATAGCTTATATATGTATAGTAATATTCAATTTATTTATAACAAAGTTATTGTTTTATGCTGAATGAAAGAAAAGAATGAGAAAGTGAGGGGATAAAGAAACAAGAGAGGAACTTGCTTGGTCAAATGACAGTTGTATTTAGGAAATAGAGGAAATTATTAAAGCAAGTTTGAGAATCTGAAGCTAAAAAATAAAAATAGATTTAAAAAAACTACAAGAGGAAGAAAAATAAGGAAAATAATGAACAATTTTCACTAAAATTTGTACTGTCACCCGACAGTTATTCAATGTAGAGTTTTGTTGTGATTACATTTAGATGCAGCACACTGTCAAAATTGTCAATAAAATAAGACAACAGAAATTGTAGGCAATGAAAAATGCTAAAACAAGTTGGAGACTTTAAAAGGTATCCTGAACACTGTTTGGATATCTTCCCAACTCCCAATGACACCTTTTCTCTGACAACTGCCACCTCCTCCTGCCCCTCCTTTTCCACTCTATTTGTCTCATTAACTGGAGTGAGGTTCTGGCAGCCAAACCATGCCCAGATGGGTCAATAGGCTTCAATCTCCCACAGCTTGGGAATTGAGATCCAGAGACAAGGACAATGTCTATTGCTCAGGAACTGAGGAGAAATGACCAGAGAAACTTTTCAAACGTTGTAAAAAATTAGTATTTTTGATCATGCTAATTAATTTTTCAAGCATGGTGATATTTATTTGGATAAGTAACTCCATGTTGTAGTTATTTTACTTAGAACTTCCTGGGAAAATCTATTTTTAAAATTATTCAACCATGAACAGTTGGGAAGTTACAAAGTAAAGAGAAGAAAATAGAAAGGGATTCTGCCTTGATTTCTTATTCCAGGTTGGGGCTGTGACCACTTTCTCACAAATCTTGCATACTTTTTCCAATAAATTTGCTGATTAAAGTTTTCTTAAGCCAATTAGAGGTGATGTCTGTAATTCGCAACCTAATAATATTTGACTAAGTATGATAATAGACTTCCACCAGCATCATATCTTATTTTCTCATATCTTCAACACGATAATATATAACACTCAAGTTTAAATGCCCTGATATAGAGTCTTGCTTGGGTTTTGGGATTTATATTTTCAACTATTTCCATAACAAGACACTTTTTGGGAGCACATAATTATTTTATTAAAATGGCAGGAAATAAATCAAAGTATCTGCTTCAGAGGATAAAAAGTGAAGAGGACTTACTAGCTCATACAAAAGTATGAAAGTCTAAGAAGATATTGGGTTTAAGAATATTTGAATCTCAGTGCTAAAGTGCATTCATTAGTAACATTCTTTTCTTTGGGGCCTGACTTCCTATGTAAATGGGTTTCTTTTTAAAGGAGAAGCTGGTAACAGAGACAGAGTTAACTAACTATATTATTGTATTGTGATTGAGTGCAAACATCAGCAGTTGCCTCTTTCATAATTATTCCAATAATTCCTTTAAAGTTGATATGTCAATTGACTATTCCTGAACCAAGTGTAGTGTTGAAGTTTGGCTGGTCTGGGCCTTAAAGCTATCTCAGGAGCCAGGGTGTGGTTGGAGGTAGGTTCATACCAAATACATTGACTCAATGGAGCAGAGGAGTGGTTTCTCTAAGGAAAACCAGACTCTACCAGCAGTAGATGCTAATCAGACAAAAACTTTGCTAACTAAATTAATCATTTTTATCTTTCACCTAATATAGATTTATTATTTATTGAAGACAGCCTTTATCAGTCACCAGAGGAAGAAATAAAGCTTAGTTCAAACCTTACAAATACGTCTTTATAAGTGTGTCAAAAAAGTGTTCCATAACTTCTCATATGGGTAGCTCATCAAGGAAAGGAAAATAAAAAATTTATGATGAAGTTGGTCTTGCTATTTCCAGGAATTATGGAGAAAATAGATGAGTTTTAAAAAGTATTATCTCTATTTTGGACTCCTCAACTGATATTGTTTTTATATTGAACACTTGTAGAAAAAAAGACAGATCAATTTTACTTTCCATTGAATACAACAACTCAACTCCAAAATAGTTTTTGACTCTAAATACATATGAGAATTTTCTGGTTTTTAAAATGTGAACATTTGGGCTTTAACTCCACAAACATTTAAAAAGCCTTAATTGCATTAATTAATTCTTTCTATTTACTTGTTTTTTTTAATCGATGCTTTATACACATGTATATAATAGTGGAATTTGCTTTAAAAAATTCTCAAAGACATCCCATGTTCTAGGATCAGCAGGATTAATGTTATTAAAATGGCCATGTTGCCAAAAGCATTATACAGATTCAATGCAACCCCTATCAAAATACCAGTAATGTTCTTCATAGAATCAGAAAAAACAAATAGTCCTAAAATTCATTCAGAAGAATAAAAGACATAGAATATCTAAAGCAATCCTAA
>CM053408.1:54019331-54035680 GCA_028644305.1 Xerus rutilus
ACAAGAGAGATAATATCCAGAATATACATGGAACTCAAAAAAACTTAGCAAAAAAGAAATAGTTCAATTAAAAATTGGCAAAACATCTGAATAGACTCTTCTCAAAAGACATGCAAAGGTCAACAAATAAATGAAAATAATGCTCAATATTTTTAACCATCAGGGAAATATAAATCAAAATGGGATATTATCTCACACTAGTTAGAATGGCTATTATCAAAAACGGAAACAAGCAAACTATCCAAACAAAAAAAGGAATGCTGTGGAGGGTGTGGAGATAAGAAAACTTATACACTGTTAGTGGGAATATAGTATAGCCACTATTATGGAAATTCCACAAAAACTCAAAATAGATCTAATATATGATCCAGTTATCCCATTTTGGAGAATACATCCAAATGAAGTAAAATCAGTACACCAATGAGATAACTACAAGCGCACGTTTATTGCAGCACTATTCACAATAGCTAATATACGGAGTTAGTCCTTCAACAGATAAATGGATAAAGAAAATGCAGTACACATACAAAATGGAGTATTTTTCAATGACAAAGAAGAATGAAATCCTGTACTTTTCAGTAAAATGGGAGGAACTGAGGTCATTATGTTAAGTAAAATAAGCCAGGCACAGAAAGACAAGTTCCATGTGTTCTCTTTCATATGTGGAAAACTAGAAAGTCCATCAGAATATAGAGGAGTGATTACTAGAGATTGGTGAGGGTGTGAAATGAGGATGGTAGAAAAAGGTGCATAATATATTAGTGC
The DNA here is from genome assembly GCA_028644305.1 of Xerus rutilus. Taxonomy (NCBI): domain Eukaryota; kingdom Metazoa; phylum Chordata; class Mammalia; order Rodentia; family Sciuridae; genus Xerus; species Xerus rutilus. Next base: position 54,020,097 of record CM053408.1, read on the forward strand.
ATGACATATGCATGTTTGAAAATATCACACTGACTCCCTTAATGTGTATAATTAGCATGTGCTAATTAAAAATGAACATGAAGTTAGACTTGAAGAATGGAAGAAATCATAAAACAAATAGGTAACAATGGGACTACTGCAATCTGCCCAAGAAAGCCTGTCATAAGAAAATAGTATTATCTGTTACTCAGAGAAGCCTTCTTGATCCTTATGTATTTATAATGAGATCTAACAATGAACGCATAGAGAAATCCATAGTCAAGATGTGAAGGAATTCAACTACAACAAAATGAATAAACTCAGTCAGACAAATGAACATGTAGAGTTGGTCAAACTCCTGCGGATTTTGACAATTTGAGTCAAAGTAGAACATTTGCTACAATAAGATGTAAAATCAGAGTTTTGTATTAATATAATTAATCTTTGTTAGGACTGATAAGAATTTATAATAAAATAATTGTTTGAATCTGCTCATCAAGTAAAAAGAAAAACCAATCATCTAAAAGTGGGTCATTAAAAACAATTGAAAAAGATGCCACATTATTCAAATTTCCACATATATATCCAGGGTAAAAAATACTGTATTTTTCTATTTTTAGTGTATTTTAAAATATATGAAAGATGTTTACTGGGAATTTAAATTTTCACTGAAAAAATAATTTCTTTAATCTCTGCTGTTGTGGTATGACTATTAAATAAATGTTTTACTATGGCCCTACTGTAATTTAAGTGACATAGTCTTTTCATTTTCAAAATAACTTGCTCATAGTTTTTACAATAACATATAATTTGAAATGTATAAAATGAATGAGGCAAAACTAGAAAAGACAATGAGATATTTGAAGATAATTCTAAAGAAAAAAGAGTATAATATTGCAAATGTTCTACATTGTCAAATAAAATACAAATTCTATATTTGTCAAAAGGAAAAATAAAATTATCATTCAGATAATATATATGCATAAATATATGGAGACATACATTACATATGACATCTGTGAATATAATTATAAAGAAAAAATATAGATACATGTGTATATGTATGTATACACATAGTTTTTTAAAAAGATGTCAATAATCCTATAATAATAAAAGGAAAATGTGATTAAAAGTCAGAACCAATATTGTGACATCTCATCACATTTTTATCCTGTTAGGTACAACATTGTAAATTTTATAACTTTCTTGAGAATCTGAATTATAAAGATGCTTGAGATTTATTGTGATATCAGGAATTTGCCTCAAACTAGAAATAAATATGAAATCGTAATTTGTGGAACTCTTCACGTTTTTATTTTTCCTTTCTGTTCATATAAAATAATTTTTGAAATGTTTCTGTGTATTGCAGCAAGAACTGTGCTTTCTTAGTTACTAGACTAATGGAGCACATTGGGCTTCCTGGACTCCCATGGAGAATGAGATCAACAAAGAGGAAATGTTCCCATATAGTCAGGCTTTGGTTTTTAATCGATTTGGGAATAAGAACACAAACTCCTTTGTTTGCTGTTCCATGTCTTTAAATAGTCTAGTGGGAGGAAATAATCAAAGTATTCTGTAAATGTGGAATTAACAAGGCAAAACTAAAGACACTTAGGTTTGCATCATAAATTGTGACTATTGACTAAATTGTCTAGAAAAGGTCTAATCTCCTTTTCTAGTTATCTAATAACTTAACCTTTTTTCATTTCCCAATTGGAAAATATTAGCTTAGCTTTGTCAACATATCTAATGCCAATCAAAGAAAAATGTCAGCTTACTTTAGTTAAAAAATGAATATTTTGGCAGAAACCATTCCCATGTATATAAAAATTTAGATTCCCATGTGAATGACATTTCAATTTAAAAGAAATCTGTCTGAGTATTTATGTCAACTTTGTCTACACAGGCGTAGATTTCTATGTAAAAATAAAGTGATTATGGAAAATTATACTACTTTGGAGACATAAGAATTTGGGTTTTAGAAAAAAATACTTATAAAGCAGATTTTCTTCATAAGATGTCACTTTTTAAAAAGATTTAAAGCCTTAATCTTTCCTTATTTTTATTGAAATAAGAGTAGTTAATAGCATTTCTCTGAGATTTTTACAATTTGTGCAGTTATGTAATTTTACTACATTTTTTGCATGCAATTAACTTTTATGTTCTGAAATGATGTAACGATGATGCTTGTAAATATCAGAAGTTAACCGTCAACTGGTACTTACATTCATAACCTAATTGATATTACAGCATAGTTACCTACTATATGGCAAAAGATGCCTTTTATATTTTGCATTTAGACTTGAATTTGATAAATAGGAAAAGCATTCATATCCTTACCTTCCCATATAGTTAAGAGGAAAACCTCATTTGTTTACATATACCTATGCCCTAATTCCTACATTGTGAATGTAATTGTCTCACCATATTAAAGTTATAGTTTTAAAACAGTGTCATATAAATTTTAGAAAAATTAATAACTACAAGTAAATTTAGTATGTTTATTCTCACATCTATTATAAGACTAAGAGCAAAGGGCCCTTGATTAATTTTGTGAGATAATATGATTTTTAATATGGTGGAAACACATAAATTTTATTTTATAAAATTTGGGTAAAAAAAAACCTCTTGAAATATAATATGACTTTGTGAAAATATGCCTCATCTTCTAAGGTATCTGTGTATGGTGGAGTAACACTGATCTTGCATATTTAAAATGTTATTTTATCAATTGGCTTTGTGATTACTAGGGTAAATTCAAGAGGCTAACCTAATTCCATAGGAACATTTATTAACCTTACTTAAGAAAATAGTTTCTTATTATCTACAATACCATTTTGTGTCCCAAAATAAAATTAATTTGCTTGAAATCAGAGAAAAAATTTGAATACTTTAATCAGTCCAAAAATAAAGTATAGGGAATCATCCTACTTCTCTTTGTGCCTGCTAGACCTAGTTGATTCTAATTAGGGCATTGCTGGACAAACTCATTCATACTTATTCTATGCTTTTGTATACCACACCCCATGTAGCTCAGCATCTTCTATTTGAACTAGCAGCCTTCTGAAGTTTAAATTCAGATGGCTTCTTTCCATTACATCAAATATGGTGTTTAACTATCATTAGTAAGTTATATACAAATGTGCAATTTGCTAGAAAAAGTTTATCCCATATGTTTGTAGTTTTAACATTTGTAATATAGCAATTTCTAACTTTATGCATGGTTTTTATGGTACCTCTCATTGTTAAACTTGTAGCTCTTTTATCATTCAACCTATAAAATAAATTATTATTTTCCAAACTCTAACCCAAGAACTCTGTTTTATACCCAAGATATTGGTAACTTTTACCAAATAGAGGAAAAAAATTAACTTTTTTCTCAAGGCTAAATTTAAATTGGATTATATTGGTATCAATCAACTCCTTTATGAAAAAAGGCTTTTATGATATATTTAAATTATAATAAATCAAGGATTCTTAAACTAATGATCTTGGGAAAACAAAATTCTGCCAATTCTATATAGAACTAGCATCAATTCCTTTTTTCCTCTTTCTCCTTTTCCTCTAGGAAGCACTATTGAGCTATTGTCCTTTTTCAGATTTTTAGACTGTTGAATAGAAAAGAAACCGCTTCAATATTCTTGAGATGGGTGGAAAGATTCACAAAGACAGATTAAAATGTTGATTATGTTGTAATCATTCCTTAAAGAAGGCCTAGGAAACTTATCTAAGTATCCTATGAATGTAACAGACAATTCTTCTATTAAAAAAAAGAAATTGAGCTGGGTGTGGTGGCCCACGCCTATAATCCCAGCACTTTGGGAGGCTGAGACAGGAGAATCATGAGTTCAAAGCCAGCCTCAGCAATGGTGAGGCGCTAAGCAACTCAGTGAGACCCTGTCTCTACATAAAACACAAAATAGGGCTGGGGATGTGGCTCAGTGGTAGAGTACCTCTAAGTTCAATCCCTGGTACCAAAACAAAAAGGGAATGGTTAGATTGGGAAGAGGACAAGAAAACTTTGCAAGAACTTCTAACTTGGCAGAAATTGTATTTTTTTTTTTCCCAAGAGGTATATAGTGAGGACCTTGGCTTAAGCCCAAGAAAGCTCTACAGGAAAGTAGATTTGTCTAATGCTCATGGGCTCCAAGATCTCCAAAAGCCCATTTGCTTAGTAATGGGGAAGATTTCTGAGAAAGAATTCAAAATGTATCAATCGCCTGTACCAAAATTCCTAGAACTATTGTCACAATTTAAGTGGATTTTTAAAGAATATTTTCCAAATATGTGGTTATCTACTATAAATTTTTATTACTACTATTTATATGGTTCTTTAGCATTGTGGAAATATACCAAATTTGCAATATTTTTTGTTTCTTTAACTTGGTGCATTGTTTTCTGTGACTTAGTCTAGCCTTTAATTTTCACAAATGTTGCAATGGAGAATCTAGTGAAGTTTTAGTGACATACAAAGATTAGAGAAGATTTGTTTAATACATCTTTTAAATATCTTATAGGTATATGTAGACCTCATTCAATAGTCAACTGAGCTGGGCTTCAGTCCTAACTCTATTGAGTGCACACTGTGATTAAGGCAAAGAACAAAAAGTTCTCAGCCACTTTTAATTCCTGTGTGAAATATGGATAGACAAAAAATACTATGTATGTTTATTTTTATGCTTAGGTTTATTGAGGTTTTATGTTTTGTATCTTCAACATGGCCCAAAGGCACATGTGCTAAAGGTCTATTTGCCAGTTTGTGGGGCCTGTTGGAAGGAAATTAGGTCATTGGGTATGTATTTTTGAAGGGGACATTAGGACCCTTATCCTTTTCTTGTCTGGTTTTTATGTTTTGTTTTGTTTGTTTTTGTTTTTGTTTTGCTTCCTGACCACTGTGACACACCTCCTCTCCCATGCACCCACCATGATGTGCTATGCTGTTAGGAGTGATAGGGCCAAGTGATTGTGGACTGAATCCTCTAATACCATGAGCCAAAATAAACATTGTTTTCTTTTTTAGTTGCTCTATCCCACTTTGTTACAGTGACAGAAAGCTAACTTACACAAGTAACATTGGTAAATGAAAAATCTATACATTTAAGGCATTAAATGTGGTGTCTTAATATACATTTCTTGAGTACCACAACCAAGCAAATTAATGTATCACCTAACATTTCACTTTTCATGGTAAGAACATTTAAAAGATATACTCTTGACAATGTCAGGTGCACAATAAACTTTTATTAGGTATAATCACCAAGGTGTACATTAGATTTCTAGTACTTATTTATCCTATATACACAAACTTTAAAATAGGGAGATGTTGGTCAAAGGGTACAAAATTTCAGTTATGCATACAGTTCTGATGCAGATTATAGGATATCATCTGTAAGATTCTTTCCTCAGTGTGAGGAATCTGAAAAAAGGTCGATACAAGTTTTATTTTTATTATTGCTTTGGCATTTGGTATTATGGAAAAATCTGAACTTTTTGTGATTTGTGTTTTTGGGTAGTATCTTAGTCTACTCTTGCTGCTATAAGAATTTAACTGGAAATGAGACAATTATAAAGAACACTTTTTTTCCCCACAGTTCTAGATGCTGAGAAATACAAAATCACTGTGCCAGCAGGTTCAGTTGTCTAGTGAGGGCTGAATCCTCCCATGGGGAGGAACACTGTGTCCTCTTCACACAGTGGAAATCAGAATGAAGAGAGAGCCAAATGCTTTAAGAAAGGCCTTGGTCCCACTCATCACGGAACAGTGCTCAGGCCCAATCACCTCCTAAAGGTCCTATCTCTTCATACTGTCACTTTGGCCATCAGTTTCAACACTCATATTTTAGAGAGGACACATGCCAGTCAGTCTATCATATTTTTGCTAGTATGCTTCCAGAACACTCATTTCATCTGACATTATTCTCAAAATATGTCTCTCTTTTTCCTGTTTTATGTTATACCATATTTCCTTTTTAATTGTAAACTTGGGTTGCTTTCAAGTAAGAAAATTTATTCAAACATATTTTTGCTCATTACTTCTGTTTGAAGGATCTAGCTTCTTTATAAAAACCTCTTATAGTACTTCACTGAAATTCCTGTTCCCCAAATGTATTGTTGTTTATCAATATTTTTTATTTCTCTTTTTCTGTTCTTCAGTTACACAGTTTATCTGCTTAAAAAAAATGTGATGAGGATACTTCTTTTCTACCCCACTTGGAATTTTTAATCCTCTTTTTAGATATCTAATTTTTTCCCAAGCAGCCTTTCAGCCTCAAAATAACAACAGCCCTTAGGGGTCAGTACTTTGAGGGAAGGAGAAGTATGTGACCTGGGGGTTCCTGTCCTGTAGCAGGTGAGGAGCTTCCTATAAAGAGAAGAATGCCTGGGGCTGGGAGGGGAGAATGTTTTGGCATTTTGTTCTTTGAACTTTTCTATTTTCCTTAGGAAGATATAAAAAAATATATGACACCCATATTTAATGGGATTATGCATTTGATCCCGCTACTCTAACCCCATTGTATCTCCAATGTGTGTTTTTCTTTTCTTTGGTTATGTTTCATTCAATCCTTTCTCCACCATGACATTAGATATTGGAAGAACAAATGTCAGCCAGAAAGAGAGAATAAAAGGAGTTTTCAGCAGAAGGAAAGAAAAACTCCTTCAGACACTAGATAGAGTCGTCAAGTAATGATACCGGTACATTCCTCATTGAAAGGACCCTTTTTGAGTTTCAAACATTGAAAGGAAGGAAGACAATGAGCATAAGTTGTCCTGAGAGGAAAAAAAAAGGTAGAAGGTTGTGTCTTGGCCCAAGAGAGCAGCAAAGAGAGGATGGTGCATTTGGACTTGGAATATACGGATGGCTCCCCATTGCTTGCACCTGGCACATAAGGGATACAGTATATGGATGAATCAAATGCCTACCTGTGCAGAAGTAGTAGTGGATGAGAAAAGACTGAGAGCTTAGTTTGAGGTTTACTGAGCTGAAAGGTTTACACTGCACAGAGCACTGCAGTAGTGACTACTCATGTGAGCGGTTAGAGTTTGAATGGATGTTGCTCACGTGCTGTGTGGTGCTAGCAATTGGAGTAGCAGATCCTGAGGTGAAAGGAGAGGTAGCTGAGTATGACGTTAACACTGTCGAAATAGAATCAAGTTGTTTCATCTATGGACACTTTAAGGTTAATGGGAATAATTGAGGCTGAGGCAGAGAAAAAGAAGTGGCTTCTCACAGTTTAATTTAAAAAAAAAAAAACGTGCAAAAGCATTTGATTAGTTATCCAAAAGAATTTAATGTATTTTGAGCAGGAGTGTAAAGTTATGTTTATTTGGTAGAAATGGAGAGTTATACAAATACTATTAAAGTACATTAGAGGAGAAAGTTGTGTGATAGTGTCTAAATTTTGACCCATGAGAATTCTAAATCTCCTATTGCATTTTGAGTTTCCATTCATTGTTTTATTTACCTTTTCCATTTGCAGTTCTCCTTCCATTTTATTATTGTATTTGGGGTTTGTCAGTGTGTGTGTATCTCTTTCCAAATAGTCCAATTCTTTTATTTTTCTGTTTCCTGGAGAGGGCACCAAAAGTAAAAGCCTTGGGCTAGTTAAGTCACATTTAGAGGCATTGTTTCTTTGTAGTATGAGATTGTTTCCTTTTTCTGCCATGAAAAAAATAAACTCAGGTTTTCAATGAATATTTTTGAGTAAGTATTTGAGGGACTAGACAGATTTAATCTGTTGTTTTTTAAGAGAGTACTATTGCCAAAAACATATAGAAAAAGAAGTGACACAAAGTGTAGCAATAAGTCATAAAAGCATATGGAATAGTCTATATGGTCTGTGACCCTAAGTTGCATCAAACCAGCAGTGTAAATACAGTAGAAACACCAATGCTGTTTCCAAAGAGTTGATTGACAGGCCCTGCCAGGTAAGTTGTACTGATAGAAGAGGCCATGTCTTCACACTGAGGTTATAAGCCTTGTTGGTTCTGTAGTTCTGTAGTGAAGTCACTTATTTGGATGAAGAAGACATGAATATAGACTCAGTCTTCAGGTATTTTTAGCTGTACATATCAAATTGCTAGTACTGACATACTGTGTTTTTGTTTAAAATTTTAAAATTGGGATAGTAGAGGTACCCTGAGACATCATCTGTTTATATCATATATGATATATATATCATATGATATATATATCATAGTGTACTGTGTTGTGGGTCTAGGAAGTTTGCTGAATCTAACTATAGAAGAAAATTGATGCTGAAAATAAGAAAAATCTCCATTGTACGTGACTAAAAACAAGGAAAAACTAAGGCTTGAGTGGGTGAAAAATGAGAGTGGTGGACATAAAAATATGTTTTTCATTTAACTATGAGATGCTTTAGTAGAACTAGAAAATATAACAAATTTCTTCAATTCACATTTGTGTAAAAATATGAGCAGACTTGTAAAGTTTAGCTATAATTGAACAAGTAAATATAGATGACTTTATAGAAGCCTGAGTACAAATTAATCATGTTGTTTCTTCCCAGTTATTTGAGAAAAGTGAGTTTTACTTTGAGTATATGTTTGCAATCTCCAAACTCAAAACATTAAATAGGCTTAAAAATAAAAGCATGCAATTATCGCCATCAAAAGAATGACAACTGGACTGTTTATTACTTTACTGGTGTTGTTTTCTTACTCATCTTCCTAACTACTCTAACAATATACTACCACACCATATGAGGAAAACAGCTCTCAGTTAAATGACAAGTTATGAAAACCACCTTAGTATCATCATTTCACCCTAGCAACTAGTTATATGAAAGTCATTTTTCATATTACCTTAACTTTCTATATTTCCTAACAATTATAGAAGTTTTCAATAAATATAGAAGACTCCTCAGTTATGAGATACAATCGAGAATTTTATGTAATTTAAAAATTAATTTTCATTCTAGCTGGGTGCAATGGCAAATGCCTGTAATCCTAGCAGCTGGGGAGGCTGAAGCAGGAGGATCTCAAGTTCAAAGTCAGCCTCAGCAAAAGCGAGGCACTAAGCAACTTAGTGAGACCCTGTAATACAAATAAAATAAATACAAATAAAAATAGGGCTGGGGATGTGCCTCAGTGGTCAAGTGCCCCTGAGTTTGATTCCAGGTACTCCCTCCCAAAAAAATTAATTTTCATTCTAAAACTTTGGAAATCTCCCAAAAAATATTGAGTGAAAAAGAAGACAAAGCCTTATTCCCTCACACAGTGTTCCTATGAGACTAGTTGCAATTTTCACTTTAATTTTAACTGAGAGTATCACAATTATTTTTTCTTCCAAGAATGACCTTTAAAATTTTAATCAGAAAATGGAGCAGAGGATAGTATAATCAAAAGAAATGAGTTATCCTAAAAATGTCACTTTAAAAAATGTTTACCTTAGGATTCTGTTTGGGTGAGTATAATTTTGAAAGCAAATTATTCATTCTATTTCCCCTAAAATGTATAATTATCAAGCCAGCAGGGGGAAACCAAGGAGCCATCTATCTTGCCATCTGTCTCACTTGTTCTTATTCTGGAACCACAGCAGATAATACAGCAATTACAAGCTGAAGGAAAGTGAGTCCTCTGACATTGGTGTCCTCTTCACTGCTTTCCCATGAATCAGTTTGGCCATTTCCAGGAGAATCTAAGCTCCTTAAAAAAAAGATCAAAGGCCAGAGAGTAGAGGAACTTTCAACTTCCACATAATCAGGTAGAGAAAGTCATATAAAAGGCAGCTCTTAGTTTTCTTTTTCATTCTTACCAACATTTTTACTGTTTCTGTTCCATCCATCACCTTAATATCTTTTTTAAGTTATTATTTCATCAAAACCATCATAGATATTTAATAATTTTTGGAATTTAATATTTACTGACACTGTTCTGAGTGGTGGGTTAAATACTGATGGGGACAAGACACAGCATGAAATTCAAGGAGCACAGATTTTCTAGCTTAAAGTAGAAAACCAAGAGCAAATAATTACAGAATAACTTGTTTCCATCACATCTACCCTATTTTTCCAAAATAGTGATTAAATGTATTCAAACATCCTGTGTTTGTTGTTTGTGTGTATAGAAAATGTGTGTTCATTAATAGCTATCCATTTTTGAAGTAACTGGATTCAGAGATTTTGTGAGTAAAATCTATGATGTGTTATCATTATTTTAGATTATTCTTTTAATATTTTATAAAAAATATTAATAGAATTGTTAATTATAAAATTTATCTCTATTTATTTATATATAATTTATGTTATTTTCATCATTTATATCTTCAATTCATACAACCACCCTTGGCGTCTGGTGCTATTTCATCTCCATTTTACAGGTGGACAAATTTGAAGTTTAGAAAGCTTAAGGTAACTTTTCATGGGCCTGGAGGATACAAGTGTTCTCAGAACCAGTACTTCAACTAAAGCAACAGGCTACATGAATGCCAGTACCTTTTAACAATGATGCATAGAAGCTTACAATTAAAATTTGCTTCCTCTTGGTTAAAACAAAGCTTTTCTTCTCCATTATATAATTGTGAATATATGTCTCAAAACAATCTTCAAACCTGGCAAATATTTTGACTGTAATTTCCTAAAGTTTAAGTTGTAATTTATATGATACAAACACATACACACATACATTGAAATTCAGAAATAAGTGACTTCTTCAAGATCTAAATGTTTGGGGCTGGGGTTATGGTTCAGTAGTAGCATGCTCGCCTAGCACGCGTGAGGCACTGGGTTTGATCCTCAGCACCACATAAAAATAAAATAAAGATATTCTGTCCTAAAAAATAAATATTTAAAAAAAAAAGATCTAAATGTTTGCTTTAAAACTCTCCTACTTCATTACCATTTGTACTATCCATAATTTCTATTACAAAGCCTGAGAAAGTTTTATGTATGAAATGCCCATATTATCAACACTCATATTGTTATTCTATACTCTTCCCTTTCTTTATCCTTTTACTTTTCCTTTTATCTCTTCCTTCTTTTTCTCCTCCACTTCCTCCTCCTGCTTCTTTTCCTTCCCTTTTTATCTGTATCTTCGTCTTTCTTATGCTCTATATGTACTTTGTGGTATAGATAGATATAAGTGAAAAGAGAAACCCATAACTCCTACATAAACTGTACAATATAACCAACTTAGTAGGTGATATAATGTCCAAGTAATGAAAAGTTTTAGTTTTACAAATCAAAATAAGAAATATTGTTTGACTTACAAAAGAATTAGAATTAACCAACTATGATGACTCTCTCCTCAAACAATATGTGAAGAATTCTTTTGGAATTGAATGACTTCTCAGATCATTCTATGCGGACATCATGACCCTGATTTCAAAAATATAAAATGACACATCAGAAAACTATAGGCCAATATCCTTGATGAGCATAGATGCAAAAAATTCTCAAAAAAAATGTTAGGTAACTGAGTTCAACTGAGACTAAAAAGATCATTCACCATGATGGAGTGAGATTTATCCTGGAAGCTAGAATTGCTCAACATATGCAAAATAACCACAGTTTCTACAGTGAAAAAAACAAAGTTGGAGGTGAAGTATATATATGGTTTTCCCAGACATTGTAAAACTCTTCACAGGAAGCAAGCTCTGATCTTGTCTCATGCAAAGCATTGCAAGTTCCAGTAGGACTAAGCCATAAGGGATCAAGTAGAAACAAAAAGCAGAGGTGGGGCTCATAAAAACCAATGTGCAAAATTGAGCTTGACACAATTTATAGCATGGCAACTGCTGCTGCAGTTAAGGCTTATAGAACAAATCGTCTTCCCAGAATTTCTGGACATACTTCATGTAGAACAATTAAAAACAAAGCAAAGCTTCAAAGACTTTAATAAATGTCCACAAATTAAATATTCAGATATTGATCACAAGTATCAGGAACAATCAGGAAACATGTCATCAATAAATGGAAAAACATGATGTGTCGGTGACTAACACCAAAGAGGTAGAGATGTAGGATCTCCGCCTAAAATTCTAAATTACTATTTTAAGAGAAATTAGTGAATTAAAAAATATAGGGTAATAATTTAGTTTACTAGAGAAATTTAACAGAAAAATTAAAATAATAATAAAACACAGAGAATCTGGAACTAAAAATTAAAAGAAATGAAATGGAAAATGCAATAAAGAGGACCAGCAGTGAAATTGACCAAGAAGAAATAATCTGTTGGCTCAAACATAGGAAATTGGAAAATATACAGCCATGAGAGTAAATATAAATAAAATTATTGGATTTATGGGACAAAATCAAAAGAAGAAAGTTTTAGGTCACTGAAATTTAAGAGGCAGCAGGGAAAGACAAAGGAGTAGAAAGGCTACTTAAAGAATGATAGAAAACTTTCTAAACATTGAAGAAAACATAAATATCCAAGGACAGTAATTAAAAGATCACTAATCTGATTCAATCCAAGTAAGATTAACCCAAAATACTTCATTGTCAAATTGTCAGAGATCAAAGGAAAATAAAGGATTCCAAAGTAGCAAGTCAAAATAAGAAAATAACATATAAGGGAGTTCCAATTCGATAGTAGTAGACTTAGCAGAAACCTTTCAGGAGAAAGTGAGATAAAATATTCAAAGTAAAAGAAAGAAAAAGTGCTAAGTATACTGTACCCCAAAAAGCTTTCCTTCAAAAGTGAAGAAGAGATATAGACTTCCTCAACAAATAAAAGCTGAGGGAATTCACAAATCTGCCTTCTAAGAAACACTAAAGAGAGTTCTTCTGATCAATTGTATATCTTCTTCTGTGAAGTTTCTGTCCAGCTCCTTGGCTCATTTATTGATTGGGTTGTTTGTTTTTTGGTGTTAAGTTTTTTGAGTTCTTTATATATCCTGGAGATTAGTGCTCTATCAGATCTGCATATGGCAAAGATTTGTTCCCAGAATGTCAGCTCTCTGTTCACTTCATTGATTGTTTCTTTTGCTAAGAAGAAGCTTTTTAGTTTGAATCCATCCCATTTATCGATTCTTGATTTTACTTCTTGTGCTATAGGAGTCTTGTTAAGGAAGTAAGGTCCTAATCTGACATGATGAAGATTTGGGCCTATTTTTTCTTCTACTAGGCATTGGGTCTCTGGTCTGATTCCCAGGTCCTTGATCTATATCACATACAACCAGAGAAATGAAATGTTATCCTCCATCTGTGTACAGTGAACCAAATTGCACTCTGCAATCATGTAAACCTAAATAGAACAAATAAATAAATAAATACATATTTTTAATGCTTTTGAATAATAAAATAAACAAAAGAAAAAGAAAAAAAAGAAAGTTCTTCAATCTGAAAGGAAGGGATGCTACTGATAACATGATGATTTTTGGAGATTTAAAGCTTGTAGGTAAAAGAATGCATACAGTAAAACTTGAAATACTCTTAGTATTATAATTTTGGTATGTAAACTGATTATATCTTTAATATAAAGATTAAAAGAAAAAATTATTAAAATAGTAACAACTAAAACAATTGGTTAAGAAATATGCAATACAAATACTTGTGAATTATGACAGTGTATATTCAAAGTTGGGAGGAATGAAATTAAAGTATGAAATATTGTGTGTGTGTGTGTGTGAATGAAATTAAGTTTTGAATTTAAAGCACCTTGTCATATGTTTATATACTTCATGATAATCAACAAAGCAAAAATACATAAAACATAGACTAAAAATAAAAAATAAGAAATCAAAGCATAATATTAAAGAAAATCACCTAACCACATAGAAAAAAATAAAAGAAGAAAATACTTTCTATGAGAAATAATTTAAGATAATTATATTAGCATGTATTTACCTATCAATAACTATTTGAAATACAAATGGATACAAATTTCTAATTAAAAATTAATTAAGGTTACCATTGCCTTTATACCAAAACCAGACAATGACAAATCAAACTACAGGCCAAATCCTTAATAAAAATAGATGCAAAAATCCTCAACAAAATATGAACGATCCAAATTTCAAAGCATGTTCAAATGCTTTAAATGTTCATACACAATGATCAAGTGAGATTCATCTGAGAATGCTAACTCACCATACGCAGTCAGTAAACATAATACAGCAAATAAAAGAATGAAGGACAAAAATCATATAATCATTTCAATTGATGCAGAAAAAGCTTTTGACAAAATGACAGCATCTTCATGATATAAACTCTCCATAAATTAGGTAAAGAAGGATATACCTCAACACAATAAAGTCCATATATTACAAACCTACAATTAACATCATAATAAATGTGGAAAAGTTGAAAGTTTTTTCCCCATGATCTGAACAAGACATGTAAAGCCAGGCGGAGTGGCAAATGCCTATAAACCGGGCAGCTCGGGAGGCTGAGGCAGGAGGTTGCAAATTCAAAGACAGCCACAGAAATATAGTGAGACCTTGTCTTAAAATAAAAATTAAAAAGGGTTGGGAATGTGGCTCAGTGGTTAAGTGCCCCTGGGTTCAATCCTTGGTATAAAAAAAAGGAAAACACAAAAAATAAAAAATAAAAAACACAATATGCTTACTTTCATTATTACATCCAACTAATTGGAACAATTATGCAGAACAAAGAAAGAAATTTGACTGAGAAAGGAAGAATTTAAATTGTCCTGTTTGGAGATAAATGATCTTATATAGAGAAAACTCAAAAGATTCTAAATGGCTCTAATAAATTTGGTAAATTTTCAGGATACAAAATCAATAAACAGGAGATCGAGGCAAGATGGCGGCGTAGAGAGAGGCACCTTCCAGTCTCACTAAACTACAGACCAAAATTTTGCTTCAAAAACTTCTTCCACCCAACTTTTCGGCAGTGGATTACAGCCATCAGCACAGAAAATTTCACTTTTGAGTGGAAGCAGTGCGGGCGGTCCTCACCGGAGCACGTCTCCAGCGGCAGCGGCGACCGAGAGCGGCGAGAGCCGCGGCGGCGGCGGCGGTGGCGGAGGGCGCGAGCAGCGGCGGGACAGGGAGACCCCCGCGGCCCCGCAGAACTCGCCACGGGTAGGAACTGCGTCTACTCGTGAAAATTGGATCCAAGGTCCAATCAAACACGCAGATTCTGGGCAAGTTCGCATAGTCACACGACCCCAGCCGTTAACCACTGGGGACTGCGCCAGTTAGTGCGGTGCTGCAAAGGAAGATCGGGATGGCACCAGTTCTGCTCCGGAGCCCAGGGCAGACAAAGCAGCGGATTTCCACGGAGACACAATCAACAGGAGTTTGGAGACAGCTACCGCGAGCCTCTGGGAGTATAATAGAGGCGGGGCATTGGAAAGCAGCTCTGTACAAACGTCTACGGACAGCTTCATCAGAGAACTAGAAAATTGACCCGGCTGGGACTCTCACGAGAAACACGAGCCGAGTAAGTCCAGCAAGCGACGAACAACGCCACCTACTGGAGGTGAAAGGAAACATACCTGTCTATTCACTTTGAGACTGTTGTTATATATTGAGTGTTTGTTTGTTTTGTTTTGCTTGTTTGTTTGTCTGTTTGGGTTTTTTTTTCTTTTTCCTCTCTCTCTACTCCCTCCCATTTGTTTATCTTCTATGCTCTTCCACTCTCACTTAGCATTTTATCCTTTATCTTTCTCTCCTAATA
>CM053408.1:54036180-54078856 GCA_028644305.1 Xerus rutilus
ATTGTATTGTTTTTTATTATATATCAAGTTTCCAAACTTGGATTAAGAAAATATTTTCCTTTTTCAATTAGTCATTTAAAGTTACAGTTTTTATTGGACTAATGAACAACTGTAAAATTTGATCAAGCTGTGTTGCAGAGTGAACTCCCTGGGTCCATCAATCTTGATTGAAGTGAAGTCCACAGAGTGAGGACCATGATCTTTACAAAACCATTGTTACATCCTAACCCATACATCTCAAACACAAACCACAGATAAAATTTCTATCAATTCTTCACTTCTAAATTGATAGCTTCTAGTTACCAAGGTACTTGCTGCAAAACCACTGGTGGCAGGAAAAAGATTAACTGATATTAATCCCACAGAATCCAAAAAGTAGCTGTAACTGTAGTTGAGTTACTGATGATTCTTTTTCAAGCAATTTTTCTGTTTTAGGTTTCTTTCTTCTCCTGGCATAAAAATGGAAGCTAAATTTATGTAGTTGCTTTGCTTATCTTGGACTTGTACTTTAGGCAAAGGAGAAACAACATTTATGAAAGTTTTCTTTAAGCACATAATCTTCTCTTCCAATATTGTAAACTTTACAGTATACTTGCAATGAAGAGTCATAATATAGATGAGTCTCTGAGGTATAGCATTTGTGAAAACCAGGCTTGACTTTAAAAGGCCTCTAATTCATTCAGTTATATAAGATTTTATCATTGAGAACCTTTTTCTGTTTCTATACAAACACATAAGCTTAATAATTTATTAAACTAATCATTTAATTTATCTAACAAAAATTTGCTAAAGTAAGAAAATAATAGGATAAGATCTCAATCTCAATTAGATTTTAAAAGTAAAGACTATTATTTAATTAATTACATTTTTAAATTATTCAATATAACCTGCTTTCTATTCAGGTCAGTAATAGGGGTATATTTTCCATTCTTTAATTGTATAATTAAAACTTATTAAAACTCTTTTTGAAAATTCAAAATATTGGCTCATGTTATGATAAACTTGAAATCAGAGCAATCTTTAAAGCCTCAAAGCATGATGTCATTTAAATGCTCAAATTTGTTTTTATATCAGTAATACTTCTAAGGCAACTTATTTTTATCTTTTATATAAGTTAAAATGCAAACATTGTTGACATATTTTCTTTAAATAAAACAACATATGCTCATGATCACAAAGATGAGAGGGGGGATGTAAGTAATTGATAATAGAGAAACATGTATATGATAAAGGGAAAGGCTTTCCATTTTCAACTATCTGTTCTCCATGGGTAATGATTGTTAGCAGTTTGCTTCTGTGTCTTTTTAGACACACAGCTTTCAAAAATAAAGAACATGTGTATTTAATCAATGCTGATAGGTTATGAATTTTGTTCTGAAACTTTTCTGTTTTCTTTAGTAATTTTGACAATAGTCTCCTCATGTGTCCTAAATTTGGATCCATTTAATGTTTAAAATATGTGTGACTTTGGTAACTAACTTTGTTACTCTGAAGTTTGGTTCCTCACTTTAAATGGGGTAAGGTTGGAAAAATAAAAAATCATTGTGGGATAAATAAGTCTGGAAAACTTTTACCATGTAGGTGGAGTAAGTATTCATACTGATTTTCATCTATAATTCTTCCAGAATAATTATTTTCTTAAAATTTTTTTTAGTTGTAGATGGACGCAGTATCTTTATTTAATTTGTTTATTTGTATGTGGTGCTGAGGATCGAACCCAGTGACTCACGCATGCGAGGCAAGTGCTCTGCCGTCGAGCTCGAGCCCCAGCCCCCAGAATAATTATTAATTGTGCTACTTTTCAATCCCCAAATTCTCCTGGTATGAACATGAAGGATAAGATCTCATTTTTAGGGTTGTTGAGAGTATTATATGAGCTAGTTTCTAGTATGTTATAACAGATCCATATCTTTAAACTATCAGTGAAATTACATATACATGAATATATATGTGTACATATAGATGTACGAATTACTATTTTCACTTCACTTTTCAAGATTTCACTATTAATGAATATATGCAGACTAACAAAAAGTCAGGATCATTACATATCAACTTAGACTTTAGATGTAGAATAAGCATCTCAGACTTAAACCAGCTTTGTGACATAATTGAAATAGACTTCATAATACTGGTTTTACAAATGTATCACTTAGCTAAAATATGGCAATATCTGAACAGAAGCCACTATTTAAGATGATATGCAATTACTGTGCTTTTTCACCTTGTGCATACATCTGGTATAAAAAAGAGTATATTTTATTGGTTTATATTTCTTCATTAAAAAATTTGATCTTCTGAATACTTAATGGATTCTTTTTTGAATGACAACACAATAGATAATTATGATGTTTAGAGATAAAACCTATTTTTTTCAAGAAAACAGCTGCTTTAAACAAACTAAAACCAAAGTTACAAAGAAGGAGAAAAACAAAAAGAATATTACTATCTTAATTCTCTATTAATTTTACAGGGAAAGACAAGTTAGAATAAATATTGTTTCCAACTCCCCAAAAGTTATTTCAAATTCTTAAACATTTCTAAAAGTTTATTCCATGTTCCAGTTATTTCAGAAATTGTTTTAAATATGTCTAATAAGAATAGACAATTGAGAAATAATGAATAATTAATAATACCTTTTTAAATTACTGAATGAGGGATATAGCCAAAGAATGGGACATGGTTTGTGTCTTTTGAGAATGAAGAGATTTTTCTGAACTGGCTTCTCCACTGGTAATCTTCCATTAAAGATCAGAGCATTGCAGGGAAGGATAAGAGCAAAGGCACAGAAATAAAAATAAAAGACAAGCAAATGTGTTTAAGATTGTTGAACAAAATATGTAAAAATGAGAAAAATGAAGGTAATAATTTTGCTCTATTGGGCATTGCAGAAATAAGCAATATGTTCATGGTAATTAAACACTTAAGTACTAACCAATAATCTAAACCCCAGGTCTGATTTAACTCTATGATGAAGGTGAGGAGAGAGGAGAAGACTGAAGAAGACATTTATGAGAGTTTGATCATCAACAGTTAAACCAAGAAGTCACTTTATACCAGTTAGGATTATGAAATTAAAATATAGCAGTATAATACCTTATTGGTAAAGAGAGAAGAAAAGAATTCCAAAAACTCTTAAGTGATTGCCAATTTGAAATCCAAGGAATTAGAGCAAAAACAACTGCATTTCATTTTAATCAAATTAGTGTTCTTAGATTGATTTGTTCATATATTGTTTTATAAAACAGAGGATAGCATAAAAAGAAATCTAAGTAGAATTATAAGGCATAGTTAGTATTTAGATTTTTCAGCATTAGACTTTTGTTGGAAAACACCAGGTGAAACTGAACCTGAAAAAAACACTAGACCCAAATTTTTTATGTAGCTTAAATATCAGGATTAAGACTTAATTTCACAGGTAAAAAGTAGTGACAAAGATTATTGTTTGCTTTCTAAACGTATGAAGGAACTTCTTCACAGTTAGAAAATAATTTAGGATTATTGGCCTGGATTTATAAAAACAATTCATTGCTTCAGGTATGGGAAAAACATTAGTTTTCACATTATAAAAATAACTCTTATTAAATCTATGTGCTACAAGTTCGAGTATTCTAGGCCTTTAGAATTTATTCTAGATAGTGGTTCTTTGTTCCACCTAAATTCTAATTCTCAAAGTTAAAGTTTTGTAAGATCAAAGTATTTCTAGGTCACAGTGATAAGCAGAATGGAACTCATCTTTGTGCGGGACAGTTTTTCCCAGCGTAATAGGTCAGATTGAGGCAAACTGTAGCCATATCATCTTAAAGAGATTTATCCACTTAGAGAAGCTGATGGGGCTACCTGCCTCAAATCAATATTTATGTCAGATCCCTTCTATAGCAGTAATGAAACATTAAAATATACTAAAGTTACTGTATATGACTTCTAACCTTTGCATTATTATCCAGGATTAAGTTGTAATTATCATTATCCTCCTACTTATCCTTAAGTCTCTCTTCTAATGACTCCATAAGCCCTCTTATCCTTTGCTGCAGAACAATTTTCAAATCTGTTGTTTAGTCAGCTTCTTTAAAACTTTGAGTGTCCCAGTTCATCTTGTGGCTGTCACTAATGTGTGATTTTTGTTCCAATAAAAATGGGCTCTGTCCGGTAAACACACAAGGTATAAAGGAAATAAAAATTTGGTGTTTCCAAGTGAAATTCCATAGAGTATATTTTAGAGCATACATGATAATTCCCCTTAACTTTTATTGCTTACAGTTTTTATTCCATATATAGAATCATTCCCCCTTAATTTTAGAAACATTATATTATTTTTTCAAACAAAAATATTTTTAAAGGTTTTAAATGATTTAACATTTAAAATGCTGTATTTTATGTAGTTTTTTGGAAAGAATGTATTCTTTGTCCTCAACTTTTCTGTTCCCGGTGACATAGTGATGATATTATTTATACTAGATAATACATCCATGACAAAGTAGTTAATAGGTAGTTAGAACAGTTATGTATAAATCTTTAAAATTACCTTTTGAAAATATTACAGCACTTTTAGTTCTTAAATCTTCACCATATTTCTGGAGTAAGAAAGAAAATTTGTTATTATTCCTTTACTAATTCAGTCACAAGTCACAGAAGTATTAAGCAAATTGCTCAAGGCTGTGATGAACCAAGTAATATTTAGGGCTGTGACTTTGTTCCATTAAATCAACAGAGCGCCAACCTATTATGCAATTGTTAAGGAAAATTGTTTTAACTAAGAATTCAAAATTATTATTGAGAGTCTTTCAAAGTGAAGAGGTTTGCAAATTTCAGTCAATTGCTCTTTAAACTCAAATTTAAAAAGAACAATGACATTGTCTCTCAATTTCTGTTTACAGATATGTAGATCTGGAATTATTATCATTCTCAAACTTATAACAACATCAAAGGTCAGGCAACCAGGAAATCCACATATTTTTAATTGATCAGAGCACAGGGGATGCAAAGTACCAAATGTAAGGAAAGGTAGGTACCAGCAAGTATGAAACAAAACCAACTTAAACACTGGTTTTCCTGGGCAAGCTGCTCCTGGGTACCTATACAAAGAGTTCAGGTAAGATGATGTGCAGATTGCTTGAGAAATTAATAAAGAGAAGTTATTATCTCTGGGATAAAAACAAGTTGTCATTAGGCACTAATGAAATCTACAGCAGCTGTGAAAAAGAGACCATGAACCTTTTATTCCTAGGAAATAATAGCTAGGCTACTGGGAAGTGGAAGAATATTAAGGATGTCATATCTCAGAAAGTCAGTGACACCCTTGTCCACTTCATATTTAAACTTAATCAGAATATCCTGCCTCTACCACCAGGTTAATATGTATGTCATGAACAAAGTTATTTGCAAGGAAACAAATCATCTCTGAGGTGCAGCTTCATGGGAAGGCCTAAAGCTAAGCGTAGAGGAGATGGAATGGGATTCTGGCAAGTTAACCCCATACCAAACTAAATAATACATAAAGGAATTTACCTGTGATACTTTGACGCTATCCACAGCAACAACAAACCTAAAGCCTCGTTCATCTAATTAGATCAACTAAATTCCACATACACACAAGGAAAAACCTGGTCATCCCAAGGCATAGAAACTCTGTGTTGCCAAAAATGATGAATCTTTGTGATTTTACCCTACTTATGGGCCAATAAATCAGTCTGTCCTAGTTATATGAATTCTGGCAGAAGACACAAGATTCAGAGACAAAGGATTGTCTTTTTCACATATGGTCATGAAAAATTGGACAACCTTATGCAAAACAAAACATTTAAATATGACTTATGATTTCTAAAAAATTAAATTCAGATGGTTCTTAGACTAAAATTAAAGAGCAAACTCCTTCCATAACAGAAAAATGTGACAAATTGGCCTAGGTCCAGATTAAATATTTTCTCCATTAAAAGTACTTTTCAGAAGAATGAAAAGACAAGTGATAAGAGTATAAAGTATTTCAAAATTACATATCTGATGAAGGAATTCTATCCAAGTTTTACACACACACACATGCACACACACACACACACACACACGCACATAAATCTCTACAATAAGAAAACAAACAGCACATTAGAAGTTTGGTAAGCAATCTGCCAGATACTTTACCAAAGAAGTTGTAAATATGACATATGTGTATTTGAAAAGATGTTCAATATTATGACATATGAATAAGAAATATGTAAATAAAAATTAAAATTATATATCACTATGTAACTAGTTGAAAGATAAATCAAAACAAACAACAACAAAATCTGCCAATATGGAGAGCTGGTGAATAGACTAGCAGACCATGTAGAACTCCTACACAATCATGGTAGAATTCATAGGCACTTGGAGAAAACTGGCCATTTCCTACAAAGTTAAACATATACTTAATATATGACCCCCAAATCTTACTTTTTGGTTTTTGGCCATGTAAATGAAATACTTGTCTTCACACAAAAACTTGAATACACATGTTTATATAAGCATTTTCATTCATAAACATCAAAGCCTGAAAAGAATCCATATGTCCTTAAATAGGTTAATTAATAAATGATCGTACAACCATTATAGTGAAATAGTACTCAGCATGAAATACAATGAATTATTGTTTATTCAACATGAATGGTTTCTTTTTTTTTTTTTTTTTTTTGCACTGGGGATTGAACCCAGGGGCACTTAACCACTGAGCCACATCCCCATCCCTTTTTTTGTATTTTATTTGG
Organism: Xerus rutilus; assembly: GCA_028644305.1. Taxonomy (NCBI): domain Eukaryota; kingdom Metazoa; phylum Chordata; class Mammalia; order Rodentia; family Sciuridae; genus Xerus; species Xerus rutilus. The sequence continues at coordinate 54,042,918 of CM053408.1, forward strand.
AATCAGAGTCTCGCTGACTTTCTCAGCACCTTACTAATTTGCTGAGGCTGGCTTTGAACTCGTTATCCTCCTGCCTCAGCCTCCTGAGCCGCTGGGAGCACAGGCGTGTGCCACCACACCTAGCAAAATGAATGCTCTTAACTGCGTTTTGATAAGTAAAAGTAGAAAGACCCTGAGGCTTAATGTTTTGTAATGATTATATTCATATTGCATTCTGGAAAAGGTAAAATTATATGGATGAATTATTTGTATTAGAGTTTAGAGGTGAGTGGAGCATAGGGTAATTTGGGGGATGATGAAACTCTTCCATCTCAAATTATGAAGGCAGATAATAACTTTGTGAATTTGTCAAAACCCATAAAACTATACACAAAATGAGGGAAATTTTTTGCGAGTAAAAAATTTTCCAGGATCTCAAATGGAAAAAGACTGACAAATGAATTTGATTGTATTACAAATGAATGATACAACAAACTAGAGGGAGTGGAGAAGAAAGGAGTTGGCCTATGTAGGGAAGATATTCTAGAGGGAAATTTTAAAATAACTACACTCAAACTCTGTACTTTCATTGATATCAGCACTTCTTATATGGTACTGGTTAGCAATTCTAAAACTATTTTATGTCTATATTTGGATTGAATAAATAAGCAAATATATTATCGGTAAGGAGCACAACTAAAGATTGAAGTCATAATTTAGTAAAGAGGGAATAGAGAGAAGTCTATAATTCTAGAGTGGCATCAGAAGTGTCAGCATGGAAAAGTATGTATATATACACACAGATGGATACGGATGTGTATGTACATGATTGGTATGCATACATACGTAAGTGTTCTAGCTCTGTCTTTCAAGTGATGTACAAGCAGTGACATGCAAATCGCGGTGAGCAAATTCAGTGCCCAGATCTTGGTTTTTAATTAGTATTTTTCTATAAAAGGAAACAGGATTCCTGAGAGAGGCAGTTGATTTCAGGGATAACACATGAAATATGTAAATTAGGCCTGGAGCTTTTGTGATCCTAGAAATTAAGGATCCTAGAAATTAAGAGAGTGGAGCCTGTTGAAAAGACAGGAATCAATCTGAGAAAAATCCCAATGTCCAAAGCTGGAAAAATCTGATCAGCAAAATAAATAATGATACTGTTGAATTGTAGTAAAAGAAACAAAGGAAACAGAACTTAGTCATTAGAGCATGACAATGGTAATTACTAAAGGCATGAAACAATTATGAAAATTAATTAGAGTCTGTAAAATGTTTAAGTAGAAATGATATATATGAATAATCAAACTACATTTCAAATAAATATTATTTACAAAAGATAAAATTGTACCTGTATGATACAGATGCCTGGTAGACATCACCTTAACTCAGTGCTTAAGGGTTACATCATCTGTAATAACAGTTTCATGTTCACACACCTGATGTGAAGCAGTGAAGCATTGTATAACTGTGGTGTTCTTCACCCAGATTCAGGAAGGACATTGATTTAATCATGAGAAAACATCAGAACAATCCCAATTGTGCAACAATCTATGAAATATATGACCAGAATTCTTCAAAGTGTCACAGGCATAAAAACAAGCAAAGACTTTAGGAACTATAACATATTACAGAAGAGAAAAAGACAAGAAAAGGAAATGCAATATAGTTCGTAAATCAGATTCTTGAACTGAAAAGTGTGATGTTGTGAACAGATTGCTGGAATCTGAGTAAAGTCTGTAGTTTGTTTATTAACAAACTTATTGTATCAACTTTGATTTCTTAGATTTGATTGTTGTTCTACGGCTATGTAGCATAGTAACAAGTGTGAGGGGAGAAGGAAATGGACAGTCTCTTGACTATGTCTGCAACTCTTCTTTAAGTCTAAAATGATTCAAAATAAAAAGTTTAAAAGGAGCCAGGTACTACGGTGCTTCCTTATAATTCTGGCAACTTGAAAGGCTGAGGGAGGAGGATCAGTTTGAGGCCAGCCTGTACAATTTAGTCAGATCCTGTATCAAAATTTGAAAAAATAAAAAGGGTTGGGGATGCAGCTTTGTGGTAGAGTACCCCTGGGTTCAATATCCAGTCCTATCATCAAAAAAAAAAAAAAAAAAAAAAAAAAGAAAAAATAAAAGAAGTACAAAGAATTTACTTTTATTTTATTTTTGTTTTCTTTTAGTGTTATTTTCCTCTTTTTATTTGTTCTACATAGCATAATTCATTTTAACATAATTATAAGAGCATGAAATATAATTTGTACTAATTCAGTGCCTAGTACTTCTCCTTTCCCTTCCATCCTCCCTCCCCAGTACCTTTCCCTCTCTTCTACTGATCTTTTTGTTATTCACTTATAGTTTTTTCCTTTTTTTTTACATAATGCCTTGTGGATATACATGATGATGGTATTTACTGTGGTGTACTCATATATGTATAGAGAAAAATTAGGTCATATTCATTCTACATTTCTTCCTTTACTCTCTCCATCCTCCATCCCCCTTCAATCCCCTCCATCTAGTCTGTCAATTTTACTGGAATTCCCAACATTTTTTCCTCCACCCACTCCTCTGCCTCACCTGTTTTTGTACTAGCTTCTGCATATCAGAGAAAACATTCAAACCCTTGACTTTTTGGGTCTGGCTATTTCACTTACCCAATTCTATCCATTTACCACCAAATGACATAAGTTTATTTTTTATAGCTGAGTAATAGTCCATTGTATATACACCACATTTTCTTTATCCATTCATCTGTTGAAGGTTGATTCCACAGCTTGGCTACTGTGATTTATGCTGCTATAAACATTGATGTGGCTCTATCCTTATAGTATACTGCTTTTAGAAGTTTTATATATATATTGAAGAGGGGGAAAGCTGTATCAAATGGTGGTTCCCTTCCTAGTGTTTTGAGGAATCTCCATACTGCTTTCAAGAGTGGTTGCACTAATTTGCAATCTCAACAATGCATGAAATTTGACTCCTTTTTTTCACCCTGAACAAAGGTCAACTCAGAGTGGATTAATGACTAGGAATTAGACTCTGCAATTTCTAGAACAAAATGTAGGCCCAACACTTCAATATGTGGACACAAGAACCAATGTCCTTAACAAGACTCCCAAAATGCAATAAATAAAACCCAAAATGAAAAAGTAGGATGGCGTCAAATTAAAACACTTGTGCACAGCAAATGAACACTCAAGATTGTGAAGAGAGCTACAGAATGGGAGATCTCTGCAAACTGCTCCTCAGATAGGGCCTTAATATCCAGAAAATATAAAGAACCCAAAAATGTTAATGCCAAAATAAACATTCTTTAGAACTTGCTGTATGTTATTCCTCTGCACAAGGTATTCCACATTAAATATAAGACGAAAATATTCTGCTGCTAAAGGACCATAAACTTAAGAGATATATTTAATTTAGTGTAATGTTCTCTTTAACCTTGAAATCTCCATACCAATATTTTATATAACTCAGTCTATGTCTATGTTGATGAAGCCATTACAAGGTTATATCCATACATATCCTAAAGAATGTATTATTATTATTATATAAGATATGAGAGTAAAGTCATGCAGAACTAGAAGACTACTGTAGTTCAATAAGTTAATTTGATTTCTACCTGCTTTTGATAATATTACATGAACGGAGACAAAAATTTGCTTTAACAAGTCTCAATTATTTCCCAGTTTTAAATTTTTCTTTATATATTGGAAGTGATAACAAGGATCTTTCTTGGTCAAATTTTAAATATTTGTAAAAGATATAAAATTTTTTTAAGATTGACATATGACATTTTTGAAAACAAAGTATTTAGCTATATAGAAAGAAAAACATTTATCACCATGTATTTATTTCTTCTCTTTATTTCTGTGCATGTGTTTTTATAAGAACCACACTTACGGTTTTGTTATTTACTTTTAAAATAATTAATCAATGAATTAGTTTTTTAATGAACATTTATGTTACATCTTTCTATAGATATAGGCACTTATGAAAAAAAATTTAGGCATCTATAAAAACACTATGTTGTATATGTCTTATAGTAGGATGATGGGACATTATGCCTTTTTTTTTTTTTTGCAAGTTTTCGGTTTATAGCATATTTCAGCAGAAGATTCAGAGATTTATCATATGCCTACCATGGTAGGATTCACTTAGGTACTTTCACATGTGTACATAAAAAAAAATGCCTTTTCTATTTCTTTCCCCCATCCTTCCTTTCATTCTTCTTCGTTTAATCTACTGAACTCCACCCCCCCGCCCCCATTTATTGTGGTTTAGTTTTCACATATCAGCGAAAATATTTGGGGATTGGCTCATTTCACTTAGCATGATAGTCTCCAGATCCATCCATTTACTGGCAAATGTCATAAAGTCATTACTATTTGTGACTGAGTACTATTCCACTGTGTATATATACCATAATTTCTTTATCCATTCATTTAGGATTCATTGATAGGCACCTAGGTTGGTTCCATAGCTTAGCTATTGTAAATTGAGCTGCTATAAACTTTGATATGGCTGTGTTACTGTGAGATGCTGATTTTCTTTTTTGGTACCGGTGATTGAACTCAGGAATACTAGATCACTGAGCCACATCCCCAGCCCTATTTTGTGTGTGTGTGTTTTTTTTTTATTTAGAGACAGAGTCTCATCAAGTTGCTTAGTACATCGCCATTGCTGAGGCTGGCTTTGAACTTGTGATTCTCCTGTCTCAGCTTCCCAAATTGCTGGGATTATAGGCATGCACCACCACACTCGGTTGAGATGCTGAGTTTAAATCCTCTTGATATATGCTGAAGAGTGTTATAACTGGGTCAAATGGTGGTTCTATCCCTAGGTTTTTGAGGAATCTTCATACTGCTTTACAGAGGACTTGCCCCAATTTTCAGTCCCACCAACAATATCTGAGTGTTCCTTTTTTCCCACATCCTCACCAACATTTATTGTTACTTATATTCTTGATAATTACCATTCTGACTAGAGTGAGATGAAATCTCAGTGTAGTTTTAATTTTCACTTCACTAATTGCTAGAGATATTGAAAATTTTTTTAATATATTTGTTGACCATTCATATTTCTTCTTTTGAGAAGTGTCTGTTCAGTTTCTTTGCTCATTTATTAATTCGTTTTTTTGGTGTTAAGCTTTCTGAATTCCCTATATACTCTGGAAATTAACATTCTGAGGTATAGGATATTAATTCCCCCATTCTATAGGTGCTTTCTTCACACTCTTGACTGTTTCTTTTTTCTTTTTATAAAATTCTTTTTTAGTTGTTGATAAACACAATACCTTTGTTTATTTATTTATATTTGTGAGAATGGAACCCAGGGCCTCACACGTTGTAATCAATTGCTGTACTACTGAGCGAAACTCCAGCCCTCTTGCTTGTTTCTTTTACTATGAAGAAGCTTTTCAGTTTAATTCCATTCCATTTATTGATTTTTTATTTTATTTATTCTGCTATAGGAGACTTGTTCAGGAAATCAGTTCCTGTTCCAATATGTTGAAGTGTTTGGTGGTGTTATATATTCTATGTCTTTATACAAATGGATACTGATATTTCCTTACCATCATAGTATTATATGAAGTAATTTAACTACCTTAAAAGTTGCTTATTTTTTCACATAACATTGTAGCAGAAAAAATCCTATTATTATAAATTATTTGCAAGCAGATTTTTAGTTGCTTTATTTAATAGTTACTGTTACAAATATATAAGCATATATAAATATTTAAATATTTGTAATATGTATGTGTATAAACGACATAAAATAAATATTACATATATTATATATAATATTATATATGCCTTTGTACAAACACACACACTTTTTACAATATTCAAATGTTTTCAAGTTTTCTATTTTTATAAGCATTCCTTCAATAGATCTGTATGTATTTTTTTCTTGCAGCTGGGTTATTTATTTTTTAGTTTGAATTAATATATCAAAGGGTATTGTAAATCTATTTCCCAGAAAGTTGACTTTGGGATGAATTGCTGCCCTGAGGGCTTACCTGTAGCGGCAGGAAAGGGAGCTTGATGAAGTAGAGGGGCCTTTGGGCTGTGACACATTTTCAAAGTAGTCTCAGATAACATCACATCAAATTCTGAGACTGAGAGGGCCCTTTAGGTGCCCTGAGTTGGGGAGAAGCAACCAGGCATTTATATTAAGGCACTCTGTAGATACTGGGGGACAAGTGCTCAAGTAAAGGCAGCAAGAATTTAGAAGACTTTATAGAACCCGTTTTCCCAAAGAGTCCCACTGCCAACATTTCCAAAAAGAACTGGGGAAATAAGTTTTCCTGAGAGGTGGCACAGCCTAGCACCTAATCTAAAGGGTGCTACAATTTTCAAAGTTCTTCATAAATTCTACTAAGTGTCTCACCCCAAGTGTTCTACAACTGTTTTAGTCAGCATTTTCACTGCTGTGACAGAGATCTGACCAGCACAATTTTAAAGGAGGAAAAGTTTATTTTAGGGTTCACAGTTTTAGACATCTTTGTCCATAGAAGACGGCTCCATTTCTCAGGACTCAAGATGAGGCAGAGCATAATGGTGTAAGAGTGTGGCAGAGGGATACAGCTCTCATGGTAATCAGCAAGCAGAGGGAGAGAGAGAGAGAGACTGCACTCTTCAGATACAAATATATATCCCATAGCCATGCCCCCAATGAACAACTTTCTCCAGCCATACTCTGCCTGCCTCCAGTTACCAGTCAGTTATGCCCTTCAGGGAATAACACGCTGATTAGGTTAAGGCTATAAGCCAGTCGTTTCTCCTCCAAACATTATTGCATTGTCTCACACATGAGCTTTTGGCGGACACCTCACATCCAAACCATAACAACAACTATAAGTAATGCAAATCATTTTAAAATAGTTCAGGTGGTAAGTTTTTAGATAATGTAGTTATCATTACAACATAAACATTTTAACTATTGCCTTGTTTATATTTTAACCTTACTTGGGCTTTATGAAATGTTTAACTATATTTTCTTTTCTCAAAATTAGGAAAAATGCTACCATATTTATCTTTGTTACTTTATTGTTTATTTACCTGTACAATCCTGCAGAAATCTATTTTTGTTCTTAGTGTGCTATAGTATTTGCTGCTTTTTTTCCACACAGGTACTTATTTTGTAAATAATCAAAACTTTCCTCATTGATTTGAAACATCACCTTTATTACATAGTAAATTTTCATATATATATATTCTTTGTGCTTTCTATTGATATATTTAGCTGTTTTTCTATCAACACCATACTTGCCATTAATAAAAATTTGATGATTAAAGTCTCCCTCCATTCTTCTTTTTTCCTCTTTATTTCCTTGGCTATTTAATCTCTGAGATGAAATATTGAATTGTATGTCAAGTTATAAAACAACTGCAACCTCAGAAAAGTAAACAAAGATTTTGCAGGGATTTTCATTGAATTTATGTGTGAATTTGGAAAGAATTGGCATTTTTATAGTATTGCATCTTTTCTTCCAAAGATGTGACATTCATTTTATTTACTTAGGTATTCTTTGATGTGTCATGGAATTTTTCAGCTGATTTGGTAGTCAGTTCAAGAATAGATAAGAAATTGAATGGAATATCTATATAAAACAATTCTAGGAAGAGTTTATGTCAGGATGACCCAGAACATTGGCAGTCTGTTTCTCTCTAAATGTGTAAACTACAACATCTGTACATTTGGATGTTTAGATAAACCTCTATCATCCCAACGTACAATTTTTCTTCAGCTGTTCTTTTTGTCTTTGTTCAGATTTGGCATACACTGATATTTTGACGTTTTTCCCCCCTAATGAAAGGCATTCATTAACAGGTAAATAAGCTTATACCAACATAATAGTTTATCTGAATCCAACATTTGTTTTTTGTCATGATGTTTTTAGATTTTTCTTATTCATAAAATTATTTTTAAATTTTTACTTATAAAATATTTTGGTTTAAATTTTAGTGCAGAAGTCTTCTTAGTATAAATTTCAATTTCCCCATAACAATTTATAGTTTAATCCTTGTAACAATATAAGAATATTTTATGATTAGTCAATATATTTTGCTTTAATTTTGAAAATATATAGTGACGCACGCTTGTAATCTCAGCAGCTCAGGAGGCTAAGGCAGGAGGATAACGAACTCAAAGCCAGCCTCAGCAATGGTGAGGTGCTATGCAAACCAGTGAGACTCTGTCTCTTAATAAAATACAAAATAGGATTGGGGATATGGCTCAGTGGTACCCAGGGCCCTAGTACCAAAAAAAAGGGAAAATATATAAAAAAAACTCTCCTTCAAAATGTATTTTACAAAATACTAACAAAACTAATTCTTGGTTATTAATGCTGATAACCTTATCAGCTCCTAATACTGAAATTAACAAAGGAGAATATGGTCCTCCAGTAATTTGGTGTTGGTTTACATTCATGTGTGTATATTTGAACTCTCTGCCACACAACTGCTTAGCAATGAGAATACAGTGGCAAAAATGAAGCACATACATCTAGGACATCATGGAGCTTACACTATAGGAGGAAGAAAAAATAATCAAAATAAGTAAGATTTATTTTTAACCATTTATATGATAATGGTGGAATTACTTGTGTTCCCTTCAAATTCATATGGTGAAGCCCCAAATCCCAATGTGACTGTCTTTGGACAAGACACCTCTAGGGGGTTCAATTAAATGAGGTTCTAAGAGTGGAGTTGTAATCTAATAGGATTTATGGCTTCATGAAAGCAGGAAAACAGCTGTCTGTACATATATATGCCAAGAAAAGTTCAGCTGAACACATGGTGAGGGCAGCCATTTCAAAGCCAGAGACCCATTCCAGAGCCCAACCATACCAGAACCCTGTCTGACTTCCAGCCTCAGGGAACTGTGGGGATTTAAATAAATTCAGTTTTTAAATTATAAATTTAGAAGCAAGAAAATGCAATATGAATTGTCAGGGGTGGTTAAAGTTTTACAGAGTATTGAGAAAGGGCTTCATTGACAAGATGACTATGATAAACATGTTAAGAAAATAGTGATGTCAGCAAGAGGGTGTAATCGAAGTTCACTGGCTTCAATGTCTCCCACTCCCACAGAAGTCCAAGGAGGAACTATTCACAGGCAAGAGTGCATTACTAAATATCTAGGAAATGTGCAGGGGCAAAGATACCTCTTTGCACCATAGACAAAGAAACACTATAATTGAATAGTAAAAAGATCTGATCTGTTGACTGTCCAACTCTCTACTTGAAATTTGGACACTGCCATCCATAGAGAATTCACCTAGACAAATGGTTTATGCAATGAGTAAAAGGAATTGGAAGAATGCATTTGGCTTTTCTTACTACTCTGGGAATATTTGCCCGTTGCCTACTCTTATCTCACTCTATGGAAAGCACTGGAAGTTTTGATAGGGCTGAATTACCAGGGTTAGGGTAGGGACAAAGTAAAGAAGCAGGTCTCACAAAAACCAGAATATGGATCTTGGTAGTTATTGTGCATTCCAGCTAGTTGGAGGCATCATCACAGGAGAAACTAGCTGCTGGCTTTATGCTGTCGGAAACAAGTTTGATAGTATTCAAATCCTAATCATAGTCATCTCTCTCATATAGTTTACGTACACTTGTAGAACTTCCCTCAGACCAGGAGGCAACCACAGATGAATAATTCATTTCCAATGATCATTTTAACTCTTTCTCAAAACAGAAAAAAATAAGAAATCAGCAGTTATGTTTTGGCATTAAATCATAAAGGTCTAATGCCACCAAAGAACACCTGAAAAGGCTGCAAGAGCTGTCTCCATTGCCTCCATGTTCAGGCACCATTATAAGGAGGCAAGGGTTATGGAATCAGGGAAACATGAGACCACTACAGGAACCAATAAAGCTGTAGTAAAGGACCTAGAAGAAAAGCAGCTCTATGAGGTGACTGACAAACGAGTCAGAGAATTACAAAAATCGACAGATACAAAATTAAATGATACTTGGGAAATGATTTGTGAACAAAATAGGAACTTTGACACATAAATAGAAATCCTTAAAGTAAAGAATATAATATTCAATGTAAAAAAATCCATAGGACGCTTCAAAAGCAACCTTGATCAAGCAGAAGAAAATGAACATAAAATGCAGGACATATGAATTATCTAGTCAGAGGAGGAAAAACATTAAATAAATTAAAATATGCGAAAAGCCTATGGTAATTATTGTAAACCATTAGGCAACCTAAACTGTGTAGAACAGGAGTTCCTGAAAAAGAAGAAAAATACCTAGAAAAATGTATTTAGAGAAATTACTGAAAATCTGTGGAAAGTCGAGCAACATCCCGTTTCAGAAGCTCTGAGTGAACCAATTAAGTTCAACCCAAAAAAGTTCACTAAGGTATATCATAATCAAATCAGTGAAAATTGAAGAGGAAAAAAATACCTAAAACAGCAAGAGATAAGATATATCTCATCCAAGGTAACCCCAACCTGGTTTTCAGTGTTTCTCAGTAAAACTTTGGAAGCCAGTGGAGAGTGGGATGGTATATTCAAAATTCTTGAGGAAAACAAAAAGCTGTTAATAAAAAGTACTGTCCCAGCTGGGCTATGTGGTGCATGCTACCTACAATCCCAGTGGCTTTGGAGGCTGAGACAGGAGGATCTCAAGTTCAAAGCCAGGCTCGGCAAAAAGCGAGGTGCTAAGCAATTCAGTGAGACCCTATAACTAAATAAAACACAAAACAGGGTTGAGAATGTGGCTCAATGGCTGAGTGCCCTGAGTTCAATCCCCAGTACCAAAAAAAAAAAAAGAACTCTCCCCAGCAAAGCTTTCCTTCAAAAATAAAGGAGAGATAAAGACATTCTCACACAAACCAATTCTGAGGGCATTCATTAGCACTAGACCTAGTTTAAATTAAGTAAATTCTTCAAGTGAAAAGGAAAGAATGCCAATGAGGAGCACAAAAGCATGTGAAAGTTTAAAACTCACTGGCAAAATAAAAGTAATATAGTCAAATTCAGAATACTCTAAAACTAAAATAAAGGCATGTAAATAAATTATGTTTTACTATAAAGGCTAAACAATAACAATTAAAATGATAATAGCTATAATAATTTGTTAAGTGATATACACTATAAAATATACAAATTGTCACATCAAAACTTTGAAATACGGTGTGGTCTGGAGTTAAGATACAATTTTTTTGTCAAAGTTATCAGTCTAAAATAATATTTTAACTGCAAGATGTTTTCTTCAGTTTCATAGAATTTACAAACCAAAATCTATGATAGATACGCTAAATGAAAGCAAGGAATCAAAACATTTTACTAGAGAAAATCACTTAACCAGAAAGGAAGATGGAAAGAGAGAAAGAAAGGAAGAAATGATCTCAATAACAATTAGAAAAAGTTAATGGAAGAGCAGTTCTTACCTATCAATATATACCTTAAAGGTAAATAAACTCTCCAAATGAAAAGAACTAGAGTGGCTAAATGAACAACAGCAACAACCCCCAAAACAAAACTGAGATATATCCTAGACTAATGAGTTCTTACTAGCTCATACGTGAGTCAGCCATTCCACATCACACTGCAAACAGCTGACAATAGAAACATGTGAAAACTTAGTTGTCAGTGAGGCCAGGCCATAATGAGGTTGATATGAAGAAATGTGCCTAATAAAATGGTGGTTTTAAGCCAAACACTAGTCTGTCTGCTTCATACGCAATGCTAAATGACCAAAGACAGGAATAAAATAAATTCAGGAAAAACTAAGGGTGCCCTCAAAAAGATATGAGATAAATAAAAAAAGATAAATATCAAAAAGATATGAGTAAATACAAACTAGTTTTGACTGCTTAAAAGAAAAACTAGTAATATTTTGTGGGGTAAAAATATGTCAAATAATGCACAAAGTTACACAAAAATTGGCATGATTTAAATTTTATAATGTTAATTATAATTAACATTTAATGTTTAAGTTATATAATGTTGTGTTTTTATAGCTTGTTGATATTTGTTATTTTTGAGAAGTTGTATTATGAATTTATTTATGCTTATATATAGGCTTCTCTCAGTATCCATGGAAGATTGGTTCTAGGACATTTCTTCCCTTATGAAAATTTGCAGATGCTCGTCTTTTATGTAAAATGACATAGTATTTCCTTTTAACCTAAGAACATCCTCCTATATAATTTAAATCATCTTTTAGATTACTTGTAATACCAAATACAAGTAAGTGCAATATAAATAATTGCTATACTGTATTATTTTGAAAATAATGAGAAGAAAAAAGTGCACATGTTCAACACAGACAAGTTTTTCTGATTATTTTCAAACCATGGTTCATTGAATTGGCAGATATGGAGGCTGTGGATGCAGATGGATGAATTTATATATCGGAATACCTTGTTTTACTTCACTTAATTGTGCTTTGCAGACATTACAATTTTGAAAATTAAAGATTTGTGGCAATGCTGTGTTAAACAAGACTGTTGGTGTTATTTTTCCAACAGCATGTGCTATCTTTATGTTTCTATAGCACATTTTGGTAATTCTCACAATATTTTGAAGTTTTTCATTATTATACCTGTTATTGTGATTTGTGATCAATGAGCTTTGATGTTATTGTTGTAATTATTTAAGGCATCATGAATCATGCCCATATGAGATGGTGAACTTAATTGATAATTGCTCAATTGTTTCACCAACTAGCATTTGGGCCTCCCTATTCTGTACAGTATTGAAATTAGGCCAGTTAACAACACTCCAGTGATCCCTAAGTGTTCAAATGGAAGGAAAAATCACATGTCTCCACTATCAGTCAAAAAGCTTGAAATGATTCAGGTTGTTAAGGAAAATGTGTTGAAAACTGAGATAGGCAAAAATTTTCACCTCTGGTGCCAAATAATTAGCAAAGTTGCAATTGCAAAGGCAAATTCTTTCAGGAAATTAAGAGTGTTACTCCAGTGAACACACAAATGATAAGTGCAACAGTCTTATTTCTGATATGGAGAATGCTTGCGTGGTTTGGACAGATCAAACTAGTTACAACATTCCCTTAAGCCAAAACCCAATACAGAGTAAGGCCCTTATTTTTTTTTTAGTTCTCTGAAGGCTGAAAGAGGCAAGGGAATTACAGAAGAAATTTTGAAGCTGGCAGAGGTGGTTCATGAAGTTAAGGAAAGAAACCATCTATGTAACATAAAAGTGCAAAGTAAAGCTGCAAGTGTAGACATAGAAGCTGTAGCCAGTTATTCAGAAGGTGTAGCTAAGATAATTGATGATAATGGCTACATTAAGCCATAGATACTTTTTAATGTAGATGAAACACCTGTCAATTGGAAGAAAATGCCACATAGGACTTCATAGAGAGAGAGGAGAAGTCAATGCCTGGCTTCAAAGTTTCCAGGTAAGTCTAAGGCAGCTAAGGCAGCCAAGGCAGCTGGTGGCCTTAAGGTGAAATCAATGCTCATTTACCATTCCAAAACTCCTAAGGAGCTTTAAAATTATCCTGCACACATGTTCTTTAACTGGAACAGTGAATCCTGGATAAGAGCACACGTGTGAATACAACATGGCTTACATGAATATTTTAAGACCGTTGCGGAGATCTGCTTAGCAAATCAAAATGAAAAATTGTTATAGAATGTTACTCCTCATTGACAGTACACTGGCTTCCATAATATCTCTGATGGAGATGTACAGTAGGATAAATGTTATTTTCATGCTTACTAACAGTATCCATTCTGCAACCCATAGGTTAAGAAAGAATTTTGATGTTCAAGTCTTATTATTTTAGAAATATATTTTGAAAGCTATAGCTGATATAGATAGTGGTTCCTTGAATAAATCTGGCACAGTATGTTGAAAATCTCCTGGAAATAATTAGAGATATGGTGGAAATGACAAGATAATTAGAAGTGGAGCCTGGAAAAGTGAATGAATTCCTACAATTTCATGATTAATCTTTAATTGATGAGGAGTTTCTTCTTATGGATTATTAAAGAAAGAGGTTTCTTGAGCCGGAATCCACTCCTGAAGATGCTATAAATATTGTTAAAATCGCAACAAAGTGTTTAGAATATTATATAACCTTAGATGATAAAGCAGAAGAAGGGTTTGAGAGGACTGTCTCCACTTTTGAAATAACTTCTACTGTGGGAAAAATGCTATCAAATAGGAGAGTAAGTTGCTGATAGATTTTTTAAAAAACTGAATAAAGAAATTTAATGTCATTTTACTTATTTTAATACATGCATTATAGTTATATATAAAATTGAAATGCATTGTGATATATTCATTCATACAGCTAGCATAATTTGGTCAAATTCCTTGCCCAGTTCTTCCCTTTCCCTTACTTCTCACTCTCCCTTGGTTTCCTACTTCTACTCTACTGATCTACTTCTACTATCTTTTATATATTTTTCTTTATAAGTTTCCAAATATGAGAGAAAACATTTGACCCTTAACTTTCTGAGTCTGACTTATTTCACTTAGCAGTGCAATTCGTTTCCCACCAAATGCCATAATTTTATTCTTTATGGTTGAGTAGAATTCCATTGTGTGTATGTATATATGTATATCTATATAGATACATACACACATTTATATAATATATATACATGCATATATACATACACACACATATATAATTTATATCTACAGATACAATTATCTGTCTATTGATGGGCACCTGTGGTGATTCTGTAACATGGCCATTGTGAGTTGCATTGCAGTTAGCATTGGAATGCATGTATCATTATAGTGTGCTCATTTTAGCTCTTTTGGATAAATAACAAGGAGTGGGACAATTGGGTCTTATGGTGATTATATTCCTAGTCTTTAAGGAGTCTCTATACAGCTTTACAAAATGGTATTACCAATTTGCAGTACCACAGACAATATATAAACGTACCTTTTCCTACATATTCTTACCAGCAATTACTGCTATTTGTATTCTTGATGATTGTCATTTTAACTGAGGTGAGATGAAACTTCAGTGTAGTTTTGATTTGCATCACTGATTTCTAAGGATTTTGAACATTTTTTCATGTATTTGTTGACTATTTGTATTTTTCTTTTGGAAATATCTTTTTAGAACTTTAGTCCATATATTAATTGGCTTATTAGATTTTTATGGTGTTTTTTTTTAGTTCTTTATATATTTTGGTTATTAATCCCCCATCAGAAGACTAGCTACAAAGATTTTTTTCCCCATTCTGTAGGCTCTTTCTTCATGCTCTTAATTTGTTTCCTTTCCAGTGCAGAAGCTTTTTAATTTAATGCTATATCATAATTGATTCTTGATTTTTTTCTTGAGCTTTAGGAATTTTATTAAGGAAGCCAGTGCATGCACAAATGTGTTGGAGAATTACCCGTTGTTTTTTTCTACTAGTTCAACTATTTTTGGTCTAATTCCTAGATCTTTAATCTTTGAGTTGATTTTTGTGCAGGATAAAAGGTGGAGATGTACTTTTATTCTTTTACATGTGGATATCCAGCTTTTCCTCCACTATATGTTGAAAAGGCTATCTTTTCTTCAACATATACTTTTGTCAGCTTTGTCAAGGATTATAGGATTGTATTTATGTGAATGTATCTTTGTGTTTTCTATTCTATTTTATTGGTCTTCATTTCTGTTTTCATACTAATATCATGGTGGTTTATTATTATTATTTTAACGTACCTATAGTATTTTTTGTGAGATCAGTTATTGTGATGCCTAGAAATTTGCTCATTACTCAGGATTGCTTTGG
The DNA here is from genome assembly GCA_028644305.1 of Xerus rutilus. Classification (NCBI taxonomy): domain Eukaryota; kingdom Metazoa; phylum Chordata; class Mammalia; order Rodentia; family Sciuridae; genus Xerus; species Xerus rutilus. Next base: position 54,058,637 of record CM053408.1, read on the forward strand.
TGATTCTGGGTATTTCATTCTTCCATATAAATTTTGGGAAATTTTTCCAGTTCTTTCAAGAATATCATTGGTATTCTTATGGGGATTGCATTTAATCTGCAGATTGATATTTTTATGCTATTATTTCTACCTATCCATGAACATAGTAGGTCTTTCCATCTTCTAAAGTCTTCAATTACATTCTTCAGTGTTTTAAAATTTTCATTATAGAGGTCTTTTGCCTCCTTAGTTAGGTTTACTTCAATTTATTCTTTTTTAAAGTTATTGTGATTGGAGTAGTTTTCTTTGTTTCTCTGTAGATTCATTATTGGAGGATTAAAAAGAATGATTTTTATGTGGTTTTTATATCCTACTACTTTATGTATGAAATCCATAAATCTTCTGATGGGATTTTTGGGGTCCTCTAGGTATAGAATCATGTTATGAACAAACAGTTTGAATTATTTTACTGTTTGTATCTCTTTAATTTCCTTCTCTTGCCTTATTACTCTGGCTAGAATTTCAGTACCTGTATTGAATAGAAGGGGGGAGAGTGACCATTTTTGTCTTCTTCCTGGTTTTAGAGGAAAAGCTTTCAGATTTCTCCATTCACTATGACATTGGCTTTGGGTTTGTCATAAATATTTTTTATGTAAGGTAAGTTCCTTCTATCCTTAGTTTCTCCAGTGTTATCACTATAAATGGGTAGTGAATTTTATCAAAGGCTTTTTCTACATCTATTTTGACTATCATGTGATTTTTGTCTTCAATTCTATTTATGTGAAAAATTACATATGTTGATTTACATAAGTTGAATAGACCTTGCATTCTTCAGATAAATCTAACTTGATCATGATGTAAATTTTTCTTAATGTGATTTTTGAACACAGTTTGCTAATATTTTAAGAAATTTTGCATCTATCTTCACAAGGGATACTGTTCTATAGCTTTCTTTCCTCAAAGTGTCTTTATTTGGTCTTGATATCAGGATGACATTGACTTCATAAAATGAATTTGGAATTATTTTCTCTCTTTCTGTTTTATGGAATAATTTGGGAAAGTTTTATGACTAATTTGGAATAATGGGTGTTAATTGTTCTTTAAATGTCTGATGGAACTCAGCTGAGAATCCATATGGTCCTGGGCTTTTGTTTGTTGGAAAGTTATTTATTATTGCTTCAATCTCATTGTTTTATATTAGTCTGTTTAGGTTTTCTATATTTGCTTGGTTTATTTTGGATAGATCATAAACATACAGAAATTTGTCAACTTCTTCTAAATTTTTCTGATTTATTGGAATATAAGTTTCAGAATACCCTCATGATCCTCTGGATTTCAGAAACATATGTGTTGCTATCTCCATTTCCACCTCTACTTTTATTGACTTGGGTAGTCTCTTTTATTCTTTTGCTTATTTTTTTGTTTCTTTTGAATATGGATTTATCAACATTATTTATTTTTCAAAGAATGAACTGTTTGTTGCATGGATCCATTGTATTTTGTATTTTTAAATTCTGTATTCCATTAATTTAAGATCTGTCTTTATTTTCTGTCTTCTACTGGTTTGGGAATTAGTTTGTTTCTATATTTCTATGGTCTTGAGATTTAGCATTAGATTATTTATTTGGTAATTTTCTTTCTTCTCCCTTTATTTTTAAAATGTGAGCATTAAGGCTATATGAAAGAATATAACCCTCTGATCATAGCCTTCAGAGTATCCCAAAGATTTTTATGTTTTATCAGTGTTCTTTGTTTTTTTTCCCATTTCTTTTATTTATTAATTTATTTATTTTTAAATTATCCAATAAAATCTATGTATATTATTGAAGAAAAAATAAGTAGAAACAGTACAGTGAAGTCTGATAAACTATAAACTATTCAATATATAAAAATTATATAAATTATTCTATGTAAAGAAACTAAAAACAGTATACAAAAGTAGTAGATAGAAATAAGATTAAAAACATGAAATAGAATTATCACATTGGTTTTCTGTATTCAGCAAAAGCATTTCCAAAATAAAATGGATGATAATATGGAAAAAAAAAATCATTGATGGAAAAAAGAATACAGAAATGGAAAGAATGAATAAAATTAAACAAGTTTTTAACATTGTTCTAACATTATGAAACTGACTTCATGTTCCGTGTCTGATATGTTAAGTAATCAAAAATCATCAATCTTATCCTGACAATAACAAAAATGTCTGAAAATCAAATTACATTTCTTGGACCCAACAATGTACTGCTAGAGCTGTCAATTGGTATATATAATCTTGAAGAATGGCTGGAGACGAATATGGGCTAATTTGAGACTAAAGAAACCTTTGGGTCCCGTAGACTTAGGGAAACCCTCACAGTTCAACAGTTTTCCATACAATACCCCACCAGTTTCCCACCAAAGATTCCAGAAAGACCTCAGGTCTCTGAGAGGATTAGGTTGTGAATTAAAAACAAAGTCAATTAAGGACAAAGTTTCAAAGAAAAGTATTGGTATTGCTGCAGTCAGAGAAGGGAGTAAGAGTGCCAGTAGGGGTGGTAAACATTGATGAAACACTTGTGAAAGTCCTACTCCTCACGCATAGACCCACTTAAGGCCCGAATAAGATCAGATAAAACTCCTTAGTCCTATATCTGACCTGCACAACAGTAAGGATCTGGTATAATAACAATCAATTATACCTGAAAGAGTTGTAATTCACAGATTCTTTCTCCCTGAAGTACTGTTTAAGAAAACTCAAACAGTAAGATTAAAAAAATATGTACAGGATGAACACTTAAAGCCTTTGGTGCCTTTAGCTGCAAGCAAGCATTCAACACCAGCCAAGTCCTCACCAGATAAAACAAATACTCCTATCAGTGGCCTATGTACCTCATTTTTTTATTATTCAATAAAACATCTCTGGATCTCAACAAAAAATTACAAGACAGGCTTGAAGACATGCTAAAATGTAGTATAAAGATAAAAATCAGACTCAAACATATAATACATGTTTTAATTGCCAAGTTAAAAAGAATCAAAGTAATTATGATTAATATGTTAAATACTCTAATGGGAAAAATGTATAAGCATGCAAAAGCTTATAAACTATGTTAGGGAAAATGGAAACTTTAAGAAACAATACAATTCTAGAAATTAAACATGCTAAAATAGAAAGGAAGAATGCCTTCACATGCCATCAATTAAATTATGGTCAAGGAAAGAAACCATGATCTTGATGATAATTACAAAAACAAAAATACAAATGAAATAAAAGCAACCCAAGAAATCTAGGACAATATCAAAGAATAAAGCATACATAATTAGAATACAAAAAGAAGAAAGGAAAACAGAGCAGAAAAAAATATTTGAAGTAAAAATATTTGAAAAATTTCCAAAAACTAAGACGAGGTAAAAAGCACAGGTTTTGAGAGAATATCAAGTAAGATAAGTACCACATATAATAAATAAATATCTATCCATCTCATATCCAAATTACAGAAAACTAAAAACAAAGAAAAAATTTTGAAAGAAGAGAGAAAAAATAATTGCCTTACTTATACAGTTATAGAGGAATAAGGATAAGAAATTCATTTGATATAATAACCAATTTTTATGTTCAGCTGATGTTCCTAACAGAGTCCTTTTCTCCATTGTAGACATAACCCTGAGCCAACATCAGTGTGAATTCCACAATTTAATTTGAGTCTTTTTTTTTTTTAAATCCAATCTGCCATTCTGTCTTTTAATTGATGAGTTCAGGCCATTAACATTCAGGGTTATTATTGAAATATAGTTTGTATTCCTGTTCATTTCAGTTTATTTTTGAATTTTAACTTGACTTGATTTCTCCTTTGATTTGGTTTTCCTTTAATGTAGTTCCTCCTTTTGCTGATTTTCATTGTTATTTTTTATTTCTTCCTCATGGAATATTTTCCCAAGAATGCTCTCTAATGAAGGCTTTCTTACTGTAAGATCTTTTATCTTTTGTTTATCAAGGAAAGTTTTTCTTTCATCATCAAATCTGAAGCTTAATTTTGCTGGTTATAAGATTCTTGGGTGGCATCCATTTTCTTTCCGAGCTTGGTATATGTTGTTCCAGGATTTCCTGGCTTTGAGGGTCTAGGATGAGAAATCTGCTGAAATCTGAATTGGTTTTTCCCTGTATGTTATCTGAACCTTCTTTATTGCAGCTTTTAAATTTCTAACCTTATTGTGTATGGTGGACATTTTCATTATAATGTGCCTTGGTGTGTATCTGTTGTAGTTTTGTACATTTGGTGTCCTGTAAGACTGTTGTATTGATTTTCCAATTCATTTTTCATGTTTGTGAAATTTTCTCATATTTCATTGAAGAGATTTGTCTTTCCTTTGGTTTGTATCTCTGTGCTTTCCTTTATCCCAATGATTTTTAGATTTGGTCTTTTCATGTTATCCCATAATCCCTGAATGCTCTGTTCATGGCTTCTTGTCATCTTCATTGTGTGGTCAACTTCATTTTCAAGATTATATATTTTGTCTTCATTTTCTGAGGTTCTATTGCAAGCTATCTAGTCTGTTAGTGATGCTTTCTATTGAATTTTTTATTTGGTTTATTGTTTTCTTCATTTCCAGGGTTTATACTTGTTTTTATTTTAGAGTCTCTCTTTCTTGAAGTAATATTTTGCTCCCTGCATTTGCTCTGTAATCTCTTTCTTGGAGTGATCAATTGTTACTGTAATTGCTCTCTTATATTATTCTGTGCTTCAAAAATCATTTTAATTATGCACATTCTGAACTCCTTCTGACATTTCATCTACTGTGCTGTCAGTTGATTCTATTGTTGTAGCATCTTGGTTTGATTGGGGCATTTTCTTCCATTGTTTTTTTCATGTCATTCATGTGTCTTCTATAGCAATGCCAATCTGAGGTATTACAATTTCTACCCTATTATTTTGTAGTGTCCCTGCAGGTTACCAATACCTCACTTCTGGTGTAACCAGGCTGGCAGGGACCTTCAGGATGGTCTTTCTGGCCTGGGCTGTTGTCTCTAGATTGAAGGCCAGCAGCCACTTGGTTGATGGGGGACTGCAGTGGTTCTCCTCTTCCTCCTTTGCATGTTGGTCAGTGCTCTTTGTTGATTGAAAGAATTGTTTTTAATTTCTTCTCTCATTTCTCCAATGATCCATTTCCTACTTAAAATAGTATTGTTCAATCTCTATGAGTTTATGTGGTTTTAATAAGATTTCTTGCTGTTGATTTCCAATTTCAATCCATTATAATCTGATGCATTAGATAATATCAATTTTGTTGTATTTGCTAAAACATTCTGTGTTCTAAAATATAAGTTATTTTAGAAAATGTTCCAAGAGCTTCTGAGAAGAAAGTTTATTCAGCATTTTGGTAAGTGACATATTTTATAGATGTCTGTTAGGTCAATATGATTTATAGTATTGTTTTGGTTATAGTGTCTTTATTGATTTTATATATGCATATGCTGTCCTTGTTGAGAAAGATGTGTTGGAATTATTATGTATTACTGAATTGAGGTTGATCTGGGATTAAAATTCAAGAAGTGTTTGTTTTATATTTTTAGGTTCAATGACATTTGTGAAAAAGTATTTACAGCCGGGTGCGGTGGTGCACACCTGTAATCCCAGCACTCAGGGAGGCTGAGACAAGAGAATCGCGAGTTCAAAGCCAGCCTCAGCAATGGCGAGGCACTAAGCAACTCAGTGAGACTCTGTCTCTACATAAAACACAAAATAGGGCTGGGGATGTGGCTCAGTGGTCGAGTGCCCCTGAGTTCAATCCCCAGTACCAAAAAAAAAGAAAAGAAGAAGTATTTACTATTATTATATCTTCTTATTGGATTGTCCCCTTTAGCACTAAATAATGGCCTTCCTTGTATGTTCTAATTAAGTTTTGCTTGAAATCTTAATTGCTGCTTTGTAAGATATGAAAATGGCTTTTCCTGCTTGTATTTGGCCTCGATTGGCTCAGAATATCTTTTCTTTATTCTTTTACTGTCAGATGGTGAATATCTTTGCCTATGAGTCTCTTGCAAACAGCATATGTTTTTTTTTTCCTAATCCATTTTATCACCCTGTGCCTTTTAATTACAGAGTTGAGATCAATTTATATTCAGTGTTGTAATGGAGAGATCTTTATTATTTCCAGTCATTTTGGTTTGTTTCATAGATTTCACTCTGAATTTTGCATTTGCTTAATAACTCTTGCTCTTCTGTAGAACTTTATCCATTTGAGAGCTTTGGGGATTGTTTTTGTATTCATAGGTAATATTTCTTTAAGTGTTTTCTGTAGTGTAGTTTCAGTAATTATGAGTTCTTTCAGTTTATTATTACCAAGGAAAGTTTTTATTTCTTCTTTGCTTTTGAATGGTAGCTTTGCTGGACATAGCAACACTTTCTGGCAATTGTTTTATTTCAGAACTTGAATTACATCATTCCAAGCCCTTCTGCCTTTTTAAGCCTTAGTTGAGAATTCTGACATAAGTTTTATTGGTCTACGTCTAAATGTGATATGACATTTTTCTCTTGTGGTTTTAATATTTTAATGTTAGAAAATTTATAATGATGTATGTTGGTTTCTTTTTTGACCTTTTCTATTTGGAGTTTTATATATTCCTGTTAGTGGATGTCCATTTTATTCTTAAAATTTGGAAATTTTTCTACTATTAATTTATTGAAAATTTTCTTAATGCCATTAGCTTATATTTCTATGCTTTTTTCTGTCCTGATGGCTCTTCAGTTTGGTCTTTTACACTCTATTGAGTGTTCCAGCTCAAATACTCTGTGTTTGAAGTTTGGGGTTTTGTTTTCTGCATATTATGTTGGTGATATGTTCAACTGAATTTTAAAATTTGATTCATCATTTAATTTACTTTTAAGAGTTCTGATTTGTTTTTTCTTAATCTCAATTTCTTTTTTTTTAAAAAAAAAGGTCTTTCATCTCCTAGAATTTCTTTCTTAGTTCAACACTTAATTCCTTTTTAGATCATCTTTTAGCTCATTAACATTCCAGTAATATGTTTTCAAAATTCTTTCTCTGGAATTTCTTCTCCTTCATGTCTGAGAATTCCTTTTTTGGGAGATTGTAATTTTGGAGTTGATATTTATTTGCCTGTTTCCTCATGTTTTCAGATGTTGGACTTGTGCATATGTCCAGATAGATCCTTCTTCTATGAGAATGTCCTTTTTCCTGCAGTGGTTTCTTTTGTAATAATTGCTGTATTGTTAGTATCTCTTATTATCAACACATATGTTCAATGTAACCCAAGTGTTAGTTTCAACTCAAAATGCCTCACAGTTTGCAGCTGCAGAACTACTGAATTAGTTCACTCTTAAAAAGATCTGCAATGCTTTGTGTTTTCCTGAGCTTTATTTTAGTAATATTTCTCTGATTTTGCTATAGGAAATGAAACCTGATGTTCCTCTTTATTCATTCCTACTTGAGATCTGATCATTGGATTATGGCTTTTCTCTCCCCTATTCTATGTGTTATAATATTCTCAAAGCTTGAGCCTGATTTGTTTGTTTGTGGAGGAAGTTGCACTGTCACTTTGCTGAATTGTGGGTGTAGTTTAGCTATGAAGTTTCTTCCTATGTAAAATAGAAGTGTACTAATTGCTTCCCAACCCCTCTTAGAAAAAGGAAAGAAGCAAAAGCAATAACTATCATAATCTATATGCAATATTAGAATAAATGTCTTAGTGCCTATTCTGGTGTGGATATATTTAATTACCATGAAAAGAGGAATGACAGGGTCAGCATTTATCTACAATAATAGCAATAAATAACCATGAACTACATTTAGCACTAAAGTAGGTGATGGGAATCAACTATGCCCCATTTAATATTAACTACAACAACATTGTTTTAGTTAGTTGTTGTTATGACCAAAAGACCCAATAAGCACACGACTTAGTAGAGAAAAAGTTTATTTTGGCTCATGGTTTCAGAGGTCAGTCTATAGTTGGTCAACTCTGTAACTCTAGGAGTGAGATAAGTCAGAATACCATGATGGAAGGGTGTGGCAGAGGAAATCAGCTCAGGACATAACAGGAAACAAAGAAGTCTGTTCATCAGAGACAAAATACAAAACAAAAGGCAGTCCCAAAGTCACCTATTTACTCCAGTCATATCCTACCTGTCTACCTTTACCACCAAGTTAATCCATATAAGTGGATTAATTCAGTGACTTGTTCATTGAATGATTCAGAGCTGAATCATTTAACCCCTAAACATTCTTGCATTGGATCACATGTGAACTTTTGGGGGACAACTCATATCCAAATCTATGCAAACATGAATGATGGGGTCAGTAATTATATAAACTAAATTCTTTTTAAAGATAGTAAAATTACAGTGTTTAAGAGGAAAGAAAATTGAGTGGGAAGATTAAAAAATGTTTACAGTATTAAAAAGGTAAACAAGTTTAGCAGGAGAGAAGTGATGGTTATAAAAAAGGAAAATTAAAAATAACTCTAAGAAAAAAAATAATGAGAGAGAGAATAAACAAATTTGGCTGTTGAAGAGGGGAGAGAGGAAAGAAGGAAAAATAAAAGAAACAAAAACAAGACCTAAAAAGTCTCAAATAGTGAAAACTCCAACTAAAAACTACATTGAGATTTCATCTCACACCAGTTAGAATGTCAGTCATCAAGAATATCAACAATAATAAATGCTGAAGAGGATGTGGAGAAAAAGGAACACTTTCACATTGTTGATATGATTGTAAATTAGTACAATCAATATGGAAATCAGTATGGAGTTTCCTCAAAAGATATGGCAGGGAACCAACATTTGACCCAAATGCACTGTTGTGGACAAGGTTAGCATAAGTGACTCTATCTTAGCTAAGGCATCCATTTAGTTCCTTATGACCCTGTGATGAACCCAGGGCTTTATCAATTATAAATGATCATGGAAGGTACTGAGTTTGTCAGGTACAAATGAGTATGAAAAGTGCCAAATGTGTACAGAATGTATAGATTGCTTCATACGCATTGCTTTGCTAGCAGCTCAATTCAGCTTCTGTGCCCTTGGTAGCTTGCAGCTATGCCAACCAGGATGTGGTTTTTGTCTTTAAGTACCCTGAAATGCGCAGGCTTGGTGCTGTTCCTTGCAGGGTCTTGTAGGAAACAGTCTCCATCTGGCTAATAAAGATATCACCGGGATTGGCTGACAAAGACACTCCAATTTGGACATCATCCATCAGGTCTTGGTGTATTTTCTGAGCAGTATGCCCCATGACAATACCACTACTTTATATTTATCCCAATGAGTTAAAGTCCATATGGTATAGTGACACATGGTGTTTTAGTCAGCTTTTTTGGGCTATGACCAAAAGACCTGAAAATAAAATTTTTAAGAGAGAAAAGTTTCAGCCTCAGCAACAGTGAGGCACTAAGCAACTCAGTGAGACCCTGTCTCTACATAAAACACAAAATAGGGCTGGGGATGTGGCTCAGTGGTCAGTACCCCTGAGTTCAATCCCTGGTACTGAAAAAAAAAAAGATAGAAAAGTTTATCTTATGTCTCATGGCTACAGAGGTCTCAGTTCATAGGCATCTGGGTCCATTCCTTGGGACTTGAGGAGAGGCAGAACACCATGGTGGAAGAATGTGGTGGAGAGAAGCAGCTCACAAGATGATTGGGAAGCAGAGAGAGAGACTCTACTCTCCAGACACAAAGTATATACTCCAAAAGCACATCTTCATTGACCCACTTCTTCCAGACACATGCTATCTGCCTTCAATTATAACTAAATTAATTCCTTATCAGGGGATTAATTTGCTGATTGGATTAAGGCTCTCATAATTCAATCATTTCATGTCTAAGCCTTCTTGTGTTGTCTCACACATGAGTTTTGGGGGCACCTCACATCAAAACCATAACACAGGCATACCCATATTTATAGCAGCACAATTCACAATAACCATATTATGGGACCAGCCTAGTGACTGGATAAAGAAAATGCTTCATTTATACATAATAGAGTTTTATTTAGCCATAATGAAAAATGTAATTATATCATTTGAAGGATGATGAATGAAGCTAGAGATCATTATAGTAAGCAAAATAGTTCAAACTCAGAAGGTCTGGGGTCATGTGTTTTATATGTGGAAGTTAGAAAGGAAAAAGGAATAGAAAGTTTTGGGGTGAATGGGAAGAGGGAAGAGAGAAGGAAAGTGGCGGGGAGTGATATTGGCCAAATTATTTTGTTATGTTGTGTGTGTAATGAATATGTAACAACAAATTCCATCATTAACTATAACATACAAATAAAATAATGTGGGAAGAATAAAAGTGGAAAAATAAAATAAAAATCCTTGCCCTTCTAAAGTAAAAAAGGCAAAATAACAAATAGTTGAAAAATATAAAAAAAAGGTTAAAAAAAAGAGAAAGTGATAAAAATGAAGAGCAAAAAATGAATAAATTATATATATCCTAATCATAAATTCATTAATATGCCTAGAACACACCCACCCACATACATATACCCTTCCACTCAATGGAAAATTGGAAAGAACAAAAAAGAAAGACTCTTAATGAAATAATGAAAGAGTGGTGAAGTGGTCAAAGTTGTTAACAAGAATGAATGTTCACTGTCCTTCTTTTCATTCATTCTTGGACTCTAGACCCCTTAGAGATGGCAAGGGATAGGGGTTGTTAAATCTGCTCTCTGAGTTGCTCACTAAGCTGTCAGCTGGAATACTCTGTAACCAAAGCTGGTTGTATTGGCTCTGAGCTTCTCTTTCAGCAGTAGAAAGTAGTGACAATTAGAGTATTGTTCCTTTTAACTGGAACAGTAAGTAAGAGTTTTAAATGTGAAGTTGAAGGAGTTGGCATTTGGTTCTAATTGATCTTTTCAGTTTTGTGGTAAGATATGGAGTAGAGAGAATATTTCCATTCAATCCGTTGCTGGCCACAGGCCAATTTCTGCTTAGTGTCTGGGTAGGGTGGTGGATGGGGACTACTTAGAGTGCTACTGTTGGGACAAAGCAGCCACCTTTCTGCTATTATCATATATCCTGCTGCCCTCAAATGCAGTCTCCCCAGAATCAGACCCCATGCAAAAATTTGCCCACCTGTCCAGTGTCTTGGATCAAATCTATCAAGCCCTTTTAAATCCCAAGGGAAAACTCAAAACCTCTACTCAGTTTACCTTGCCTGATTCCCCATGGGCAAAAACCCCTCGGTGTCTATCTCAGTTGTGCCCTGCCAGGAAGAGTCTAGATTCTACGGCAGGAGCACAAAGGGACAGTTAGTGAATGCCTGTTATAACCTCCCTGGCTCCCACAGCAAAAAGCCCTTTGTGATTGCTTGGAGACAGCATCCCACCCCAGTACTTTTCAGCAGGACTGAGCATGACTCACTTTGTTGCCTATGGATCACTCAAGTTCAGACCACCCTTCTGTTCCACAGGTTCCCCTGTACAAAGTTTTCTTCACAAATTTAGTGTTTCTTTCTGTTCAAGTTGCCTTTTTCTCTTCTGTGGACCACTGTGGGGTGTTATCTGCTGGATTACAGAGACATTCTTTCCTATATTATGTTTAAAGCACCTGAATTTCTGTCTCTATGATTCTGATATTTAAATTCAGTGTATTCTCTCCATCAGTCACCTTACTTAGAAGCAATGTTATCACTATTTTGATTCCAGGTCACAGAGCAATTGGAAATGGCATACTCCCTCTACTAGGCCATCTTTTGTTTCACTGGTTAATCTTACATGAAAGGAAGAGTCAATTGTTGAAGCAAATATCCTCACTGTTACTTATTTTTAAAAATACTACAGCTCCTAAACCTTTAGCAACTACACCTTCATCAGTCAGCAGCCATCAACATGAAGCAAGACCCTCTACTGGTAAAATCATTTCAACTTCTATAGGCTTGGAAGTTCCATGCAATAATGTATTTTAAAATTAAGGTATGTCCACTTTTTAGCCATAATGATATCACATTTAAGAGTGTAAAAATAAGTTTTATATGTACTGGTAAACAAAAAATTAGGTTATTTGGCTTAGTTTTGCAAAATTTGCTTCATGGTTGTTATCTAGGTCAGAATCAACAGTATGTGTGTGATATGCCTGTGTATTTTATATATATATGTATGTGTATATATGTATGTGTGTATATATATATACACACACATGCACACAAATATTTTATTCTAGTACATCAATTTTGTTTATTTATTTTTTCATTTGAAAACATTTTTTCAGTAATCTTGAAGTTATTTGGGGGGGAGGTTGGTGTAGAATACACATCTAAATTTATTTTTGTACAAATAGACAATTGCCATAAAGACTTTTAAAATGTCCTATTTTTATACTTTTACACTGTTGGTGGGATTATAAATTAGTGCAACCACTATGGAAATCAGTATGGAAGTTCCTCAAAAGACAAGCATGGAATCACCATATGACCCAGCTATATCACTCTTTGGTATTTATCCTGAAAAATTAAAATCATCACACTACAATATTATATGCATACTGATATTTATAGCAGCAGAATTTGCAATAGCCAAATTGTGGAACCAAACTATGTGTCCATCAATGGATGTATGGATACAGAAAATGTGGTACATATATACATTGGAATATTTAATTCAGCCATAAAGAAAAATGAAAATTATGTAATTTGCAGGAAAATGGATAGAACCAGATACCATTGTTAAGTGAAATAAGTCAAACTCAGAAAGGTAAGGGTCATGTTTTCTCTCATATATAGCAGAGAGGAAAAAAGAAAAGGAAAATGGGAATCTTATGAAAATCAAAGGGAGATCATTAGAGGAAAGGGATCAAGATGTGGGAGATGGGGAGGAAAGGGGGTAGTGGAGGGGAGTGATTTTGGCCAAACTATATTATTACATTGTGTATTGTGTATATGTACAAATGTGTAACAACAAATCCCATCAGTTTGTACGACTATAATGCATTAATAAAAAATGTTGTGAGGCCAGGTGCAGTAATGAATGCCTGCAATCCCAGCAGCTTGGGAGGCCAAGGCAGGAGGATTGCGAGTTTAAAGCCAGTCTCAGCAACTTAGCAAGATCCTCAGAAACTCAGTGAGACCCTGTCTCTAAATAAAATATAAATAAAGGGCTAGGGTATGTGGCTCAGTGCTTAGGAACCCCTGGATTCAACCCTCATTACCAAAACAAACAAAAAAGCATAATGCTTATAAGTATCTAAATCCAAGCAAAACATTACTTCTATATGTAGAGACCCTATTAAACCAATTTTCCAAATTTATAAAATGATTATCCATATAAAAAAATATAATGTCCTATTTTTGTTAGCATATTTAGAATATCCCTTTAACATATATAAAATTTATATGTAGAGATGATGTCATTTAAAAGTATTTATTTTCTTTCATTTTCCAGGGTAAGTCATTATGTCCTATTAGTAAGACTGAAAGTTTCTACTGAAATACTGAAAATTATTACCATGAACTTTAATTCTCACTAACATCATTTAAGTACAGACCCTCAACACTTCATATTGTGTTTTATAAATGATCCTCCTATTACCATAATGCTAAAGTAAAACATTCTTCCCATTTTTATGACAACTCTTAGCTTTAAAACAACTTGTTCTAGATCATTAATTAGTCTTACACTTCAAAGCCCTTGAAAGGTCTGCATGAATTTTTCTTAGCTTTCCTATAGGAGACAACTTTTCATATTTTTTTCAGGGGGAAAATTAATGTTTGCTGAGCAGAAGCACTGACAGCTTTATTCCAATGTATTTTAAGCCTTAAAAGATGATGATTGTATCTTCTGGAGCAGAGGCAAATAAGTTTATCATAGAGGATATTAACAATAATGTTTCTCTCTGAACCAAAGTTTAGGCAGGTTTACCATTGGCTCTGATTAGAAGCTTGGGATTTCTGAGGTTCAAGGTCCCTCAGCTATGATACAAATCCTTTGCATTTATCTCCATCATTCTGCATCAATTAGTGGAATTTGGGGACAAGCCAATTCAAAGCAAACATACAACTCAAATGGCCTACTATGTCTTGAGTATGAAATTCCTTTTTCTCTAACTCAGGAAGCTTGTTATTTCTTCCAGCACCGTCAAGACTGTGACAAGTTATCATGTTAGCATGCAACATGGGAACAATCTCAAGGTTTTCAAATTTTTGAATACTTGGTCAAACAGTTTCTCACTGCAGTGCTTCACCAGGACTACTTTCCCTAAGCGACTCCATTCACTTCCTTCTACTTGGTGAGATTGGTTTCATAATTTACCAGTAAATTTTTTGCAATAATATTTTAAAAATCATCAGGTTTCATGGTTATATGACACTGCGACCATTTTTTAAATCAGCAGTCCCCAGCCTCTGTGTTCATATTGCCTTCGCTATGTGCCTGTACTCACTCTGATATTTTATCTGGGATAATTCAAGCATGTAGCAGATGTTTTATTAAAATGAGCCATTTTAAAGATAAATGCCATTGTTTTCTCTAGCTAGAGGTCTTACATTTATCACTTGTTTCTGATCCTTTTGATTCTAATATTCCTGATGTATTTACCTTTAAGTTTACAAATATATTCGACAGAAGAATTCCTTAATATTCCCAAATACAGGGCCCACATTCATCCACAGTCCTTTAAACTACTGGATATTGAAAGAACACCCTCACCTTGGGATTACACTTTAGCCTTGCCGACATCACCTTTTCCTATGCTCTTAGGCACTGCCATCTATGAAAACAGTATAATTTGATAGCTATTTTATAAAGCCAACAATATTATATTTAATAAAATATCTCTGATTGATACTATAATTTAATTTGTATAATCCCAGTTTAGGTTTTATATTTCCTTTTATAAAAATTAAGGAAATGAAGACTCAGAAAAATTATATGATTTTATATAGCTCAATATATTATATATTGAATGATATACCTCATCCTTGAATTGAGAATGCTAAATTCCAAATCTCAGATTAAATGCAAACTTGACTTATATTAATAAGTTTATAGTGGTCATTACACTAAACACTGCAGATAAAAAGGTGAATAAAATCAACCTTTCATTTTAAGGAGGTATTGAAGAGTATGTATCTCTAGTATGTACCAATTTATGTTTAATTACCAAAGCTTCCTTCACAAAACCTCAATCAATAGTGTTTATATTAAAAAAAAATCTCATTGCACAGTAAGAGGGATCAGTAATGAATCTTGGCTCTGGTTCTAGGTGTAGGGGGTGGAGTAAAGTCATATAATTTCTATGAGTCTCATTTTTTTATTATTAAATGAACAACAAAACCTACTAGAACAAATCATCCCTGAATAAGCTAAAATGGTTCTTGCCTCAGTGTCTTGGTTCTAGCCATTGTATTTATTAGGAATTCCTTTTTTCCAGACCTTCACAAAGCTCATTCAGATTCTCTTTCAGGTCTTACCTCAAATATGTCCTCATCAATGCAGTCTTCCTTAAACACTCCATTAAAATTAGCCACTCTGCCCACACCTTTTCTTTCTAAGCGCATTTACTCTGTTTATTATGAGAAATTTCTTTGCACATGTTTTATGTGTGCATTTTCTTTTTTTATTTCCCAGAAAATGTAAGAAGCATAAAGATTAGAATCTTATCTAATTTTACTAACTTATACCTCATGCCTAGAGCAGTGCTTGGCACTTGCTATGTGCTCAGTATAAACTTGTTGAATAGATGAATGCAGAAATAAATATTCCTGAAAACTAAAGGTGAGTATAGGTGAGTAAAAGTGTGTTTCATAGAATTGTTATTATGAACCTTTCATTGTAAGTATTATCGCAAATATTTATTCCATGTACATTTATTGTTAGGATTTTAGTGGTCTTTAAATGGATTGGGAAATTAGACCAGCCCATTATGCCAAATAAGATGAGTAAATAATGTCAAATTTTGTGACCAATTTCTTCAGGATACATCTTTGAATACCAGCAGTACTGAAGATAGAAGACAGGTTTTCACTGGAGAATAAAGGAGTTGAGGCCGAGGAAGAGAGTATTCTGTTTTTTATAGAAGATGCATGTGGTGAGAGATGATGGAATGAAACAATGAAGATACAGGAATGAAAATGAGAACGATTTCCACATTCCCCAATTAAGAATGTGATACTGGAAAACTGAAGAATGTATACTAATGGTCCCTGGGAGGCTTGGGAATAGACTATGACTAGGAACAGCTAGAGGTAGAGTCTAGTATTGGTTCTCTGTAACAGCACCTGATTGCGGGTTTGGCAATTTGAGAAATGAGTGTCTGTATCCTTTGTTCCATGAATAACATGGATAAACATATTATTTTTCAAAAGTATTTATTTTCCATGTGTAATATGTATATGTAGTATTTTAAATTAATGCTATATATTAAAAGCATTTCTATCATTTTTCAAGCTATTCCTAGTGAGTTTTTCAGTAATATCTCAGTAAATAACAATAGGTACAAAGGCTATTTCATCCTTTCTCTGAAGGTAACTAGGAAATGCCAGCATCCTAGGGGATCAGTAGCTATCCCTGATTTCCTGCTCAGGTTTGGAATTAGGTTGTGACAGATGTCTTTAAACTTTGGCATATTATTTCAGAAGGATTAGAGCTCTCTAAGGACTATTCTTGAACCTAGTGAATTTTATATCATTTTAAGTAGACAGTTAACTAAGACACATAAAACATGGATTACAATTTCAATTTATTGTGAAATGTTTCCCTGACCTTCATCTACATTTACTGAGTGAAATGTTTTAATATCTTTTACTAGACATATTTGCCTGCTTTTAATTTAATTTATAATAATTAGATTTACTTAGTCTTTGTGAATTAAAGCTGCTTATCATGGACAGTTGTAGCAAGTATACAGACAGATTGGGTTTCAGTCCTAACTTTGCCTACTAATGAGAACTCCTTGGGTTGTCATTTACAGAAAATCCAAATTAAATGTACTCAGGAAGGAATATGAAAAATTAAAGTGGAGGAAGTATATACTAGTGGCCAATCTTTAGATTTAGTTCGATCTAGAAATTCAAAAGTGCTATTTAAATATTATTTCATGGGCTTGAGGTGTAGCTCAGGGGTAGAGCACTTTCCTAGTATATGTGAGACCTCAAGTTCAATTCCCAGCACTGGAAACAAAAAAGTGAATAAGTAAATAATATTTCTTTCCCCTTGGTAACTTTCATTTCAAACTTTGGGCTCAATTCTCTGAGAAGGTATCCTTGCATTAGGCAATGGCTAATACCTCCTTGTTCATTTTTATGATCACTAGGATTAAGAAGAACACTTTCTTCTTCCTCTCCCTCCCTCTCCCCTCTCTTCCTCCTCTTCCTCCTCCCTTTCTTCCTCCTCCTCCTCTTCTTCTTTTCTTCTTCTTCTTCCTCCTCCTCCTCCTCTTCTTCTCCTTCTTCTCCTTCTTCTCCTCCTTCTCCTTCTCCTTCTCCTTCTTCTTCTTCTTGTGGTTCAAATGAAAATTGGACCAATTCCTTTGGTTTAGGTCTGAACTAATCATTTTGGCCTAATGTGTACACACATTTCAAAAACTGAGAGGGAAGAGTGTCAGCCTATCCAGTGCTCAATAGTCCTATGGAATGAAGCTGGGAAACCATGATCACCAGAAGAAAATTGATTTATAGTTACTAAAAGAAAGTAGGAAATATAGACAACTGCAAAAATAACATATGCACATACTACCCAATAACTGTGTGATCGTGGGCAAACTTCCTTAAATCTGTGAGTCTTAGTTTTTCTAACTATAAAATAGGAACACAAATATCTGTCTTTCAGACTTTTGTGATATTAAATCAGATAGATAAGCTATGTAATTTTCAAATATAATACATTCTCAAATTATAGCTTTCTTTTTTTCATCTATTCTTCCTCGGATCGCCTGCTTTTCTATTCAATATCAAATTCTCAGAAGTTACACACTATCTAAAAAATAAGAGTCTCTTACTATCTGGATACATCTGCTAGAATCTCTTCCTTCTTTCTTTCTATTCGGAATACTCCTCAGCAATATTTGCAAAGAAGATGAAATACCAGTGCTGACCTCAAAGATATTTTTTGCTTTAAGCAGATTGAATATAGAGTTTAGTGATAATAATTGTAAAAGAAAAAACACATTGTGTATCATCCATATAATTTGACCAACTGAAATATAAATGTTTTACAAATGACTTATTTCTTATTTTAACATATTTTTGCACTTATCCTGGGTCAGTTAGTGTAATTTACATTATACTTAGATTAAAATGCTCACTGAGAAATAACCTAAATTAAATCAGTAATTCTTTCTGTGCCACTGCTCTTAGGTTCAATTACTTGAGTACAGAGAATTAATATTAGGACTAACAATAGTTACTTACATAATGTTATACCTTAATGAGGTTGAAGTGTTAACATTGACTAGAGAGGGTTATACCATGAAACTAGTACACAGTAACTGAAATGCTACATTATGACACCTCAAATCAAATAGTCCAGACTCTTTGACAAGGGCATAACTAAAGTTGAAAAATATTGTTTATGTAGTAGAGATGATGCACTGCCATCATAATGTTTACTGCTAGAAAGGTAATAGAATAGATTTTATTAAACAATTAAATGAAAAAAGTGAAGCCCTGTGTATTCAACTGAATGTATCATGATGAATCCTTAAAAATTTCAAGCAATCATTGATTCTTTAACACAATTGTGTGGAAATGAGTTTTAGCTTTCAAATGGATTTATTAAAGCACTGTCCATGCAATATGAGGCTTATGGAGAAGAAATATAATAAACGAATAGACCAAAGAAATCAAAACCCTCCCTAAAACCAAGATTTTAAAAATATAACGTTTGCTTGCCATAGTCACATGAACTTAATTTTCATTAAAATTATATAGTCAGAATTTGACTAATCTATACCTCCTAAGCTTCTTTTCTAGATCTTTTGGATGCATATTTTAGTAATATATTTGTTCATATTATTTATGTTCTAAAAGAGCAACTTAATATATTGCAAAAAACAGTTTTTAAATAAAGTGAAATATCATTTGTTATAATATTATAAAAAATTTTAAGACCCTGATTATTTTAAAGTGAGGAGATATTTAAGTCCTTTAAGAAAAACCCATCTTTATCACAGATAGATTAGATACCTTGTTATATATCTCCTGACTTAAACTCTGGGGGAAATGAATTATCACTTTTACTTGAAAGCATGCTTGCAATCTCAGTTATTTAGAACAGCAGTTCTGAGCGGTGGTTGTGCTGGCAATTAATTGATAACACTAACAGTGACTTTGAATTGGATGTGCAGCTCTGTAGAATTCTGTGAAAATGCTATTAATTGTTCTAAATATATTTTCTGATTGTCAATCACCTCCCATCTATTTCTCATTTTTGGACCAATTTCTAATTTTATATTATTTATTATTGGTTCTTTTTATTTATACATGATAGTGGAATTCATTTTGATATGATTGTACAAGCATGGAATATATCTTATTCTAGTTAGAATTTTGTTCTTGTGGACATACATTATGGTAGGATTCATTATGATGTATTTATTTAAGTATGTAGGAAAATTATGTCAGATTCATTCTATTGTTTTTCCTATTCCTATCTACCTCCCTTCCCTTTATTCCCCTTTATCTACTCTACTAAATTCTTTCCCTTGGAATTTCTGCTTTTGAGAATTTTTACCATCTGATTTGTTATACTACATTTCTTTTTCTGCCAGTAGTTTTGTTTTTACTTTTAAATCCTTCATTTTAGCACATTTGTTTTTCCTCCAACCTTCTATGATTTTTTAAAAAATTATCCTGGAAATTATGTTTTAAAATTGCAATATCTGAATATTTAGGTCAATTGTGAAGAAAAAAATCCTGGTGTACTAATATTATCCATAGAATCAGATATTATTAATATCTCACATAAAGTTATAGTAAGGTATGGAGTATAAACACAGAATAAGCAATTAAATCAAGAATCAGAACGGTTCCAAGATGGTGACCTAGACAGACGCCGCGGTCAGTCACCCCAGAACCGGCGACTTGTGGAATTAGCATCTCCCAGCCAGCTCCTGGATATCATCCTACAGCTGTCCCCACAGGAATTCCACTTGCGCGTGTATGCAGAGCCACCAGGCAGCAGCATTTGCCGCAAGCAGCATGACTTCAGCAGCAACCCGTGTGCTGCAGCCGACAGCTCTGATGCAGGCGGTTCAGAGCCCCAGCCCAGGGCCCCGCCCCGGGCAGGGCCTGCTTCTACATGAGAGGGCGTGGG
>CM053408.1:54079356-54094466 GCA_028644305.1 Xerus rutilus
CTCAATTGAAAGCATCACCAACAGATTACATCACTTGGAAGGTGGAAATTCCGACAATGAAGAGAAGATATCTAATATTGAAAATAGCATTGATCACAAAGTGAAGATGGTAAGAAACCATGAGCAGAATATCTAAGAATTATGGGATAACATGAAAAGACAAAATTTAAGAATTATTGGGATAGAGGAAGGCATAGAGTTTCAAACCAAAGGAATGAACAATCTATTCAATGAAATAATATCACAAAATTTTCTGAACATGAAGAATGAATTGGAAAATCAAATACAAAAGTTTTATAGGACACCAGATGTATAAAATCACAACAGATGTACACCAAGGCACATTATAATGCCTAGTATAGAGAATAAGGAAAGAAATTGAAAAGCCACAAGAGAAAGGAATAAAGAGTGAAACCAATTAGGATCTCTGAAGTCTTCTCAACCCAGACCCTTAAAACTAGAAGAGCTTGGAACAATACCAAGCTCTGAACAATACCAACGTCTGAAAGACAATGAATGCCAACTACGAATCTTATATCCTCTTATATCCAGCAAAATTGATTTGATGATAAAATAAAAATCTTCCAAGATAAACAAAAGTTTAAAGAATTTGTAGCAAGAAAGCCTGCAGAACAGAACATTCTTGAAAAAATATTCCATGAGGAAGAGATGAAAAGCAACAATGAAAAATCTACAAAGGGAGGAATTACACTTAAGGAAGGGCCAATCAAAGGAAAAACCTAGTCAAATTAAAAACCAAAAACAAGCCAAAATGACTCAGAATACAAACCATGTCTCAATAATAACCCTGAATATGAATGGCCTAAACTCATCAATTTAAAGACATATACTGGCAACTTGAATTAACAACAATAACAAAAAAGACCCAACAATATGTTGTCTCCAAGGTAATCATCTCATAGGAAAAGACATCCACAGACTGAAGGTGAAAGGATAGGAAAAAATGTATCACTCACAGGGACTATGAAAACAAGCAGGGCTTTCCAACCTCATGTCAGATAAAGTGGATTTCAGACCAAAGTTAGTGAAAAGGGATAAAGAGGTCATTTTATACTGCTTAAAGGAATCATACATCAACAAGACATAACAGTCTTAAATGTCTTTTCCCCAAACAGTGGGGCATCTATGCATATCAAACAAATCCTTCACAACTTCAAGAATCAAATAGACCACAATACAATACTACTGGGTGACTTTAACACACCTCTCTCACCACTGGATAGACCATCCAAAAAAACTAAACAAAAAACTACAGAACTCAATAAAACAATCAATATTTTATACTTAACAGACATATATACAATATTCCACTCATCAAAAACACACTTTTTTTCACAGCAGCACATGGATCCTTCTTCCAAATAGATCATATGCTATGCCACAAAGCTAGCCTTAGCGAATACAAAAAAATAGAGATACTATCTTGCATTCTATCTGACCATAATGAAATAAAATGAGAAATTAATGACAGATTAAAAAATAGGAACTACTCCAACACCTGGAGACAATTATATGCTATTGAATGATGCATGGATAACAGAAGACATCAGAGAAGAGATAAAAAACAAATTCTTAGAGGTAAATGAGAACTCCAATACAACATATCAGAATCTTTAGGACACTGTGAAGGCAGTGCTAAGAGGAAAGTTTATTGCATTAAGCTCATTCACTAAAAGAAGAAAAAGTCAACAAAAAAATGACTTGACTCTACATCTCAAAGCCCTAGAAAAAGAGAAACAAACCAACACCAAAAGAAGTAGAACCAGGAAATAATTAAAATCAGAGCTAAAATCAATAAAATTTAAACCAAAAAAACAATTCAAAAAATTGACAAAACAAAAGCTGGTTCTTTGAAAAAATAAATAAAATTGACAAATCTTTAGCCAAAATTTAAAAAAGGAGACAAAAAACCCAAATTACTAAAATTTGTGATGGAAAAGGAAATATCACAACAGACACTACTGTATACTATACTTTTATGTAAGTGTCAGTGCAGTAGGTTTATTTATACTGACATTACACCAAACATATAATGCATTAGACTATAAGACCATGACAGTTCCCTAGGCAATAGGAATTTTTCAATTCTATTTGAAAAATATTTTATTTGAAAATAGAAAAATATTCTATTTGAAAAAATTTTTCAATTTTTGAATTCAATAATTTTAAAGGGCCATGTTATATATGTGGTCAGTCATTGGATGAAACATCATTATGTTACTTAGGACCACTCTGATATAAAGTTAATCTATCTTATGTTATATTATAAGCAAATAAGAAGGAAAAAAAAACAAATATTTACACGCACACACATACAATTTTCACGAAATGCAGAGGAATTCTCATAATTCTCACAATTCTTTGATTTCTTCAGCAAGTGCATGAAGTGTTTATGTTTCTTTACCTGGAGGTGTGATCCAAACTTTCCTTCCTGGAGTCTCTTGGTCATCCGTATTGCTTAGTTAATTTGTTATCTTCCATTGAACTTGGACTCAGAGTAAAGTAATACTTAGAGATGTCTAATAGATCTTCTGTGTTTCTTACTTGATTTTCTTTACCTTCATTGTGGAGTAGCATTCTAATTTCCTGTTGGTAGTCAAAATCAATCACTCTAGACAATATAGTTACTCCTTTCTTTCCTATTGATTCATGCAGCACATGAAGAGTTTAAAGTGGCTGGAGACAATCTTTACTTTGAGTTTGAATGGAATCATCACCATGTCTCATGGTGGAAGCATCCTCATTTTGGAGCTATGACTTCTAGACTATCAGAGCATAAGTTTGTGGGAATAGGAATCAAAAAATTTTCTCCTGAATAGGAAGTTGTTCCACTCCCATTTTTCATTCTTTGTGTTATGGTTTGGATATAAGATGTTTCCTAAAAGGTTCTGTTAATGTAGGAATATACAGAGGTAAAATGACTTGATTATGAGAACTGTAGACTAACTGAACTGGTCCATCCTAGTTTAAATAGACTGACTGGATGGTACCTATAGATAAGTGGGGAGTGGCTGGAGAATGTGGGTCACTGGGGTGCACCCTGGAAGTGTTCATCTTCCCTGTGGCCTCTTCTCCCATCTCTCTCGCTATGAGATTCCTTGTTGCCTTGAAGGGAGCAGCTTTCTCCCCCTGGGCACTTATACCATGATGTGCTGCCTCCATTTGGGCCCAGAGCAATGAAGTTAGTCATCTGTGGACCTCTGAACTCATGAGCCCAAATAAACTTTTCCTCCTATAAACTATTCCTTTCGGGTATTATGGTCACAACAGTGCAAAAGCTGATGGAAACACCTTTATTTCTGGAACCTAGAACTACAAATTCTGGTGATGGGAGCAATAGCACCATATACTGGAATCCCAATTTGGAATATATACATACTTCTAGAGAACTTTGCCCTAGTCCTGCAAGGTGTTGCCACCAAGTTGGCACTGTAACTGAGTCTTCAAAAGGCCACAGCAGTATTCCTTCAAGCTAGTGTCTCCAGGATGGTGGATAACAGGGTGAGACTAATGACTTCCCTGAACATGGGTCCATTGTTGTACTTATTTTTCTGTGAAATGAGTTCCTTGATCAGAAGTGATGCTGTGGAGAATGCCCAAGGCTCTATGAAAGAATATACAAACACATTCCAGCCTGCTGGAAAACTGAAGTATCATAGTGGTCATGTTGCTGACTTGAGGCTTAAAATATTTTTGAAGGTATGAGGTGAAGCCTAAATCAATTATAGGTAGTTATGTGCTAGAAAATGTTTAACAATTGGCTCTTTAGAGGGAGAAAAAATGAATGAAATGGACCCTGTTTTTTAGTGTTTGTTGATTTCTATGCTATGAATATTCTTGCTGACTGATTTTTATACTGCAAAATGTATTGATCAAATATAAGGTTTGTAAGAGGTTAGTGTCATGTTCTATTTCATATTTCTATTTCACAAGTAAAACAGACATAATTAACCTCAAAATAATAGTTAAAGAGACAAGTATACATAGCTAATAATAGATCTCAGTAAAATGGATTGATATAAATAGAATATGATTAGTTTTCTTATTCTATATCATTTTAATAAAATACTCTTGTAGGCTTATATTATTTAAATTTTAATAATGGTTGTCTTTAACAGCTGGATCACAAATTTCCTGAAACTTAGCAATTTAGTCACTCAGGTGAGCTCCAGCATGTCAGCTCTAGCATACCACTGAATAAATGAAGATTGTAGGTCAATGCAAACAACAATGGAATAAGCATAGGCATACCTCAGCAAGAAATATAGCCACATTATAATGAGGGAATTAAATGAATAGAGAAAGTGCAGATGATCCTTAGAAAATGTAATTAACTTATTACCTCCTATGATATAGTTCCTCAGACTCTTATATATAAATATTCAAATTGTCATTAAAATATCACAGGGCTTCAAACTCCTTGCTCTAGCATTTTTTCTTTTTCCTCACTGTTTTCATCCCTTCTTCAGAATCCTCCCTTCTAAGGTTTATCCTTTAGATTCAAAACTGGTGAACTAGAAGTTACAGTGGTTTGGAGAAAGGAAATATGAAATTCCAGCTTAAATTTTCCAGTAACTCAAAGTGAAACCTTAAGTAAAACGTGGTCTCTCCGAGACTAGGTTGACTAAATTATTAAGTGATGGCATTCACCAGGTGATCCCTAAAGTCCCTTCTGGTCCTAACACTGTGTGATTAATGTCTCTCAGGATATTTATTTGGCTGATCAGATTGACATTTGTTCACTGTCATAGAAGTTGAACACAGGCCATCAATCAGATGGACATTCGTTTTGCGTTTTATTTACTTTTTTTTTATTATTGTCTCCACAAGTAGATCAGATCAAATGTTTAGGAATTCAATACAATTTTTATAGCCCTTAATATATCCAAGTAATTTGAACATAATAGTGCTAACTTTGTCATTTCTTACAGATAATGTTTGCAATAATGCCCTATTTGTTAATTGTATGTTTATTTTCCTACATTTTTCTGATGATATGTGGAAGATGTGGATGAAATCAAGATTTGAAAAATACATCCGAATGACATTCGAGTTAAAAAGCATTTCCTTAAGCTGCAGGTGGTCACTAACATTAATGAAATATAACATGCCACACCTGCTCATCTAATCTTAGCAAATATTATAGTAAATCCTCAGTAAATTCCACCAGCATTTAAGCAAACATGAAGAAAATTTGTTCCTTAAATCATATGATTGGACATAGCTTTGAAATGTCTCATTAGTTTTGAAAAATATTCTTTCAAAATATTAAACTGCTTAGTTTCTATGATTCAATTTAATAAAAATCATCTTTTCAACAATGAGTTAAAACTAATCCTAATAACTGAAACCCAAGATAATCAAACAACACATGCAGAAGTAAATAAACATGTTCTCTTTTATAGGAAAATGTTGGAGTGTTGTTAATTATAGTGCTTTGGAATGGAAATGGATTGGCTTATATACTGCAGCACATTTATGGAGAATTGCTTGTTTGTAAAAAAGAGCAATCTCAAACCCCTTGAGTATAGCTGTTTTTAACACAGTCATGAAAAGGCTCAACTAAAGACAGTGCAATATCTTCTTGTAAATCTTGTACCATGCCATGTTTAAAAATTAAAGACTAAAATTACCTGTTTGCATTTTCTTCATGGTATCATTCAATTTAACTAACTGTCTTTCTGCTTACCTGCGTGTCCATGGCATTGGGTTAGATGCTTCAAGAGATTGGAAAAAAAAAACTGCTTTGAAATTTTCAATCTATTTAGAGAAATGATGACAAGGCAAATATAGAGTAACAGGAAAAGGGAGCTCTCTGCTAGGTAGATGCCTTTAGGAAAATTAATTGAGCATTTTTAACTCAATGATTTGCCATCCCTGAAATGAGTATAATTATAGTAGTGTGTAAACTATCTGTTTGATATGAGAATTAAATGAGAAAATATATCAAAGTTATTTTGAACACCATTTGGAATATAATAAGCTCTCTGTTAAGTGTTCTTGGCAAATTACATATGCTTAAGATAAAATAGGGAAGGTACAAATAACTCGCTATTAAAATCAAAGAAAAAAACTGACCACATCCAATTGAGGATATCCCTAGAGAGTGACTTTGGTTTGGACTTTAAATGCTGAGAATAATTATTAGAGGTGAATATTTAGATTTGAGGAGGAAAACAAGGCAATTTAGGAAGAAAAAATGCCATGAACCAAGTAATGGAGATGAACATGAGGGAGATATTTGGAAATGGCATAGTCTAGTTGGATTGTAGCATAAGGTGTTCAATGAAACACAGAATTAGCAAAAAAGAAAAGACAAACTTTGGTCCGTATTGTGGATAACTTTAAATTATGAGAGTTTTCAGATATTTTATTTTGAAGGAAATGGTAAGGGTTTACAGAACATTTCTAATGGGGAAAGAAATAGATGTAGATATGGTCTTCAAATATTAAAATATTGGCGAGAATAAGAAGGAATTAAGTTTGTAGGCTGGAAGAGGTTGTACAAAGCCATTGTGACAGTTCATATAAGAGATTGGAAAAGGGACAATGACAAGGGAATGGAAGAAATGACATTCAAAAGTGTAATCTATAAGGAGTGACTGGTTGCAGATTTCTGAGAAGAGCCAAGCATGATTGTAAATATTTGCTCAGAAGGAGATCAGTTTCCTCAAAACAGACTTATTACAAGAAGTTGTTGGTTTATAATTGAGGAAGATGATAATATTAAATTTGGCTATATCTCATTTCCCAGTGACATCCAGAATTTATTTCCCATCCCCATGCTTCTTCTGATTGACCTGGGTATTTTAGCTCTCAGAATTCTGGCTGGGAAAACAACCACTTATTGAATCCTGTCTTTTGGCCAGAGTTGAGGCGAGTGCCTCATTCAACCTTGGTCAACCCAATTTCTCCTTCAGTAATTTGAAATTATATTGAAGAATTCCTAGTAAATTTTGGCACTGGAGCTGTAATATGTGGAGAACTGGAAGAGAGAACCAAATAAGAAGCAGTTTCCAGAAAAAATCAATACCATAATTTGTATGTGGATAGAAATAAAGATGGAAACATATAGAGCGTTAGAAAATCAGAGCAATCTTGGTTTCTGAACTCCCAGTTCTTAATTGTGGTATTTAGTGAGAGCCTACATTTCTTCCTACCCTCTTTGAAATATCTCTGTATCTTTCATGCATTTTTTTTCTTTTCTTTGGGTTTGCGAAGAAAATTTTGCTTATTTATAAGAAAAAATCTTCAAGAAACAATAGAACCATTTTTGTTTCAGAAAAGGGTTCTAAATTATAATAGTGTGGTTTGTGCGTGGCCATGCTGGCTCTGCAGATGGTACAAGGTATGTATTATGCTTTAGATATGTGTCCCCCGAAAGCTCACATGCAAGAAGGGTTTGAGGTGAAGTGACAGGATTATGAGAGTCTTAACCCATTCAGTGAATTAATACCAATAGGGATGATTAATACCACTCATTTGAGTGATAACTGAAGGGAGGAAGTGTGTGGCTAGAGAAGATGGGTTCCCTGGGGCCTGCCTTTGGGGTATATATTTTGAGTTCATTGATCAGCGCTCATCCTCACCTTCCTGGTGTGATGTTTTGCCATATTCTTCTGCCCTGCCTCAGCTTGAGCCCCAAGGAATAGAGCCAGCTGTCTATAGACTGAGACCTTTGAAACCGTGAGCCCCCAAATAAAATTTTCCTCCTCTAAAATTGTTCTTGTTGGGCTATCGTCTCAGCCTTGAAGAAGCTGACTAAAATGCACACAACCAGGGATGTTACTCCTAAGCTCACAGTACACAGAGCCAGCTCGTACACTTGCACTGGGATAGTCATCATAAAGGTCTTTGCACCTTACAACTGCAAATCTTTAAGACACCTCACCTATACAACTTTCTTTTGATTTTGGGGAGTAGGGGATTCAAAATGCAAAACATATCAGATGGATATTCAACAAGTATTTATGGCCTAATACAGGAAAGGCATGGGTGAAAAGTATTGAGTAGTATGGATGTTAATAATAAAATTACTTTTTGCATGTTATTTGTTAAATGTAATGACTGTGGGCAAATGAGAATGAGTGGGGAAGAGATATTATGATTTTTAATGTATGTAATGAAATTTAAAAAGTAAAAGATATGCTCTATTATCATATGGAAGTGCCAAAAACAGCTTGGGATTATAATTCTGATTTTGTGATCTTAAGAGGGAGTGCCCAATGAGAGTAGGACCGAGGGACAGCACATTTAAAATTAATTTATTTATAATTATGCCTGCAGCTAGTCCTTATAAGCAATTCATTTTCCCCTGTTCTATAAGAATGAACATTTCAAACCATTCTATACCAATGCATTTAACTTCATTTTTAGACTTTCTGCCCAAGTTTTGGGAAAGTTCATGAATTATTATAAGCCCCTAAAGATAAGAATACGCGACATGGGGGAGGCGGGGGCCGGAAAGGGGAATGGGTATAGTAAAGATGGTTGATAAAAAAAAAAAAATATATATATATATATATATACTGTTCATTGAAAGCGCATATAAAGATGTTTAATGTGAAGAATGTAATCTGCTTATAATTTTGTGCAAAGTTAGAAAAATTATGATCATAACAATTTTTTTTTTCTATTTGCCTCAACAAATGTTTTCAGTGAATAGTGTGTACAGCTTCTGGAAATTTGTTTTTTTCTGTTATGTTTGATAACATGTATTAAAATGCAACTTTTGAGAAAAAAAACAATAAAGTATAAAAAAAAAGAATATACACTTGTATTCTACCAAGAAATATAAAGATAAGTATAAAAGTCAAAGATCTTTTTGTTGAATTCATAAGCAACTCTAAATTCTATTGTATAATCAAAATAAAACCTACCATTGTAATATAAATCAGACCTTTTTTTAAAAACAAACAAAAAACTTTAAGATTTATTTTATTTATTTTTTTAAGGCATGGTGGCTTGTACCTGTAATAACAGTTATTTGGGAGGCCTGGGAGCCAGAGGCAGGAGGATCAAGATTGTGAGCTGGAGACCAGTGAGGAATTTAGCAAAAGCATGCCTCAGCACCACCACCACCACCACCACCACCACCAACAACAACAACAAAAAAAAAGGAGGAGAGAGAAAATGTAAACAATTTGTGAAAAGTTACTTGGCGGAAATGATAGGGAACATGAGGGAATACAAGATAAGGGAAAGGAAAAGGAACACAGGAACACTGTTATGTAATGGTCCCTTTATTTGAGCAGTTACATCCACGAGGGAGAAAGGTAAAAAGCCTTTGGGAAATGGGGAACCTCTGGTTCCCTTCTGTCCCTGAGTGATCCAGATCCTGAGTTGTCTTTAAGGGACTACAAAAATCTGTGTGGGTTTGGGGTAGAGAAAGACATGATTAGGAGGAATTGGAGTTTGTTTTTGCAGAAAAAGATGATAAAAAAAGATTATATGTGCTAAAACAGAGAAGGTTGTCAGTTTATATTTCTTGTAAAGGATGTGTCCTTTTGCAGATGCTTTTATTCTGCTCCAGTGTCCCTTTAAGAAGACTGAGTAGATGAAAACTATGTACTCATTCCTTTAATCCTTCTCCTGTCGTAGAAAGAAAATGGTGGGCAAGAGAGAGATGGTGGAAGGACAGAGGACACCTGAAACCATGGGTGTAACGTTTTCTGTCATCAGACTCTGAAAACCACTCATGGTCATTCCTAAAAGTGTCTTTTGCTAAAATCTGTGAGGACAGGTAATCTTTTAAATATTCAAAAAATATACATATATATATATATTACATATAAAACCTATATATGTATATTACATATATATGTATATGTATATTACATATAAAATTACATAATAATGTAATTTTATTACATTTATGTAATACATTTATTACATAAATGTATATGTATATTACATATAAAATTACATATATATGTATACTACATATAAAACATTACTACATGCTAATAATAGTGTAATTAATTGGGCAGACAAAGAGCTATTTTCTAAGGAGGAAAAAGAAATGTAGAATAATTCATGATTTTTAAAACACCACAGTTTGTGGGCCTTGGTTCCTGGGACTGATGGAAACTGAAATAATTCATGAATAGCACAGCTCTCATCACCTCACCCTCCCCTTTGCATTGTCTGTCTTATCTCTAATCCTTGAATTACTTGAAGGAAGAGATAATTTTACAACCTAGACATTAGTACAATGCCTGGCACAGTTCATTCTCCTTATGTGATTTTTTTGTGAATTATAACTCAGATGAATTAAATGCAGCAGTAGTTTGATTTTGTTGTTGTTTTTAATGATGTAGTTACTATCTCAGGAGTCAGGATTCTAGAGAATTTTTCACCATATACTTCACTTATGTATCAGACATTGCTATCATACATTTTTTCCCTTTCGTCCCAGTATTAGCCTTTGCTATACCACAAAGCCACAACATGTAGTGCTGTAAAACAGCAATCATTGTATTTGTTATGATTCTAGGTGTTGATTTGGTATGTTTTCTTTTCTGGGCTGGCTCAAGTGGTAGTTGTGTTTGGCGGGATGCTTGATTTAGGGATGTCGCCTTTCCATTTTTGTTGCAAGAGTTCCCTTTTTTTTTTTTCCAGCAGTGTAGCTGGACTTCTTCATATGATGATCTCAGATTTTCAAAACTTGCAAGATAAATTAAGCTCGAATGTGCAAGAACTTCTAGTCTTTCCTTATATCACATGGCCAAAGCAAACTGCAATGGCCAAGTCCAGACTGGCTTTCAAAAGATTTCTTTTCAAGAGCATGGATGCAAGAGGCTATGCACCAGGAGACCTCAATTACTTCAAAAATCTCATAATTGAGCATACTCATACTAAAAGGCTCATAACTGGTACTTCGAAAACTGGCATTTGGTTCAAACACAACTCTTGTATGTAGGCTTATTTTACTGTAATTATTAAAGCTCATTGGAAAATTAGAGATAGCCTTCAAATTTCTGTACTATTTTATACTTTTAACATTTCATTGTGTGTTCTTCATTGCTAAGTGTTAAGGAATTTATGAATATAACTACCCTAATCCCATTTCTAAAGTTACATAGCATACTTATTGGCCATGTGTCCTAGAATGTTCTTCCCAACAATTTTGGATTTTACTTTTTCTTTTTATCACACAGAATTTAGTTCAAAGACTACCAATTCAGTAAGACTCAAATATAAAGTGGCTTATGATCAATTTCTCTTATGTTACTTCTATTTTCATCAGAGCAATGTGTTATCTTATTCATTGATTTAGGATGGGCTATTTATTTTCTTACTTCAAATGGTATACAGCAGTAGCATCAACCAGTTGACAAAATATTGAAATATTTGCATACAGTTTGATAGTAATTGCTCTAAAATTCCTAAGGTTCTTAAGCAATCTAAACAACCAGTCCTGTCTATGGCACCTACAAGATATACCCACCATCCAGAAACAAAAGCATGCATTATGACTTTAGCAGCATCCTCCAGGACTTTCCCTGAACTATGGCCAAAGTATACTTTGAATAACTGAAACCTGTGCCTCAACAGCTGATCAGTATTTGTAATTATCCCCACTCATGTGGTATTTCCTTATCTGTCTCTACTGCTGAGCAACGTGTTACTTTGGTTTGCTATTAGAGACAATAGAGTTATTTTTCTAGAAGAACTCTATAAACCAGATTATTTTGGCTTGGGTCTTGGCCAGCTAAAAGATAGATGCTGGTTAGTCATTCTTTTAAGACAATACTCTATTTTCTTACCTCAAAGTCCTGTTTTCATATTCCAAAAGTGGAATATTACCTCATCTTTCTCTGTGTCTTCATCCTGTAACAACTCCTAATCTCCTTCTGATAGATGAATACTTCAGAGTGCTTAAATAAAGGTCAAATTCTGATGGGGGGATTGGGAATACCACACAAGAATTTTTCCCCAAATATTTAAGTATTAAAAATTCTGAATAAACTGTGATATGAACATTATTAATATGGCATATTAGATGCAGTGTTACAACCAAAATGAGAATAAGACACCTAATTATCACCACACACACATACACAAAACCTTTATGGGCCCAAGATATATGATACATATGTGACTATTATATTAAGGCTGATTAAAATTTATAATGCATTTCATTAATAAAAACAGATACAGAATTTGATGTCAGGCTTAATGGAAATATTATCCAGTTCACTAGATACCTATAAGCATAAAATGACTTACCACATCTAAGAATGTAGAATTTGTCTTAGTATTGTAATTTTAACAAAAATATGCACATTTCATCCAGAAAGGAAGTGTCATATCAATTTTGGTATCCATAGTGCTTAGTACATTCCAGTTAGATAGTAAAATTATTGTTCTTTGAATCAAACTGAAGAAAACGGAGTATTTTAATGTTCCCATGAGAATTTGTTCCTTTCTTTACACTAGACAATCTGAACTTCCTCAACTACTCCATCTACTTAAGTTTTCAACTTCCTTAGTGGTAAATTTCCTTTATAAAATAACTAAAAGAATATGTATCTACCTGAAAAATATCTTAGTAAGTTGAAAAATGATGGACCTAAGGCTGTGGGTATTAATTTAATGTAGTTTTAGTAAAGATAGAAATGATACTTGAATATTCATTTAAATACTCACAGTGAAAATTACAAAGAGAGTAACTGTCTTCCCAAAGCATTGTGGGAAAGTTTGTGATCATGGTGTTTGTGAATTTGTGCAGTACTCAACCCACAGAACTCATTGTCCTTGTAGTTAGCTGAGATTTCTAGTTAAGTAATTATCTTTGCCACATTTTAATGAGAATGAGAATCCAAACTGCTAAATTCTCCCAGGTACTCATATTATTTTCAGATTGCGTGGTATCTAATGAAGTACTATCTGGCTATAGAACACAATACAAGATGCTACACATTTTAAGTTCCTAAATATTATTAAGAGATTTCAGAATGAACCTAATTCTGATCTCTATTCTCTTAAATATAAGAGAGGTGGCTATTTCACTTTTATTAATTCATGTTTTATTATATTTACCTGTAAAAATCGAGAGTATTATCAGACCTTGAAATTGGGAAATGCCTAGATGTAATAGAAGCTCCTTAACAATGATACTATAAATTCTTTTTGTAACAATTCTAGTGCAGAAGATAAATAAGTGAGAAAATGAAGTTTATGAAAGATCAGTTTGAGTATATGGATGATACAAGAGGAAGGGCTATCTTCTAGGGCTTACCCTAAAAAGAAAGTATAAGCAGGGGTCTCTGAACTGCTTCAGGCTGGCATTACATCAGCTGGGATCTTTGTGATGATGGAAGAATAAAAAAAAGGCCCCCAAACTGCTTGCTGCACAGTTATGAATTTGCCAACATATCAAAGATGATATTTTCAAAAAGAACTGTAGAATTTGCTTTAATTCCATGCATTTGTCTTTCATTTTCCTATAAGTATCATACCTTTGAATATTGAAATGCAAGAAAACCAATCTCTTTGCATTTAGAAGATCTATCTGACATTGGCATCTCTTGTGTTCCTGACTACTCTTCCTTTCTCTCTTGTATACTTTGAGCTTCTCCCTCCAAACTAGCAGCTGTGGCCACATACTTGGCAACTGGCAAGCTATCACCCAGATGCCAAGTTCTTGAACAGATTTTCTAGCATCAGACTTGTGCTCTATGATGGCTGTCCACACACCTCCTCCCCATGAGCTGGTTTCTTGGCAGGTTCTTTGATTCATTTGATTTTTGGCAGACCAACTCCCTTGCCAACTATGAAGTCTCTGTCAATTGCATTAGTCAGTATGAACATTTATTCCAATGCCCCTTACTACTATGTCTAAGGATTAAAGTTTTCTAAGATCTATGTTTAATGTCATGTAGAGCTAAACAAAATGTGGTTCTGCACAGTTGAGTTGTATTGACATGAAGGATGATAGTAAGCCTTAGCCCTAGGGCCAAACTCTCATTGATTCCTGCCTTGTTCCAATGAAAGGTTTGTAACATAATGCTGACCATTCTTGGCAGAGACTACTTTTTGTACCTTATGGAGTGGCAAGTTACTAATACTTTCAAAGCAAACACTTGGCTCAGACATAAGACAGTCTCTTTTTCCTCAATGATAAAAATCTGGTAAATCATTTCCTTGTAACTACTCTCCTTTACAGTATGGTTGCTGAGTAGCTTTTGGAAAAATCTGTTTTAGGTACATATTGAAAATGGCTTTCTATCATTCATTGATCTGAGTTTTGATGTGGCAAAATGATTAAATGGTGTCTCATCTGATTCATTTTCTGTCATTCCACATGCAACTGAAAAATAACACAGGTGTACACGACTCATTTTATACTTATGAAATGGGAATTTTACACAAGTGGATTTGGGAAGATTTTTACTTCCTAAAGAAAGTTCACTTTTTAAAATAATTAATCAACTTTTATCTTCATGCTATACAATAATTAACTGAGATCAAAAGAAGTACAAAGAATATATTTATGATTATAGCTAGTAAAATGTGGAATCTATCTCCTGAGTCTGGATAGATGTGGATTGATTTCCTGATTTGAGAAAATGGATTGCAGCAGAAAGAGGTTCTTCTATTTCCTGTATGTGATATATATATCAATCATATAAGTGCTAATTGAACTCTCTTGTTCAAATGTGTTTTGTTTTAATGACATATTCAACTAATTGTTTTAGTTTTCCTCTTTAATTTTACTATAGCATGACATGTGATTTTGTCCCAAATTAAATGTCAATAAAATATTTATTATGTGCTCATCACATGTACATATCCTTGAGGAATACAAGGATATTGAAGGTACCTTCTGAATTTAAAGTTTCATTCAAGAATTTAAAGTTTACCTTAATTTAAATGATATTCTACCCTCTGTAATTCTGTCAGTACAGACCACATTGGTTTCATGCACTGGATTACAGTTTTATAATTTGAAGTTATATAGGATATATTGCAGTTAGACATACAGTAAGAACAAGTGTGCACATGTTTAAACAATGACATTTTCAATTTAATAAGAAAATGTTAGATAATAGGTTATATAATTAACCTGGCTAATTTTCTGGTAA